>CM068315.1:625247-750247 GCA_034766995.1 Acanthacorydalis orientalis
CATGTTCGAACACACACACACATTTATATCTGCACGCATGTCAGTGTAATCAACGTAACCGACTAGTGAATCATCTTACGTCGGAGGTCTTTTTTTCTTTATCCGCTGAATGAGCGAGATCCGCTGTTTATCGAATTGAAAACGGATTTTAAATCAAGCAAGCTCTATTGGAAGAAAACCCTGCTCAGGCACTCAAAGGATTGGCTCGACAGCTCGAAGTCAATAAATCAATAATTTCACGGCGTTTACAAGCCATGGGAAAAATCCAGAAAGAAGAGACATGGATATCGCATGAATTGACCTAACATGCCATTGTTAATCGTTTCAACATCTCGATTTCTTGGCTTACAAACCGTAAAAAGGAGAGTATCTTACGGCGTATCTCGATGACCGGCGATGAAAAATGAATCTATTTCGACAACCCGAAACGCAAGAAATCGTGGGTCGATCCTGGCCGACCGTCAACGTCGACACCAAAGCGAAACGTCCACGGTCGCAAATAAATGCTCTCTATTCGGTGAGATGTGGAGGGTGTCGTGTATTATGAGCTGTTGAAACCGAAGGAAACAATCACCGTCGAACGTTATCGATAACAAGTGGAGCGTTTGAATGATAATTCGATACAAAAACGACCATCGATTGCATCAAATCGACGAAGAGTCGTTCTTATCCATGACAACGCTCGGCCTTCGTATTGCTACAACCATTAAATAAACACTGATGGAGATCGAGTGGGAGGTTCTCCCGCACCCAGCTCATTCTCCGGACCTGGCCCCAAGCGATTACCATCTGTTACGATCGATGCGACACCCTTTGGAAGACGCACATTTCCATAACTACGGAGACGTCGACAATTGTGTTGCTGAATGGATTGGCTCAAAAGACAGACCGTTCTTTCGTCGCGGAATTCAACTTCTGCCAGAAAAGTGGGTAAAAGTTATAGCTTCCGAGGGAAAATACTTTGACTAATGTATTCACACATTTTGCTATTGAAATAAATGGTCAAAAACAGTGGTTTTCAATGCAACCTTCTATTATGTTTCAAGAAGTTTTCCTATAAATTTAATATAATATTTTGACGTTAAAATTGCATCGAGTTGGGATAATTTAGGGTTTCGAAGAATGATCAGGGTTTGCAGATACCGAACGTACGATATTATTATGAACACAGGTCAATTTCGGTTTTAATGTACGCTGTAAAAAGGAGAATCCGGGTCTGAGTTTTACAGCAGACTTGCATACTTTTAGAATGAAAAAAATGGAAGAAATATTCTGACAATTGTAGTGATTGTGTAGAAAAACAAATACACAATTTGAAAACAGTCTGCTTCACCTGAATATCTAAAAAAGTTTTACTTCTCGATAATACAATCGATTTTTTTTAACAACAGACGTGCTCCTTTTTTCAGATTCACTTTAATTCAAAAGAGCAGAGTGTAATGTGATAGAATTATACATTGCGAACGCATAAATAATTTTTGAATTTAGTATCATGAAAATGTATACATTATTTCACTAGCGACGGTTTATTTTTTTATTGAGAAAATGACAATGAATTATTAATTCTACTCAGTTCCGTACTCGTACATTTGATCGCAAGAACAGAATCCATTTTTGATTCCCTTTAATGTCAACATACTGTATCTGTCTTATTCAGACTTGCTGATTCCTCGTCGAAATCTGTAACTCCCTGTACTACAACAATATCTCAAAGAAATCCATTTATCTCTTCTTATTCTTTTCTCATTGTTCGCAAACGTCATACATGCAGTTCATAGCAAATGACATAATAGAAGCGACGTCGTTTCCAGTAAACGAATTAAAAAGGAGTGTCGAAGCAAATAGAGGAAATATTTCGATTTGTACGATTGATTAGAAAGAAACGCGACCGGCGTTTCGTCATGGCGTGGAGCGTGAAGAAACGAGCGAGGAGAGAAGACGGTGGAATCCGAATGCGATTTTGATTCGTGCCGTCTCGCCGACGAAACGGCAGCCCCCGTTCACCGCCTGTTGCGACGGCCTCGTTTCATCCGACGCCACGAACCGTTGCACACTTTTTTCGTTTCTCGTCGACCTGACAGTAGATGGCAACAGTCTCGCCGGTGAGACACGAGCTCATGAATAAATAATCAGGCTATGCAGACAGGTCTACAGGACAACGCGGCGAACGACGGGACCGCGGAAGGCTCGTCGTCGTGTCCTCTGACGCGAACCCGTATCTCCAACGTCGATTCTTTCAGCGTCGTTTAGTCGAAACACGTTGTTTTGCAACAATACACGAATATAAAACAGACCTGTCTGAATTCACCGCTGATATATTTTTCATGGACGAGACGCGAGGAATTTCAAACAACGGCCAGATATATTTTGTTTTATTATGTCAGCTGACTCATTCGCGCTGAACATTCACATCGAGTACGCTCAGAATTTCGAATAGGACGTTCACACATGGAAAGCACATTGAACGGTCGATTTAAAACCGAAATATTTTTTTTTTCAAAAAAACACTACATCTTAAATTATTAGATGTAAAAATTAATTCGATACCTTTAAACTGAATCGAGCACACCTCTGTTTTAAATGAAAATATTTTCTCATCGTTTTAGGATTCCGCAGTGCCAATCTTAACATTTAAAAACACTGTATATCTTGGCCAAACAGTTTACTTAACATCGCAAAATAGTAGCGAACACGATAGAGTCCGAAAAGTAGCATATCGCGGGCATTGCATTCCAGTGAAAGATAAAAACAGCGCGAATAATTTGTTCAGCTTCGAGGGAGGGTGTTGCGACGAATAAAACATTCAAAAAATGCTAGATCAGTGTAAGAGGCTCGAAAATACATTACATTCTCATCGACTCATCCGTCATTTTTTTCGACAAGAGATTCGTCAGTTACACGACAGATGGATCGAAGTTGTATAATGAATGAGAATTGAAATGTAATCATTTTTTCCGTATACATTCATTTTCTATTAAAATAGGTACCGAATTAATTGGTACACCTGATGTATAATATATATATATATATATATATATATATATATATATATATAATATGTCTACAGTAATTGTTAATGTAAGTAAAACAATAATCAACAAAATGATTAAATACACGAGACTTTAATAATTTTGTAAACAAATTTACTATTTTTCGATACATTAATTAGAACGGACACTATTCTTTTAAGAATTTAAATTTCTAGCTTTATGTCTTCTATTCTATTTAGAAAAATCGATAAGTCAACTGGTTAAAGATTAATTTTTTGTAACCAGTGTGGAGCTGTACGTCTACTAATTGACTGTTCGCCAAAAGCGAATTTGATATTTCAACTCATGTTTACAATGTGAATATAACAATATTATTTCAATTTAAACTCATAGCACAAAATCGCACGAATTTGCTTTGTTCCATGACTAATTTAAGAGGTTACATTCAACAATACCAAAGAATGAAAACAATAGGCATAAACTGAAATCAGTAATGCTGATTTTATTGTTTCCAGTGATGTATCACATGACTATCACAAAAGATGACGGTAACTAGAAAAATCGGCGCCAAACTAGAAGTGATAAAAACCACAATTATTTTTCCACCAACTTAATAAATATATATATATATATATATAATTTGTAAGCGTATTAGTGCATGATTGTGTGTGTGTGTGTGTGCGCACGTATAATATAGAGAAGGCGGGCATCAGAAATAAAAGAAAAAGTGAAATTATCATAACGAGCGTTTTGAACAAAGTCTCATCTACCTGAGTCGAGTTGAAGACGACGTGTCACAGAAGTACATGTATATATCATTTCGAAGCGAATGTCTTTCCATACCGGTGAAATGGAAACTGTAAAAAACAATGTGACACACTACGTTTCCTCTCTGGAAGTATGTAACTTATCTTTCTTTACAACGAATTGAAATGCATATATCTTTACCATTAAGTCACGGCACCGTTAGTATGACTTGAGGAAGTCACGGACGCGGATGAAGACAGTGCTGGATTTAGATTTATGTACGTTATATGCGAACACGTTCCGGAATATCATGGACGTGCATTTTTCTTTATCCGGGAAACGTATCACGGTTGAACGTTGAGAAGTAGCTCTATTATTTGTTACATGATTGATTTTTTTTGCGAATTATGAAACATGCTGCTTCATGCTATAAATGTACTCGATAACAGATATCAGAAGTACTTTTTTCTTCGTTTCACTGAAAGATTATCCGTTCGTAACAATCGTCACATTTTAAATTTCGTTCGGGTCTTCTTCGAGACTAGTCAAATATATTTAATAAAAAATGTACTCTTATTTCATACTATAATCATTGTATCAGCTGCTTTCTTTTGATTCTATTATTATCTAGTTTTTCTTTTCGAATGAAGATAAACCGACAATCAATTACAATTTGAATTTGTTATGTTCTAATCTAAAAATTACTGGAAATGATAACACCTTTAGAGATACGATAACAAGTAGAGAGAAAATATCATTCGCAAATGAATTTTTCATCCATTTCACAAACAAACAAAAATTTATGATCAAATATGTATTCAATAATTGATTACTGATCATTTTAGATTATTATTAAAGCATATTTTAACATTTTATAAGAAAATTTCGCACTGGAACTCTTTTCACATAGAGAATACTATTTTTTTAATACAATTATGTTAAAAATATATAAATCTTAGGATAATAAAATTCCATACAGTTTGAATAATAAATTGATGCTGTTTGTGAGTATGTAATGATTTATATAAGAAGTATGTAATGATTTACAGAAATACAATGTGCGCTTTAGCTTCCTGCGAAGAAATTAACAACTGTTCGATCTCAAAATGAAAAAAAAATAATAATAAATATGTGAAGTATTATATGATGCTCTAATTTTAGTTTAATTTCACGTGACTCCGGTGTTGTAGCGAAAATCCGGAAACTAAATTTCATTCATGAAACACTTGGTATTGTGATAATAATCTTTCCATCTCATTTCCAAAAAAAGTTAATTTGTGATCACTTTTCAATAAGGCGAAAGAGAATAATGATTTTTCTGTATGTATATAATTATATACATATATATATATATATATATATATATATATATAAAGAGAGAGAGAGAGAGAGAGATAAATGAATGTAAGAGTCATGATAGAAATGAAATCAAAATTACTGATTAATAGAAAGTATATTAACATTTTTATGTCTTCAGCGAAGGTTTAATGTATCATTTATAAATTGTGTTTAAATGGGTGGTTCGTTCCATTAAAGAATCATAAAATGAATAAATTATCCAAATCGTTAATGATATTATAAAAGACAATTAAGTACATCATCGTATTTGTAGAAATATATGTAACAGTACTAGTTAATTATATATATATATATATATATATATATATATATATATATATATATATATATATATATATATATATATATATACATACAATGTCTGTGAAGTTAAGCAGCGGTCAAAGTGACCGCTCGTGTTTTTTTTTTTTTTAGTTTGAAAGTGATTTTTCGAGTATTTTTCCACTAATTACAGTTTATTTCGTATAATAAACATAATTAATGTTCGTAACAAAAATGCCGGAGTCTGTCTCTGGTGTGCAGTTCCATAAACGTGATCTCATCTCGCGCGCCTGACAGGGACACACGTATACATTTCTGAAGCGATCCGCATGACGGCGTCTCTCTCTCTCTCTGCATTCCCGTGCTAGTGAAACGGATACGGGAAATATCTCTGGCACGATCTCGAGACCAGGACGACGCTGGAACGGCGTACCGGCTCGTCGTTGTCCGTGATTGCGGTTGTGTTCTTTGCACTCGTGACTAATTTATGCCCGTGTCAGTTTCGAAATCCTGTACGAATGTAGTATGTGTCCTTCCTGTCTACGTTCGGAGTGCTTTTTCTTCATTCTTTTTCATAAATGAGAGCGGCGGCGGACGTAATTTACGATATGGCCCAGGTAAAATTTTCCGGCGTCGAAGAAACGTTCGGTCGTCGCGCACAGGAACGCGACTGTTTCCTGTCGCTTCGAAACCGGGACGATTGTTATTGTTCGTATCTATAGATGGAAACGTTTGAATTTCGCGAACACTTCTTCGCTATTTCCGTTTCGCAATTTACATTATTGTCGATGCATTTTAAACTCAACTTTGTCTCAATCGACGTCATCTTAAATAAGATGAAAAGTAAGTACATAGAAGAGTTCAATGTCCAGTAAATTATATCAACTGAATACTTGTTAAGATTTACAATGAATGAGCATAGAAATATGAATATAAAAAACGTTGATTTGTCTGAACTTTTGCGGTGAAAAGAAAATATGAGTAACCAATTATCGAAACAAATAGTGGAGAACCACATTTAGATGAGCCAAAAGGGCTAATAACACCTGGACTATATATATATATATATAGAGAGAGAGAGAGAGAGAGACGTTTTCTGATTGTAAAATGTGTGATTATATTTGTATGTTTAGAATATTAAATATGTTTAATTCCTTTTACTTTTTTTAGCCATGTAATAGACTTCTATTACACATTTATTTTCAACCTACGACCGATATATCTTACGTTTGGAGGTTTCTAGAGGAAGATCATTGATTGATATATCAGTTCTCTATTGTAACAACGATCATAAACAAAACTGTTTGATAAATACAAACAAATAATATCACAAACAAAAAGTAGTTTAGTCTATATTTCAAGAGGCTTAAAGATGTCACCCGTGTTAATAGATATCTTAATAATGAGGTTTTAATTATTAATTTACTATTAAACTTTTAGAAAGAACTATTAAGATTATTTTAATAAAAATAAACTGTCAAGTGAATCAAGACTTTTATAATTGATTTAATGTATGAAAAAGTTCATTTCTTTGTCAAGTATCAAGTCGTTGAAATCATTTTTCTGTGAATATAATCGACAATTTTATCATAAGTGGAACAGATTCATAAATATATATATATATATATATATATATATATATATATATATATATATATATATATATATATATATATAAAGCATTAAATTCATATACAGTCACTCGGAGTGAGACTGGAACACTTCAATGAAATGTTTTCAATATAAGCGATATAATGAAACTCAGATGAAAATAAGTATATTATTATTAATCTTATTTAATCAATTTTCTGGTTCTAAGAAATAAAATTGTAATTAAATCAACCCTCATCCTCACCCAAAGAACAAGGCACATAAAGCGTGCATGTGGCTCCTTTACAATTGTCGCCACTTAGTGGAAACCCCAACAAAAATTCCCGATCTAAATATAATCAAAAATTTGTTATCTTGAAGCAAAAATCCATAATTACACAATTTCTGCCAAGGACGACGAAAAAAAAAACGTTAATTGAAGAATGGAATAATATCGATGCAAAACGCTGCAAAAAGTATGTGGAAAACATTCATTCAAGACTCAACATGGTACTGGAAAATAAGAGACTTGATATTAAATTAAAAAAAATATTTATACATTAATTCCTTTAATAAAACGAAAACATCGCAGTTTCATTGTAACATTGATTTTTGTCTTTCATTTCGATTAAGATTATTTCTTTTAATTGTCGTGTAATAATTACATTTTCACTTCCCATAATCAGAAAATACATTAAGTTAGCTAACTGCGAATGACAGACTTTTTTCATCCCAGTTTCACTACAGCAATTATTTTACGATTAAAAGTTCGTACCGTCTCAGTTTCACTGTGAGCCACTGTACATTAAATAATCGTCCGTAACACACGACTATAACTAATTTCACAGCCCAACAATAGCTTCATTGTTTTTAATCAACGTGTATTTTGTTTTTTAAAAAAAAGTAACAAATGGCTTTTTACGCGGCTATAGAGAACCATTTATTTAAATCAAAATAAGCTCTCTAACCGACTGAATAAATAAACATTGAAATTTATTTTCTGAAATTGAGTAAATTTTATAGGCAAAGAAAGATTGATTTTCGTTATCAGCGCAGTGTTTTCAAATATATTGAAAATGTACCTGTTTTATATATATATATATATATATATATATACAAAGAGAGAGAGAGAGAGTTATTCAAAAATGCTATCATGTAAAAGTTCGTATATTTTCTTTGTAATCGGACGGCGTATACTTTTACAGAATAAATTCTGAACGAACGAAACGACAACAATTAATCGTAACGTCCTCAAAGTAACATCGTTTGAATCAGAGTACATTGTTAGTAGGACAGTTTGATATACAAGTGGCGGAAAACTAACTGGCGAGTAAGTAAAGGAAGACGGGGGCAAAATACGACGGCGGGATGAAAAAAGAGTGGAAGGTATCTCGACGACACAATAAGGAAACTTCACAATGGCTGCACACAATGCGGTCTGAAGTCTAACGCTTTGTATGGACAGATATTTCTAATAGGATGTGGGTTTATTGGATGTATATGGCGAGGGCAGCGGAGCGGCAGTTCTTTGCTCCGCGACGTCGACGACGACGTCCACACGTCTCACACCGCCGCGCGCGCCGATCCTTTAGAAAAAAAAACCGGAACCGTAAGGATATGAAGGCGATTTGTACGATTGTGATGTTTATCTCACTGCACGCACACACACACGCGCGCGCACGCACACGCACGCACACACGCGCATATAAATAAAGGCGTCTACACGAACGCACGCGCGCACGCAAGGGCTAGGGAAAATTTACTGTTTGCGAACGATCACAGCGGACGAAACGATGAACTGTTCTTGCATAATAATTTATATGCTTGTTATCTTCGTACGATGTGCGTCAGAGTGAAAAATTGCACGATTCACAATCATGAATGAGTTAGGATTTTTATTACTGATGTTAATCTCGAAACGATTTTAATAAATGTGTGTACGTTCCGTCGTAATACGGCCATTAAAAACATATGCGCATAAATGGAACAAATGATTGCATTCTCTTACTGCGAATAAATCCGATAGGAGAAAATGTTCTTATTGTGTTTGTTAATCATACGGGGGGTGCGTCAGTGAAGATGATAATTTTACAACAAGGCCTATTCACTCGAAATCGGAGCGAGACGTTAAAATCAACGTGCACTGTTAGTTGCTCACGGTCATTTAGTAAACATGGACCAGTGGACCACGGCACACAGAGCTTGCACTGTGAAATCGTTTTACATAAATGGCGAGTCTGCTACAACTGTACAACGGCTATTTCGGAATAATTATAACGTTCCTCGTCGTGGGCATCTGTCGACCGCACACGTCATTGACTTGTGTGTTCACAGGTCTGACGAAACTGATTTCACATTAAATCCGAAGCACCAAGCGTCCAGAAGAACACCAGAAAATATTGACAGTGTTAGAGCTGCTGCTGCAGACTAACATGATTACAGCATTTCCTATGCAGGAATTCGCTCGATTTTCACAAGTTGCACGGTTCGATCGGGACAGGACAACAAGTAAGTCCGTGGCTGCTGTGAGAGCGCCCTTTCCGAGCCATATCGTTTTACGCAGATGAATCGACAAGATCCACAGATTTGATGGCGTGTTTTCGATGAGGTTATTTAAAGAGCGAAGTGTTATACTGATCGATAAAATTCATGATGGACATTCTTTTTAAAGATCTGCCATTTCACTATTCTATACGAATCCTGTACGTCACGTGCGAGTTCGTTTCTTCTACGACTGGTTTCGATTTATAATTCGTTTATAATTCTAGACCCTCTCGAGGATGACGGAAGTCGAAACTGGGTGTAAAGAAGTGTACTGATCTACAGGATTCGTTTAGAATAATGAACAGCAGGCACACAAAATTTATCTTTCTATTTTTATAATTTTCAAGGTTCAAGTTTTCATTGGTGAATTTTAGAAAAGATGCTGTGGATTATAAACAGTCCGAATAGTGCTCAAACACCCCTCGTATTCGTCCGATTTGACACCGCGTGACTTCCGGC
Organism: Acanthacorydalis orientalis; assembly: GCA_034766995.1. Taxonomy (NCBI): domain Eukaryota; kingdom Metazoa; phylum Arthropoda; class Insecta; order Megaloptera; family Corydalidae; genus Acanthacorydalis; species Acanthacorydalis orientalis. The sequence goes on from CM068315.1 coordinate 635,198, forward strand.
TATTACCAAAACACTAATTGGCGATGAAACGGAAAGCGTTATGACTGCATGCAGGACAATCAAAGAGCTTCGACTGCGGTCTTAAAGGCGATTCCGAAAGCGGAGTGCAGCGACTACTTTGAAAAGTTGTCTGATCGCTTCGAGCGCTTTTTTGACTCGGAAGGAATGTACTTTGGATATAAAAGAAAAATATAAACAAAAAATAATTGACATTTCGTATTTTTCCTGTGACACTCGTATCCGACCATAAACAAACCGTGCATATAGCACGATTTTAATAATCTTTAATTTATATCCGATTTAATATCTTAACGGAAACGTGCGATAAAGAATCGTAATAAAAAAAAGGAATAAAAACAAACTCGTGCCTGATCGTACGAACAACAATAAGCGAGAAGAAAATTCTAGACTTTATATATATATATATATATATATATATATATATATATATATATATATCAAACACTTCCTTGTGCCAAAATCGAAAATCAAAACGAAACAGTAAAAAAATAAACACAAAAAACGTCTGTCGCTGTTAAAAGTCATCGTCGTTTTTCAGCATATAGACACGGTCGCTTTCAAAAAGGCAGACTAATAAAACAGAAAGTAAATGAACTGTTAAATATGCTCGTTCCGCTTTATGTCATCTGATACAGCAGACACATTCACATACTCGTTTGCATGCGGATTCACTAGCGGTTCCATTGTTTGCGCCGCACCGAAAAGTCGGACGCCCGTTTTTTCTTGTCCTCTATCTTGCCGACGTTATTCGAAAATTATTATCATTGCTCGCCCATGTTCATTTAAGACATATATATATATATACAGTTGTACATATTGTGGATTATTGAGCGATTAACTTTTCCCTGCTTTTTTATTTTGTATAATTTTATTTTATGTCATTCTTAATTTCTTATTTTCATTTGTTTTTTTTTCTGTGTTTCCTATCTTTGTTATATTAATACTTTAACCGTTCAACCAAAAAAAAAACACCAACTCTACTTAAAACTTGGCATTAAGCACACAAGGTTCGAGAACTGTTTCGCTCTTCTTCCCTTTTCTTAAATAAACATGTGACCAAGTACTGTATAATGCAATAATGAAAATTTCCGACTATTTCCAATATACTATCGGTACCGTCTATCTGTTCGAGTTGACGTTTGTGTGTGAAATATACAATTTTGAGTCGAACATACTGGACGCGTTTTTAAAGTAAGATCCGTGTTGTAATTACCGCCGATAAAACACGAATGATGAGACCGTGCATGGGCGACAGCTCCACGTGGTCCACGGGCCTAGCCATCACCGACAGTTTTGTCGTTGTCGGATTCTTGTTCGATGCCACGCGCGAGTGATTTATAATGAGTGCAACAATAAATAATTCCGCCAGATACGAGAATCGTGCTGTGATCCGGTTTTTATTAGCATAAAACAATAGTGCCGATAAAATTCACTGGCAATTTTATGTGTGTGTGTGCGGGCCAAGTGTTATGGAGTGACAGTAAATTTAGGGAATGGTGTCGTTTACGTAAAGAAAAGCGAACGAATATTCATCAAGGAGAGTGTTAGCGGCCGGCCTAGTGTGATGACAGACGATTCGGTGGAAAAAGTGAACACATTTTGTAAACATCTGCTTATTTTCTGACGCATGAGTCGCCATGCGCATTTATTGTTTGAGATCTTCGACTAAGTACAAATATTCGAGTATTTTAGATTTTAGCTGGTTTTTCGAACATGATACGTTTAATATACATCTTTAAATTATAGAAGTTCGTGTGAAAATTTAAAAATATAAATTCTTGCACATATTTTCGGTCTCGATATTTTATTTAAATAACCGTTTCTGTAATATACATATATACATATACACACACACACATATATTTATATATATATATATATATATATATATATATATATGTGTGTATGTGTGTGTGTGTGTATGGATATTGTTCAAGTTTACTATCATCTATCGGCATCATTTGTAACGAAAGAGCCACGACGAGAGCGAAAGCAACATTTAAGAATGCCGGCTGCCGGTCTGTGAGCCAGTGCGGCCTTCTCGAAATATGTGTGGTATGGCAAGATTATCCAACTCCCGAGTTTCGTCTCTTTAATCGAAAAACTCCGCTTCACTTCTTCGTCTTAGAAACAAAGTTCACGGAATCCGAAAATACATTCCAATTATTTAATAAAGAGTTCACGATGGAATGCATATGGTACGAAAAGGACAGAATCGATCAGGATAGTCTATTGTGGTCTTTATGTATGTATGTATATTGTGTATATATGTATATATATATATATATATATATATATATATATATGATATTACTTGTAAATAAAGAAAATATATTTTTTTCGAGTATTAAACTGCATAACTGAGAACTAATAGAAATAGAAACCTTCTTAATATTGTCGTGTCGTTAATTACTGATAAAAATTAATAAATTTAATGTAATAAATACATATTTAATTGTATACTACTACATATACATATATATATATATATATATATATATATATATATATATATATATCATATTATATAAGTAAATATCTAAAATCTACACAAAGGTAGGAAACTTGCCAAAGCTAGCTTTGTTAACATGAATCCGATTCGCCTATATATGAGTAATGGTGAAAATAATTATTATAAGAAAAAATAGTTACTCGTCGATTGGAAATTATTGAAATAAAAACAATTCGGTGAAAAACTTAAGAGTTTGATAACTTTGGAAAAACTACAACTCATCTTTCCTCACTCCTGTGGATGTAGTGTTCTGAAGAAAATCGATTAACATGAGAGGAACAGAGTCGAGTATGCTCATTATGTAAAGATAGCACTATTTTATTTAATGTCGAATATACACGGCATGCAGAAAAAAATTCGCTTTTGCTATTTATCGTAAAATTTAGTTAAAAAATATATATTTGTGATTTCAGCACATTTTAGAATATTTCTAAGCAGTTTTCTTTTTGTTTCGTGGATCTCACGTCTGCTATCTACATAGAAGGTATTATAGGGTGTAATAGAAGAACTTGTGAAGTGGATAGTGTTTTTTTATTAATTTATCCTCCCAGATGAGTTTTACTGATAGTGATGAAAATATATCTTTACACACGAGAAAACGAGAAATAGCGATAACATCTGTAACGTTCGCTGATGAAAGTAGTGATGAGGTTGAAGAAGATAATGAAGATGATGTTTTACATACAAGGACACAGAATAGAATATCAGTAATTTCAACGTCTCCTGATGAGAGTAGCGATGTGGATGAAGAAGGTAATGAACCCGATAAAGAAATTAAAAATTCAAACGTACAATGGAATATTAGAGGTGGAGAGTGAGCACCGTTTAAATTTATACCACACCGTGCGTTCTATATGAAAACATTTTCAGATTATGACTTGCTGAACATAATAGTCGAGCAAACTGATTTATATGCTGAGCGATATTTGGACAGTCGCCTGAATTTGAAACAACAGTCAAGATTAAAAAAATCGATGCCAACAAACGGATTTGTGAATTATCTACCAATAAAATTGAAAAATTTTCAAAAGTAACGACCAAAAAAATTTATTATTTTTTTATAATTTACAGCAAGTGCATTTACTGGGTCTTCGTCGAGTATACTCGTCATCTCCAAGAAATAATTTATCACACTAATGCACATTCTTAAAATAAAACGAAACGTTTAAGGGGTTAAAGTTCATTTCAGGCTAATTTCATTTTTGGAAATGAATTAATCTGCCGTTTCACACCAAAAAAAAAAAAAAAAACGTTTTGTTCAAATGTTCAATGAACGATTATTGATTCGTTTTCCTTTAATTTAATTTTATTAACTTTAATTTATAAACTTTTTCTTTCTGCAATCTATTAAAGATAGTGTTTAAAGTGGCAAACTGTTGTAATATCTGGTGAAAACCAATTGCTTAATTCGCGTTGAACAAGTTAATAAATTTATACAAAGCAAGTTACATGACAAACATAACAGTAATAAATAATAGTTGATCGTATAAAACATACATTTACATATACATACACATACATACATATATATATATATATATATATATATATATATATATATATATATGTACATATAATGTCACATGCATATGCATGAATGTGTGTGTGTGTGTGTGCATGTACAAATTTGTATATTTTTTTTCATTGACGTAGATGGCGTAACGGCGTCATAACAATAAATTCGTCGAACGGCGGGTGCGCCAGTATCGCAGAATAATGAAAACCGAATCAACAAACCATTTAACACAGACAATATGAGCCGGTAATTGAATTAAGCAATTCGGGACGACGGAACGCGGGAGCGGGAAAACACCAATAACAACGATGTCGTGTTCGTTTTGAAAGGGACTGCCGGAGCGTACGACGCGCCCGCCCACCCCACCTACCAAAATATACATGCAAACACCTATATCCATATATATATATATATACGTATATATATATATATATATTGGAGGATGTGTTTTTGTGTGTCGTATCTGTTCCGTGTTGTACATTCGCAGGGCTGTAAATCAATGTTGATTGCTCTGTGCGGATGATGTTGAGCGGCGCTCGACTGTGTTGTGTGTTTGTGTGATTGGCGACGAGTATCTGTTGAGTGCGAGAGATGGACGTGAAAGAGTGGAGCAGTCCTAGTGCCCTAGTTATTTTATCCACTCGTGTGCTCGTATGTTGTGGCGATGATGTATGCCACCACTACGAACCGTACTTAATAGTAGCAGCGTGCATGAAACGCGAACATAACGAAAGGAAAACACCCTTTGCACACCAACGTGACGGAGTCCGCCGCGCCACGTTGCTAATTTACTAAATGGCGTTAATTTTCACTTTGTTGTTCTTCACAAAAAAAAAAAAAATACTAATAAAAATTCGTTCAAATCGTTGCCAGAGCTCGTGAATATTTTATCGAACTGCGGGCATTTAACGCGAGCGACGTCAGTTAATCGTACACTCTGCGTAAACACGAAATAACAAAATTTTAAATAACTAGTCTGTGATAATACACTACTCGCGCATCGACACATTCATTAAATATCGATAACTAATCATCAGGAGTTGCCGTCGATTTTTTAAAAATCAACAGTCGATTCCGGATACGATTATTCAATCTATCAGATATCGACCGATGGTATAGAAACAGTTGATTTCTATGTCGTTGCTATTTAATTTCTAGATGTACTGCGTGTACCGACAAACGAAAACACACTATCAAATCGTACACTGAAAAAGAAAAAGCGGGAAGCGGAAAGGGAAGGGAAGTTGTCAGGATATTCGGTTGTAAATATGTCTGTTGATTTAAAGTTATCGATATTTTTTGTGTCAAACTACTCATCTTCTGTAGATGTAATCGGTATCCTATTCTGTTTCTTATTTGTATTTCAAAATATTTAACATTATCGTTTAGAATATCTACCACAATTTCAAAATCTAACAATGAAAAAAAAGTTCTGGGTACTGAAATCATAATAAATCTCTTGTACATCGGATACAGAAATCTAAAGCGCCGGACGCATATCTCAGTTTATCGGCCAGGCTGATGGTTAACCCTGAACGCATATATGGATTCATCGTCAGTTCATACGGCGCCCATTTATCCAGATTTTGTGTTTTTCCAATCAGAATCGAATCTCGGACAACTGTTGAATGATCAACATTCAGTTCGTCCACGTCGAGGACGTCCACGACGCTCCTCGTCATCGACGCTTTCGTTTCCATCACGAATTTTTTTTGAAACGAGTGTTGAGTCGTACGTTCACTGATCGACTCTTCGCTAAGAACGAATTCGATATCTCGAACAGTTTACACAATGGACATAAGCCGAGATCAGTAGCGCCGATTTCATCGTTTACAGTGATGCGTCGCACGACTATGACGAAAGCGATAGAATCGACGCCAAACTTAAAATGATAACGACCGCAATTATTTTTGCAACAACCTAGGTACTGCTAATACGATCCCCGACGACTGAAGAGTGCAATTCTAATGATTCGAATAACTGGTCGAGCGTACAAGAAGTGTGACGATTACATCCGTTGAGATGTGCGCGAGACGCGATCGTCGCCGGCCGCCGCTAGAATTCCGTCGCGTACGCGCCTGTGTCCGCCTACGAACTCGATCGTTTCGTTCGACTGTCACACGACAAAGCGAACAGATGACAGCCGTATAACGAGAATCGTTTGTTCGTTTTACGCGACGGCACAAAGATGAGTTTATGTTTGCGGTGCACGCACTCGCTCACGTCGTTTTATTATCTCGTGCGTCGGTCGCGGTTCCGCCCGATGGACGCCGCGCCATCCGACCAGCACGCACACCGTCCGTCCGTCCATGCGCCCATCCCGGTCGTCGCCGTCGCGTCACCATTATCATCATCGTGCGGGACGGGCTCTGAAATGCGGCGATAAAACGATTATGTCTTTCGCGGTGGATACACGTGAACGATCGTTCTGCGTCCATTGCTGTAAATGCATCTGTTGTTCCAATTTCTGAGGACACGCTCGTTCACGAACACAGTTGGATTAAACACTCGTCCTCGCTTCGAGACCATCGCCATAGTCGTCATCGTTGTACGTTTTTTTTTTTGTTTTTCAATTTTCTAATTTGTATTCTGTGCAATCTGAACGACAGACTTATATACAACTGTTTAGAATTCAATGTATACATACAAGTTTAGTTACAGTGAATGTGACGTTTTGTAAAACATTCTTATGCATCAGAATTTCTTCTACATCTGTCTAAACGTTCAAACATTCCATTTGATTCAGTATTTGAAGAGATCGTCCGTTTTTTTCAAAAAAAAATCATAGAGTTCTGCCGTCCTCAGTTGTTAAATTAATGTCGTTTCATATCGGAAAACGTTAAGCAACGGAACCAAATTACAAAGTTGAAAATATATCAAGAGCCGTACAATATAAATTCATAATAGATTTAAAATCACACAGAAACGCAGTTCCTAAAATTAACTTTTGTTCAAGACCAGCGCGTCCGCAGTAATACCCGGAGTTACTTAGCTGCGTTTCGAAATATTTTTCTACAGCCTTCATATAACAATCAAGGCTTTTCTTGAACGTTGTAACATTTTTAAAATATAAAGCGTTTTCCGATAAGGATGCAATTTTTTGAGAAGTTTACATTTCAAAGATGTCAAAGTGACAGCTCTATTTTTTTGATACGTGTTAAGTGTTGACATTGCCATTTTTACAACGCATTGAATTAATACAGCTGCATTATGAAAATGGTCGTTCTATAAATAATACATACTCGAAATACTCGTCCATCTGAATCAACAATTCTTCGATACGTGAGTAAATTTGATCACTGCATATAGAAAGAGACGATTGTTGATTCCGTTGCTTAACGTTTTCCGATATGAAACGACATTAATTTAACAATTGAAGACGACAGAACTTTATGATTTTTTTTAAAAAAAACGTACGATCTCTTCAAATACTGAATCAAATAGAATGTTTGAACATCTAGACAGATGAAAAAGAAATTCTGATGCATGAGAATGTTTTACAAAACGTCATATTTACTGTAACTAAACTTGTATGTATACAGCTGGTGGAATAACTGATTTAATGAGGACGAAATTTTCTGGTTGCGTTATTTCCAGAAATGGAGATGTTAATTGAATTAACAGAGACTGCACTACTTTCTTTGGAGTCGCATTAAAGAACAGGTGTACACCAATTGTCCTATTGTCCTAATTGTCCTAATTGTCCTATTGTCCAATTGTCCTAAAACAATTTCCGGCCTAAAAGATGAAATCCGACGAGTAATTAATTAAATAGAGTCCCAGTTATGTAGGGATGTTATTGGAAATTTTAACAGAAGAATGGTTACTTATAAGAAAGCACGCGGCGGTCACTTACACGATATTAATCTTCATGTATAAATGACACACTCCCAACTATTATGTACAATGAAAAAATTTAAATTTTTTTTTTATTTCAAATTAAAAAAAGTGCGTGCTTATTGGAAAACTATTTGTGTCATTGTTTCATTAAAATAAATCTAGTAATTATTATGGAACATGATTCAAATTCAATTTTAACACATTTCGTTATCTTACAGATTGTACTGAGTATAAAAAGCTGTTCTGAAAGTTAACAATTTTCTTTCTTTGCTGGAAGTTTTACATCAATACTCGTAGTTTATAGCAAAACATCATTAAAAGTTACAAAAACTTTTAGAGACTTTGTAATTTCTTTGAATTTTTATGTGAATAACGAACAAAACCCAGTCTTAAGGTTTGCGTTATGAACGAATTCAGAAAATTAACGATTAACACATTTTCTTCTTCACAATATTAGAGAGTTCATTGATATACTTGCAAATTGATTAGTTCTTTTGATTCGCTGTCTTTTCTCAATTTACTCTATTCTTAAATCAATGTGTACTTTACTAAGGGTAAATACGTTCAATTTTTGATTATTTTCCATTCGATTGTTATCAATTTTTTTTTAAAAGAAAACAAGCTGTTAATTCCGAGCACGAGAAGAGATAAACACTCAGCAGATTGTTTGTTAGTTCACAAACAGTTTAATAATCTAAATAGAAAATTTAACAGAAACGACGACACGAAAGGGCCGCACAGACGTACGGACCGGCGTCCTGTTCGAAAACCGACCTGAACTATTTACACGCGCCCCGACCGAACTGCACTAATGATTTCGTTTCAATTTGAAAACTGTCAAATGACGACCGATACAATTAAAGCCGAGTAATATAATTATCCATTTGTGCCGGAAACGAGTGAAAAAAGAATCGAATTGCATCGACCGTCGCCGCATATCCAATCTAACGGTTTCGACAGCCAGTGTTACCAATTTCGTTCGAGCCTGTGACGTAGCAGGACAGGTGGAGAGTGGTCGAGCGTGACTAGACCAATTTCTCGCTGTGTGAACTGCCCCTAGCACACAGACACATTTGTACGTCCATCCACTTATTCATACATATATATATATATATATATATATATATATATATATATATATATATATACACTCTCAACCCCATTACAAATCTTCTATACACACGGGCAGCACATATAGACAAGCTTTTCCGTTCCCGACGTTATCTGACGACCGGCCGGCCGAAACTGCAGGGCATCCGCGCATCCATCATAACCCGTCGCGACCGATCAATTATGATTTTATCAAATCGACCATTTATTTCCGACGGAGACAGGAGAGTAAACATATTTCGCTGCTTTTTATACTGGACCGCGTATTAATTTCTTTTCGTTATTAATCCCTAAGTCATTTGCAAGCCGTTCGATTTTCAAACAGGACGGTTTTCGGTACGTTAAACGGATGTGCGGTTTGTAAACGGCATACGGCGCTCTCAAAAAAGATGAACGGGAAATATGCGTACGTACACGTGCGTTTGTCTCTGTGTGTGTGTGTTTGTATCCGATTATAATTACACGCGTTATGCTCGATCGAACATGTCATTAATTAAAACTGGGTGTAATTCAGTGCCCTATTGAGAGAGGGTGTCGATACTATATTAATAATACACATGTAAAATATAGGTATCTGTGTGCAGAATCATACACACAGATCTTTTTTATTCAATTTTTTTAATTGTATTTTCAAGATTGAATGTTATTAAATACTTCTATACTGAGAGATGTCAGTTATGAGAAATAAAAATTGATGTGCGGGGAGAGGTCGAAAAAACTTTTCTATCTCTCTCTCTACATATATATATACATACATATATATATATATATATATATCTAAAGTGTTTTTCCTTATCTTGTGAGGGATCTAATGACGACGCTACTGTCAAGGATGTTTCAAATTCACTGGGTCCAGACATCCTCGGCTGCTCTGACAGAATACAGGTCAAAACAAGTTAATCATCCGCCATACAGTCCTCACCTGGCACCAAGTGATTATTACCTTTTTCCTAATTTGAAAAGAGATCTTCGTGAGCAGCATTTCGCTGACGATGATTCGTTACAGTGAGACATAAATGAACATTTTGAAGGCAAATCAAAACACAATATTCTGAAGATTCAGGACAATTAATTTAAACACGCAACAAATGTATTTATGTTCGAAGAGGGTTGATTGAAAAATATTCAACTTTTGTATTTTAGTTCCTTTCTCTCTCATTCCACGAATATAAGAAACACCCCTCATATCTTTACTCACATTTTTGTTATTTTTATAATTCTTTACATATATATATATATATATATATATATATATATATATATATATATATATATATATATATATATATATATATACATATACAAACATATAAATATAAACATATATATATATATATATATATATATATACATATACAAACATATAAATATATATATATATATATATATATATGTATGAAACTGAATTGTACACAAACATCTCAAGTACTGTACAATGTTCAGCAATGAATATAATATTTGTAGTCTGATCGTATTTCGAAGATACCGGATATTATTGTTGCCACTTGTACAGCAAGTACTTCAACGCCACTATAAGTGTGTCTGTTTGATATATAGACATGAATTTAAACCGGTTTAATATTTCTCAAATAATAGATTTTACTGTATATATATATATATATATACAGTAAAATCTATAATATATATATATATATATATATATATATATATATATAAAGGAAAAACAAAACGATTGTATGTAAGGTTAATATTTTCCGTAATATGATTAACTTGTTGATCACTTGCAAACAATACGTTTTAGTTACCAATTCAACATTGAACTTGACAAACTTTTAAACTACAGTTTTTTCAGTTATTGTCTCTCGCTCATTTTCAAAATCTTACCCAATTATGAAACGTATTATTTTTTATATCGTCTATTTACCTTTTTTTAAGTAAATGATCGATTATTATAAACTTTATTCTTTTTTACATAGAACCGTTCTAGTTCCGAGTTTCTACGTGAACTTTAAACAATTTAAAAATACAATTTTATATCACTGCATCCCCTAAACTTATTTGTATGTCGTTTTGACCGGAAAGAAGTTATAAAAAACAAACTCTTCAATCAAAAAGGAAAAAAAAATTCCAAAGTGTCTACGAGGAAATGTTTTCAAATACATATGCCGAATTTTAACTTCCTAACTTAGTTTCGTAGCTATCGAACTGAAATACAAACGCATTTCCTTTTATTTGTACGAGATGGACACAAAAATTCCGCGAATCGTTAAAAAAAATATTATTATTATTAAACACACATAAATTCTCTTTTAGTTTCTTTCGAAATGTTCACCTTGAAACGCGATACACTCGCCCTAGCGCATTCCTCCATTCCTGGAAATATTCTCTGTGCTCATCTTGTTGAGAGCCACCCACTACTCTCCCTGCATCTAGAAGAAAGTTCTTTAAAGGAAGAGAACTATAATGGAATTACTATATGTTTAATGACAAAAGGTTTTTTTAACAATTCCGTGAACTTCAGGGTCCTGTCTCGTATATTAGATACCGAATATCTTACCCTCAGTCAAATTCTTCAACAGATCGTGTCACTATTGCCTCATAATAAAAAATAATTTAGTTACAATTCGACCAAACTATAATCGTAACAATCTGAATATTGTTAAGTATTTAAGTCAGACTATAACTTGCAGTCTGATTTCTTATTAATTTCCTAATCTATTGTAGTTATTTTGATTCTAAAGTTAGTTTAATTATAGAATATACTGCAATTGTATCGTGTTTGTCATGTGTCTCCTTTGTATCAATTCTTTGTTTTAGATATTATTTTCAAAATTAACTGTCGGTATCCAGAAATGTCTGGACAGTCGACACAAACAACATATCGGCAGGAGAGAATACGCAGAAGACTTCATAAATATATATTTATATTGGCTTAAACTGAAAAACTAGTCTAACGTGTTCAAAGCGACGACATAACGTGCAAGTTTCAAGAACAATACTGAAAATTAAATTAAACAAAAACCACAACTGAAACTGCCATCAATTATGTTTCTGTTTACAATAAGAATATAGTGTAATAACTTGAACATTGATTAACTCGATCATTACAAAAAACATGCACAATCTAAATATATTTATTAATATATTGAATACAATATATTAACGCCATTTCATTTCAGTGACACCGCAACGGTTTCTCGCATAGCGCACTAAAATGTCTCCGAACGAACATATCGAATAAATTATCTTCGATCGGAAAAAAATCCGTGTTGATTGTGAAGTATGAAGAATCCGCTTGTGAAAGTGAATTCAGCTCTAGTGTACTCATCACTACTGTTTTGTGAATGACATGAACATTTTTTAAAATATGTATGAAAAAGAAACGAAATACGCTTAACCCCTGTCACAAGACAAAACTTATAAAGAATAAGGAAAATAAAATCATAAAATCGTTGGACATATGGGATATCCGAAATATGAATGTATGGGGTATGTTAACGTGTCAATATTTGAAGAAGTCTTTCAGAGAACATTGTAAATAATACTGATATATATATATACATATATATATATATATATAAATCTTTTTCATCGTATAAGATATTCTCTCCTTTTTATATAAAATAAAACACTGATATATGAGAATGGAAGGAATCTGAAACACGACTATTCGTTTTTAATAATAAGTTTTGTACTTGATTGATGTCTAATAAATAGAAGAACGTCGTTACAAATTTTAATTAACGTTTTTTTCAAATCTTCCTCCGTTAAGAAACGCACAGAACATTAGTTTAAGTTGAAAGAAACTTAACGTGCTATTACCAACAATGTCATAGTTTATTGACTGAAAAAAATAGAGGTCGTGCAAGATGCTCTGCTTCGTATTTGGCTACGAAATGTTTTATTATATTTGAATCGGTTAACCTCTTGCGCTGGACATTGATCGCCCTATGCCCGTGAAGAACCCGTCCAAAGCAATTCGAAGCGCGGTGCTACTTGAAATCGTTTCTATGGAAATTTTTAAATATATTACATGTAAAAAATGCATACACTCACACTATGTTAATAAGTATTAACAATATTTACAGTGTATTGAAGCTCTTTATTAATAATTTTGTGCAGTGTGATAAACATCAAAACGGTGTGGAATGTGCAAGGTGACGAGACATTCCTAACACTGACAGGTAGTTTCACTGCGCTTATTCTGTTTCGCACATACGAAATTTAAACAAAGCATTAACAAATATCTTCTCCACTAGATAATTTTTTTCTGACATTTAACAAATTTTCTCGTCGCGGAAAAGGAAGATCAGTGATTATCTTGTAAATCTACTCCGCCCAATCGTTGTAATCCAAGACGGCATTTGGTTTCGCAACGATCCAGTTCTGATTGTTATTATTTTTCCATCGTTTCTGTTTGGATTCAATCATTCCAGCTTGAACATGTCTTATAGAAAGCAAATATATATCTTTTCAGTCTTTCCATTTTATAGCTGAAATGCCATTGCAAGATCTTAAAAGGATTTCAGATTATTTTAATTTTATCACTGTGAGTTCTTTTGTCATATGCTTTCTATTACATCTAACTGTTCCGATAGTATTTATTTTTTTTTTTTGATATGTAATTCTAGGTACAGTTTCGGTGTCGAATACCAGTTGCCTAAGAAAAGGATACGTCCGTAGCTAGGTATTGGTGTGCATAAAGCTCAGTGCAACATTTTCTGATGCACTACTATTTGAATCTCCTTCTACATCTTGTCCTGTATAAATTTTAAATTCGAAGCAGTATCCCAATTTCGATTCACAAATCTTATGATATTTAACTCTGAAACGTGCTCTTTTCGATGGATCAAATTGTTGTAGGACTGACGAGCCTTATATTTCATTAGAGACTCGTCCGACGATAAATTTTCTCCAGGTGTGTAAATATACTAAAATTTGTCACTTAAATAATCGATTATATTCCGGAATTTGCATAAGCGATCACTTTTATCCGCCATTTCATTATTCGAAAGATGTAAATTACAGTACTTATTAATATCAAACAATAAAATCAATCGGCGTGCATAGCACACGTCATTCCCGATTTAGAAGTAGATAACAAGCGTCATTCCAGCGCAAGAGGTTAATATGAAATCGATACATTTTAAGTATGTTTATTGATTCCGTTCTCTGAAACGCTTCGTACATCCGAACACGTTCCGCAGACGAACAGGAAAAAAAATCGAACAGCGAGAGGAGACCGTCTCGACCACACAAACGTTAATGAATTCAGTGCGACGGAGACGTCGGCGACGACCAGCCGCCGATCTGCGGAGGAGGTCCTCCGCGCAACACGATATTAGGTCGAACGTCGTTCGCTGCAATCTCTGCGTCCGTGGCTCGAATTCGAAATCGCGCCGCCCGCTCGCCACTATCAATATTTCATTCGCAGATAAACTCGACGGTCGGTCCCGTGGACGTCTCCGTCGGCGACCTCCACTCAGCTAGTCGTACATAACAAGTAGCGCGCACAGCGGTGGCGCGTCGTCTCCTATTATGTTATATGGAGGATCTCGTCGAGCATGAAACGTTTTATCTCTTACGCGTAGTTGTTTTACGATGACGTCGCGCACATAAAGCACGGAATGCGATTTTTAAAACGAGCCATCTCGGGTAACGGACTAGTCGCGATTAAGCCGTAACTTTTGGCTGAATATCCGGCGACGGTGAAAAAGCATAACTCGAAACTTTCGCGTGTGAATTTTCGTGGCCGTGGAAAAATTGCACGAGGACAGTGTTCCGCGCTCTGATTTTTTTTCGATTTGCTTTGCTTCTAGAAAAAAAAAATACAAGTGGACAAAAACTAACGTTTATATGGAATTTATGTTCAGACAAGGCGGCATGATGACTCGCCTCGTTGTTCGGTTTTTCTATTACAAAAGATTTGCATTTAAAATATAAAATACATGCCACACTCGTTATATGCATACATATATATATATATATATATATATATATATATATATATATATATATATACTATTTACTTCCCATAAACGGGACATCTGTATTTACATACCGTAAATGTACAAACAGCACAAAAAAACATATTTAAAAACGGTATTCATTAAATATATGAATATAATTGTGCTGTACATTAACACAAAATAAGTGATAATTCATTTTATTCGCAGTATTTCTAAATCATGTTCACTTTCGCATTTTTTATATTACAGTTTTTTTCAAATAAATGTTTTCAGAATTATACAGGCGCGCCAGTGGAACAGGAAATCTTAAAAGCAGGCTTATTCACTTATCGTTGGAGTGAGAGGGTAAAATTAAGTGATTGGTTATTCAGTTACTTAAAGTTTCACAGCACTCCGTCAACTAAGGTAATTGTATGTATTCGGGCGCTAATGCCCGAATACATACAATTCAGAAACACATCCCGTTTATGTACTCGCGTTCGAATCATCCCTTAATTCAAACTGGAAATGTGTGAGTGCCAAACGATATAAAAAAGGTACATTACAAACAATATTACTCTTGGAGAGAGACAAGAGACATATATGAAGGAACTTGACTAGTAAAATACCTAATCTTGACTAAACAAAATATATAAATAGGATAAAAAGAGATGAGGCTCTTGAAACTAATTTAGTAGAATTAAGTGATACGTTGTTAATCATTCACGGCTGTTTAGTAAACATGGAACAGTGGTCCAGTACACTTCGAGCTTTCGCTGTGAAATCCTTTCACAAAAATGACGAGTCTGTGACAATTTAAAACAGCTATTTACTCAATCACTAGAAAATTCCGCGTTCTGAGCTCGTACCGACCGCACGTGCCATCAATTTGTAGGTGCAGAAGTTCGAGAAAACAACAAAACCAACGGTGAATGAGCAGGACAATAGCAGGTGTCTGTAGGTACTGATCAGTGTGAAAAATTAGAATCGATTAGGCGACAAAGAAAATGAATTCGGATAACAAAGAGACAATTCACACTCAATGACCTAAGTGAAAAAAATTCACTATCAATATAACTTGTGGAATAGATACGAATCGGCCGCATTCAATTTTTCGTCCCCGCTCTGCTTGAATATAAAAACAGGTAGAACGATGATGTTTCATCGGCATTCTTATTTAGGAACACGGACTTCAGTACCGAATTTGAATTCCGAACTATCTTTGTCGACGGACAACGTGCACTGCACGACCGTAATTAATAATTCTGTGAATTAATTATTAGTTTTCTGTCTTCGACGATCAATGTGAACATCTATCAACACGCGCAATAATAATTAATAATAAAAACATTTATAAACCGATGATTAATTGTCGGTTATTAATGATGGATTAAAAAGTGATATTATATCAATTATTGTGTATGATGGGTAACGTGAATCCAGTTAATGAGGAAATACAACTGCAACCGTGTAGTGTATTTTTTTTATTTAATTTTAATCCTGAAATAATTTTATCAGGTATTTAGAATCGGAACACTTTTTTCATATACCCTGTATCACTTTCATAACTCTTATTCATATATATATATATATATATATATATATATATATATATATATATATATAGGAGAGAGAGAGGGGGCAAACATTAAGAAATACATTGACCGTTTTAAACATCATATATTGAAATAAACTGATGAGCTAACTTATTCGGTCTGTAAATTTTTCGAGTACAACTCTGATACAAAGGCTATTTAACGAAAAAACTCAATATGTTTTTGATTGACACCGTTCGTGTGAAACGGTGGGATGATGAAGCTATGATTAATAATAATTCCGAAGAATCGTTCCATAAAAGATGATTTTTACAAGCGCGCCGGATGTGTTAGAACGCGACGAGTGTCTTAGACGACGACGACGGCGGCGTCGCCGTCTTCAATGGCGAGCTCTAAGGCGATCGAATCGTTCCGAACGTGAGTACGTGTTAGAAGACACGACGTTCTCTCAGACAGTACATTCGCTCTATACACTCGGTCGGTCGGCTGCAGAGAGTGCTAATAGTTACTGAAGCGTTACTCACTGGTTCTGGTGGTTGTGCTGGTTGCGGTCGTCGCAGAAGTTCGGAATGGCCGAGGGTGGTGATGGCTGCTCGCATGAGATACGATTATGTATCGGCCGGGTAGAACGGCTCGATCGGCGGGCGAGACGGTCGACGGGCGGGGTGGAAAGACGCATTTCTCGGATCATTTGTCGGGCGTCGGTTGTTTCAGGCGTCCGGGCGCCGGCGTCGCTTGTTAACGGTTTATTGTTGCGTAACAAGTATACCATACACACGCACACGCGCACACTCGCACGCACGCGTGTGTACAACACGATCCCGCTGCATCTCTAGTGTTACTCCGTCACGTATAAGGTTATCGGTAAAAGGGACGGATAATGGTCGCAGAGAGAACGGGCGCGGTGTTACTTGAGAGCCGACCGACGGCCAGAGGATCGTTTAACGTCCGACGCGTTCACAGCGGCCACCGGCGTGATTCTATCTATACAATCGATACGATTCGAGAAAATGGCACTCTCGGAGTGTTCATTAAAATCTGCGGACGTACAACTAGCACCGATATTATATAGTAGATCTGTCCGAGCAAACATACATACATACATACATACATACATAGACACAAAGCACAATCGTCTCTTACACTTCGTGTGCTTTGTACATTATAAATGTGTGTGTGTGTGTATGCGTGTGTGGCTGCGGGGGAGTTTCTTTATATTCTTAGACACTTTATTGTAAATACATCATTATTTCTTAACAGATCTCCCTGTAGATTTTTTCTCGACATATTGTTTCAATTTTTTCTTCTTAATCTCTGTACCAGATTGTATCTTAAGTCACAATCTTACTATAAAGAGATAAAATGTGTACCATACTGTATGAACGGTGTCATATATTATATAATGTATTATTATTCCCCGTAACAAGGACATTTTTATATGTGTTTGCAGACACAGCTGTTCGCCGACATCTTTATACACGAAACAAAGCAAACTACTACCACGATATCACTTTCCAATTCGTCATGGAAGACACACATTACTTGTTTCTAATCAAACGTTCACATTGATATGTTTTAACACCAGAATTACCACACCAGTCAAAATGACTCGTTTTACAATTTTATTTTAAAAGTCCTACTTCATGTTAGGTTTTTTTTCGCAACGATGTCATTACTTTTGCAGCGATAACTAAGGAAATAGTATAATGAATTTGATTTTTTTTATTCGAAATCGAAATAATTTCGTATCATGGCCACTTATACCAATACCAGTCAAATTTACTGCTGCCTGTGAAAGTGTAAGAGTGTCCTGCAATCTGTTTACGGTACACGAATTAACCAGTCTACTCGTTTTGTACAACTTCTCACACGTTCTTAGAATTTTCAGTGGGTATCATTCAGTATGATGGTGAAAACTGTCAGGAAAATTCCGGATCGATCATGATGGTAATACAGAACTAACGCATTCATTCGAAAATATATTTAGTCGTTCATTTATATCTGGAGACGTGGAATGTGTATTGAAAAGATTTTGTTGAATGTTGCACTCATATTATAATAATATAAAAAATAATAAAAAAATAATTATATAAATTATAATAAAAACGACATATTATTTCACTTAGTGTGAGGTGAGAAAAATGTATACAGATATAAATTTTATGTAATCACTGGTTTTATTTTATTTTTACAAGTCCTGAGAATGGCAAAACGATTGAAAATCTCTGAATTATTGGAAAACCTGAACGATATACCAACATAATGCACTGATATCGAGGACGATGAACACTATGACCAGTGAAGGTGAACCAGAAGAAATTGAAAATGAACTGTGCGGTATTCGCAATGAACTTTTAGATAGTGAGAATAGTGGCGATGAGCTTTTAGACGAAGGAATTGTTCAAGAGTCGTCAGAAAGTGATAATGAATTTGAAAATATTTTTAAATTACGTAAAAGAAGATTTGCTTGAGCGCTTTCAAGTTCTGAAGATGAAAATGAAAGTATACTACAAGATCATCAAAATGAAATTGCTGCAGACGGAACCAGTTGGAGAGAAATACAAAAAGGGTCTAGTCCTGGACGATTACCACTTTATAATATTTTCAAAGACGTGCCCGGTCCAACAGGATATGCCAAAAAAATATTATGAAAGGTGAATTTATGTTTCAACTAGCAGATGAACTTGCCACTGGTAATGCCGTTGAAAATGTAAAACCAGGGATGGAATCACGAGAAACTAACGTACAAAGAATTTCAAAGAGCTCACTTTGTTCACGCAAATGGTGTCAAATAGGGTACTGTAGTAATAATAAAAAGACTGCCATCATTTGTAATATCTGTAAAAAATATGTATGCGGAAAATGCACTCAAAAGAAAAACAACGTTTGTAAGAAATGTGACAAATTATAACTTTTTATACCTGATACTTTTCACTTTATACTATAGTAATAACTTAACTTTGAAATGAAAATTTATTTTCACCAAAACATATATTCTCTATTATACTTATTATTCATATTGACGTGATGAAATGTGCCAATCCTCATTTAGGGAACATGATCTCGAATGGATTAATATGTAATACCAAAAATGTACAACATAACATGGAATTCCTTCTGTAAGAAACTAATAAGGCAATAAATATAAAAATATTCTATTATTGAGAATTTTTTAAAGACCAGTCATTCTGACTGGTTTTGGTAGAAATAGCTTAGTCTTAACAGTCGGTAGTTCTAGTGTGAATTACATCCTCGGATATTCGTTTAAAGTAAAAAGAGATTTAACAACAGAATCTGTAACAGTATTCGTAATTGTCTGAACAGTTTCAATGTACAGAGTGTGTTAATTCGGACATCTGCACTTACTGAAATCTCATTGTATTATATATTTTTTCCTGAAAATATCAGTTCGATTATCACAAAATGAACACAGCTCATTATCAAATAAATAAGATGGTATCGATAAGATAAGATCTTAAAATTATCAATGTGTGGGCGTACAATAAATAGTGCGGCTCGATCGATCAATCGGAAACATATCGTCCGAGCATAAAGTATATGAATATGTATTTCATATCGAAGCGCACGATTAATATCAGAAGCGCTGTGAAAAAGAGTCGAACCGATATAAAAATCGAAAGGCATCAGAACACAAACAATATATGAAAACGTAGTAACATAAAAAGTGAACGATACATGATGGATAACGCGCATAAGATATCAATAATATAAATCATTGATCGCGTATCGTTCGAACAACAATCCGTTTCGTGAACGGAGAACATGAATTCGTGGATAATGTTGTGATGTGAACGGACGATAATGATCGTACTTTTAATTTAAACGATTTTCAATATTTATTGGAAACGTGCTCGCGTATATTTAATAAATGGACGGTGTTGTACATTCCTACAATCATTTTCATAAAAACACATTATCAGTTTTATGTACAGCGAGAATTGAAATTATCGGCGCATGAGATTTTATAAATTCGATACGTCCTTAAGACAATAAAATGTGTAATGATCGTTCACTGTATCTTCACTCGTCGTTCACTTTATTAACCGGTTTATATTCGTATTTTTGTATCTAAAATAACCTACTTTATTCTCTGTTTTACGATGCCTAGTCGCGTATAAAATATGAAATCATTTTCAAATTTATTGCATTTTCTTTGTGGTTGAATTTCTGACACAGAATGTACAAACACGAACTCATAGTTGTGCATATTCTACTGTTTTATCCGCACAAATCATCTCCGCAGCAATAAAAGAAAAATTAATGAAATCAATACATATTTTTCCAATTTTCCCCTTCTTCTTTCCGTCACTGCTGCCTTTAGGTGTTGCATTTTAATTCGATTGTGTCCTCCTTCATAGGATTGTATTTACAAAAGTTCAAAAACTCTCTCGATTCTTCAACACGATGCCGCAATTGGCTAGGAAAAAAATTCAAAATCCCAGTACTGGAATCTTGATAACAGAATGCCCCTACTTTATAGAAAGTACATGTAAAGTCTATATTAAGAAACCGCGATTTAAATATTGTTAGCATTCTTAGGACACATATTCAAACAACGAATCATAACGTATGAAAGAAATTGCATACAAGTAGACGAATATCGAATAAAGTGGAATTCATAACATGACGACTGGTATGTTGGACAAGGATTGGAGTATGTATTCGAGCTAGGGGAAACAATAACCGTATCAGAAATATTTTACACTCACGTACCTTACTAAATTCACATAAATCGCTATTGAATCATTTAATGTATTGGGGGCGTTCTGTGGAAAGAAAGTTTAGAAAAAAACGAGATCTAATTCGTTTACTGTAAAGAGAGAAATGCGATACAAAATATTGAAATCTAAAGATCACAAACGTATAAAGTAATAATAAAAGAAATGAAAGTTTTTCAGACGTACGATGATTCGTTAGTTTTATCAAATAATGTATATATATATATATATATATATATATATATATATATATATATATATATATATATATGTGTGTGTGTGTGTGTGCGTGTGTGTGTGTAAATGTATAGAAAAAGAAATGTGCTAACGAAGCACTATTATAAAAAAAGAGTATTGTGCGTTATGTAAAAAGGTATAGCAAATAATTTGAAGCAGAAGCGTATCGAAGTGCAAAAAAAGAATAAGTCGAGCATAAATTACGAGTAGTGAATGGAAATAAGTACAGCGGCCGCCAAATAGATCGGCACAAAGTTGGTTCTTTGGCGGATGTGATTGCTGTTCACATCCGTCCATTTGACCGCCATGATTAACGAGGGCGCGAAAACAAAGAAGTTCAAGACGAGTGCGGTCACCGTCGAATGTTTCCCTAACCCGCCGATCGTACGACGGAATCGTAACGGAACATGAAAAAGAAAGAAACGGTCGGGGGCGACGACAGTGGTGGCGGCGTGACGCCGCTCGCTAGTGCCGGAGTATTTATTAGTTCTGAAAGAAAGCGTTTCTTTTCTCTTTTTTCTTTTTTTTTTCGTTGAATGGTCGTCGCCAACAGATGCAATGCTCACTGCTGATTAACGCCGAAAGTGTAAGGGTAGGGTGCGTTAAACGAACCGATTTTCACTTTTCAAGTTTGATTTTCTTAGCATATCGAACGGTTTCTCAACAGTGAAAAATCAAATAAATAAACACAGTATCGTCGACGGAGTAGTAATCGTTTCGCATCACTCAATTATCTTTTAACACAATATAGGACATAAAAGTATATATATATATATATATATATATATATATATATATATATATATATATGTACGAGGGGGCTTCGCCCTCTAATAGCTGCGCTCGCCTACTTGTCAGTTATAAGCATGTTATGTAACCGAATGAAACAATAAACAAATTTGAGTAAATAGAAACCACATCTCAAAAAAATAATTCAACGTCATGGATATATATATATACACACACACACACACACATATATATATATATATATATATATATGTACATATGTCTACAATATAGACATGTTTATATTATAAACATTCTTGCAGATAGATTATTTTTTGCATCAGTTATAAAGTTTTTTATGGATAATTTTTATTTTATATATACATATATATATATATATGTAAGTATGTCTACAATATAGACTTGTTTATATTATAAACGTTTTTGCAGTAGAATATTTTTTGCATCATTTATATAGTTTTTTATGGATAATTTTTATTATATATATATATATGTATATATGGTGACGTGAAAAAGAACGAATGGATTTGAATTGTTAATAACTTTACTGTTTATATATTTTTTTCCCCTTCCTTTGGGAATTCTCTAAATAAAACGTGGAGAGTTTATCATGGAAATGTACACGACCGAACAACGTACAAAAATAAATAAAATTTTATTTTGAAAATCAGCGTTCAATAATTCTGTAGCAGGGTGGGTGGATATCTTCGTTATTTTAATATTCGAACAGGACCATCGGAGTCGACGATTAATCGTTAGATCGCACGTTTTCGACGACGAGGTGCAGTTAATTAATTTTTTTGTCATTTTAATTTTTCATTTAATACTATTTCGAATTCATGCTGCGTATTTTTAAAAAAAAATGTTTCAAAATTCGTATAAATCGATTCGTACTATAAATGTTCAATTTTTAATACTCTCGGTTCATATTCGTATACATAATGATGTAGAAGTGATTGAAATAAAACCGATATAAAATCCTAACACATAAATACAATTACTTAACTTACTAGAAGCAAATATCCATGAGTAAATCATTGTGTTTATGATTGATTAATTATTTGGGGCTTTAAGCCGCTTTAGCGTTAAAACTATTATAGACTATTGGTTTATTCATGCATATTCAAAACACACACATACACAACTTTATATATATATATAAAGTCGACATCAGTCGACTTCAATGATTTTCAGGTTATAATTGTATGTTCTTATACGTCCGATCGCATTTTACTTACTATCGACACTACTAGTTTCAGCACATTTGTCATTTATAAGTAGATCTGAGAATCTGATTTTAATATTTTTTAGGCTGGTTTAAGTTCTTGAAGTTCTAAAGTTGATTTCATTTCTGTACACTACGTCTTGTTGCAATTGTTCCTAAGGATTCTTCCATCCCTGCTGGTGAACAATCTGAATATGTTGATATTTTACGAATTAAACGAATAATATAAAAAAAATGATGGCGCAAAGTTGTAAAACACAAGAAGAACATTCGAATGATTCCGTCGTGCTGAATAAAAAAAATTGTAGCTACCGACAACTCATCCATGATAATAGATAACTTTCGACACAACAATACATCATTGATTGTGAATTTGTCGAACAAAAATGTTTTACAATAAACTTGGTTCCTCAATTGTCTCGGATCATCGATACATTCGATAGCCAAATATTATTCCCGTCGGATTTTACGATCGTTCGTCGTGTAACGCGCCCTTAAAATCGTCGAACGACTGTTTACTGCTACACTTGAACAAAAAAAAAAAAAATATCTGCGAAAAACTTTGCCTTCTCGCCACTTAGTTCTCAATTACCACGAAATTAAAGTTGCAATTAGTCAAATTTTCCCTTTGTGAAAACTAATAATGAATTTTCGGCGAACCGTTTTTCAAACATCAACGACGAGATTTAAACGGGGTTCTCGCGGCTTTCCGATTTCGCACCATGAACTTTTGTAGGTGAATGTTCCGTTACAGTTTATACTTTTTTGGTCGGACGAATTACCGACGTTCGCCAACTTACAACATTTTTCATCCACTTTAATTATTTTTCTTAATGTCGACCGAAAAAGAAAACACTTATTCGGCTGTGTTGCCTTTTAAAAGCGATTTCAATACAACTGAACCAAAAGTCAATGTTACAAGTAATCCCGTTCGTTTCAGTTGAAATGATTTATTACACTTGTTTACTAATGGGGCATCACTTTCTAAATTTCCTATTAAATATTATTCTTTAAACCGAAGAAAGTATAAATTTTACAAAAATAATTCTAGATATTTATTGATATGAAACGATTTAAAAATTCAATTTTTTTTATTCCGATCTTAAAAAAAGTACGCTACTATCTATCACATAAGGACGGGACGGATAGTTTCCGGCCTAGCAAATACATGACCCAAATTGTCATGAATTGTCTATGATTTTCTGCAGTGTCATCCTTCATTAGCTCGACGTCGAAGTTTCGTGAAGTCATGTCAAGTAGTTTTTATCTGACAATCTGTCAAAGCGAAGAAGTTTTGCCATTTGTGAACAATAGAGAAAACCGAAGTACGCCCGATGATAAAATACTTCAATATTAATCGTTTTAGTGATATGTCTTCTTCTTTAAAATGTGCCAAAAGTGCTACATAAATTTGATATTTAACAAAAAAAAATATTATGGTCTTAGGAGGAAAAGTGATAACTCACTCGAATATTAACGGATTTTATTAATTCGTCTGATAAATAAATAAATAATAATTATATTATTGTAATATAACATGAAAATAAGTAAGGATAATGAATATTTTCAGTTTATAAATAAAATCTTTACCAGAATTTAGACGACACAGCACTAAACACAGACTAACTACCTCAAAGCCAATATATCGGCTCGACGCATTCTCAGTGAAGTAGAGAAAAATTGATATATCTACTTGCACTACTCGCACTCTAACGGTTAAGGATTTATCCCCAACTGAAATAAAAGATCTGATAGAGACTCTACTTTAGGTGAGTCTGCTCCATCGTTTTCGGCTGTTAAAACATGGGCTGCAGACTTCATTGAAGTTGGTCGTGATAGAAGAGATTGCGGGTGTATCGAAAGAGAGACTACATCACATATTAAGCGAGTTTGTAGGCATAAGAAAGCTATACGCGCGACGGGCGCCTCGATTGCTCACATCTGAGCAAAAACTCAATCGTATGACGATCCGCGAGCAGCGTTTGGCACTATTCAAGCGCAATCCGACTAAATGTGTGTGTCGATTCGCTTCCATTGACAAGACTCAGATTCAGCATTACATTACTGAGACAGAGCAACAATCAGAAAAGTAGATGGCAAGGGATAAACCAGCTCCGAAGAAGGCGGTAGCAGTTCCATCGACCGAAAATGTTATGGCGTCAGTATTTTGGGATGCGAAAGGTGTTCTTTAGGTCGATTGGCTCGAAAAAAGTAAAACAATAAGTGGAGAATGCCACGAAAACTCACTTGCCGATCTACACCAGAAAATTTGCCAGAGACGGTCCATATTAACCATGAGAAAAGTTCTGTAACATCAGGTCAATGCTCTCTGACACAAGTCTGTTATTGCGATGGCTAAAATTCACGAATCTGGTTTCGAATTGCTACCTCATGCATCCTATTCGCTGGACTCGGCCTCGTCGGACTTTAGTTTCTTTACGAACTGGAAAAATTTCCACCCTGACGAAATTTCGAAGCGATTACCGCCACAAACCGCAATTTTAAAGAGTTGGACGAATCGGCCTATAAGGACAACATAGGAGCTCTCGAATATCGCTCGAATAAGTGATAAGTTTTCTGTCGATATTCGTGAAATAAGAGCGCGTATAAGTTTTCCACCCTCTCTCTCTCTCTCAGACTGGAAACTTTTCAACCTCACCCTCGTGCACCTACAAGAACGATTTTAGCATCTAATCTGCCGGTGAGCCCGAGCACGATCCGCGTCAAACGTAAGAAAAACGTACGAACTTTCCACGCAGCCGGACCCGTTCATCCGTGCGCGTGTTCAGAACGTCTTATTTAAAAGAACAGATCCTCCCAGATTGCACACAGTCAGTGCGAAGAACTACTTCCATAGTTCTTCATCGTACGGCGTTTATCCTCGGCCTGTCCGTCGTTGTAAATCTCGCGAAACAGTCACACGACGAAATCTCTCGGGACAGGGAACACTTGAAGTTATCTTAAACCTGTCTCGCAGAAATTAACGCCGCGCATTCGAGCATGTAGCTTAATGTAGCGCGAACTCGCGTCCCCAGCTGTGTGTGTGTGTGTGCGCGTATATATGTATATATATATATATATACACACATCTGTATGCAGTAATAGTGACAGCACCGGCAGCGACCCGAAGTGCCCTCGCCGTTGCGTTCGCACGCGAAACGTTTGCCGCAACATTTTCTCACGTCCCTTACGATTAATGTAGAACAGCGTGCCGTGAGAACGGCAGACAGACACGAACCGCTTACCTGTGATATTTGTACGGACGGCGAAATAATTTGTTCTTGTGAATCTCGATAAATATGTGCGCATACAGGTGGGCGCATTTTGCTACACAAGTGTGAGAAATTGAAAGTAATTATCGCTTACGAATTGAAATCGTTCGCTCGATTTTCCTTTCGAAAAAAACAAACACATCCTCGCCATACATTCTTTTTCGATTTTTTTCTTTTTTTAGTATTACACTGACCGATCCGTTACTAATGTATTAGAATATTAGCGAGAGGAACAACATACTTTTCACTCATACTTTTATGTTTTCCTTAAACATAAAACAGTTTAACCTGATAAAATGTTCGGATATCATAGAACGGACAATATATCAATAAGTTTTTTAAAAATGGCACAAACGATGCCCACAAAACATAAACACGTGCGTAGGTGTTGGAATTGATATGACAATCATAACACCAGAGACGTAATTCAACAATCATACAATTAAAACAAACGATTTAAAAAGAAGTTATTGAAAAAATATTCGGCCTTTTTTTAAAAGAACAAATATTCAATATAATTAAATAAAATGGTCGATTAAATTAATTAGTCTATTATTCTGAAATTTTATAACACTATTACGGCTTACATTGTGTGTGTGTGTGTGTTTGTACGACGCAGGGCTGAAAATAAAACGGCATTTTTGTGTAGATGTACTTTTTATACCGTAAATCTGTCGTTTCGTGCACACATTACGGTTGCAATACGACACGACTACGACTAAATCAGATGGCTCTCAGATTACACGCGAAAAGTTTTTTAATTCAAGTTTGTTTAAAGCGCTAATAAGGTATTTTTAGATTAGGAACGGCGGTACCAGCCGACGGCGCATAACCATTTGTGCCGTTGTTAACAGGGTAGACGGCAACGTTTCGGCCGGGGAGGGGTAGCGAGGAGGAGGATGAGGGTGTTGTATGTGGAGTAGAAAGTTACGAGTCGATAGTAAGCTCCCGCACATCGGCCCTGTGTTATGGCTACCTGCAAATCACATCATCGTTCCGAAGAATGAGACGCCGACGCCGGCGACGGCCGAACAGTCGGCGCTGCGTGACGGAAACGGCTTCCCGATAATGAATTTATACATCTACACACTTTCATAACGCAAATTCCATTAGGACGAGAATGTTTTTGTGTCGCGGTCGACTTCTGTACTAATAATATTTCAAAAATCTCGTTAAAACGGAATTGCCTGTGTGCGGAGAGATCGGCACACGAGGAAAAATCCGTATTAACGTAAAAAATGAACGAGTCGAGACAATGGAAACTGTTCTAGAACGACACTGATGTTTCGCGTAGGAATGTGAAAAGGTCGACATTTTTAGAACGGTGCAATTAGAAGAATGATTTTATTCATTTATTTATACACCTTTGATATGATTTTGACATCGACGCGGACACATTCGTCGGTTAATGGAGACCGATGACGGTCTTCCCGCCAGCGGCGAGGCTGGCGGCTTTAAATAAACATAAAATGTTCCTCACTGTAATTGCTGATCCTGTTATTTTAACACTGGCCTAGTTAAGGGACTAAAGAGATTGAGCCGAGAACATTGGTCGGTTTAACAGCGGCTAAAAAGTGCAAATGGTGCAGAAATAATCGTCCGGAAGTGTAATAAAACGAAACGAAACGTCCTTTACGCAATCACTATACAGAAAAGAGATCGCCATAAAAAATGTATCCGTTTGAAGCCAGAGACAATTGCATATTATATTCTTCAAACGATATTTCAAACGTCTAGGAACGGTTTGACAAGAAAACGTAGACCTCATTGTAAAGATTTAATAGCGATACCCAAAATAAACATCACACAAGTTGTACTTAAACCCATTTTTTCAGCTTTATTACAAACGCACAGATGTCGAGTGACGTCCTCATCGTCGTCGTCGATTCATCCGTATCATTTTGATTTCCATACGAAATACAATTTTTCTCATCGGAAAGTGAATGAAAATCATTAAACACACAAGTCTTCTCCTCGTGACAAATATTGACCTCTTGAAACTTTCTTTATTGTTCTATTTAGGTCTAATACTGAGAGCTTTTTTAATTTAACGACAGATTTCCGACAAGTCAGACATTTTAAATAGGATTTATGAAAGAATGACTCGATCAGTAAGGGAGTGTCTTTGTGAACACTCTGGAGATTAGAATTAATTGAAGTGGCATCGAAGAGGGTCTCAAACAATCGCCACGAAAATTTGTGAAAATCTCTTATCGAAGTCACAACCAGCATGTCACGAACAGACGAGTCCAGAGATTCTGCGTGTAAGACGAAGGAGATGGTCGAACACATCTCGGTTCGATCAATATCTAAGCGTTAATCCGAAATCGAACTGACTTGCGAGTTCGGTCCTTCGTGTTGCCCCATGTTTGTGTTTCTGTCTCAGTTCAGTCTCGGGTTAAGTCGTAAATTTCGTCCCCAGCTTCATTACGATTCTGTCCTACTTTTATCTATACCATCGCATTTGCGTCTTCATTTACCTTAGTTACCACCTATTGTTGTTAACATTTACCGTTTGTTTTTCTATCAATTATTTTTACCATTTCAGTGTGAGTTTGAACAATTTATTCAAAAAACATCACTGACTTACAAACACCTAGCGACCTCGTCGCTTCTGAATCCCACGTCGTCCTCGATGCGTTTCACACAACGACCTGAAAGACCCGTACCAAATCCTAAATCCTGCGGACTACCTATGGGGAACGGACGGAAGGCCGGCCTCCCGCCGTCGCCCAGCGCACGCTTCGTCCGAAGACAACGTGGCGACGGTACCCCGCAGGTCCTGATTTGTACCCGAGGCTCTGACTGAAGCTAAGGTTAGCCGCGGTCGGGTACGGGACGTGTCCTCTTATGCACAGCTAGATACGGATCGATAGCGTGCCGGATTCGCGGGGGTGACCCGATCGGTCAACGAAAGGATCGGGCTGCAAAATGTAAATGACTAAAAAAAACCGCGGAGGAAGCGCATCGACCGTGGTACGCCGGTGCAATGGTGAACCGAAGCGCACGCGTTGAGATCTGAACGCACCCCGGCTTGTGACTTCACCGGGAATGGGTCCGATCGCACCGCACGCGTTCCGGAACGCCGGTCGGCGTGGTACGGTCGCGGCTCTGCGAGCAGACTGTCAAGGGTTTAAAACAGTCCGTATCGGATATGATCGAGAGTGACCTGAGCTCTAGTGGACGTTTTTAAGAAACGTCGGACTGCGGGCCGGCCGACACACGACCGTTCGGCGACCGGCCCGCCCCTGCATTCGTCGCCGATATCTTTTCATCCGGCCGATGGTCGGACAAGGACGGTGACCGCTCGACGGCAAGAGCGCTGGCGCGGGGATCGCTCAACAGCGCGACCGCTGAGGCGAGTGCCCGCATCGACAGCACGGGTGCCGGGGCAGGTCACGCCCTGCCGTTCCACCGTCGGGAGTCGCAACGTCTCTTATACGCTAGGCGCTTAGGCGAGACTACTCCAGACGACGAGTCCCTCCCTTTTCGATGCGCGACTGAAACCCCTAGCACGAGAGAAAAACGCGGGTTCAAAGCTGACATACGACAAATAACAGTTCTAGTAATGCTTAACTAAACCCCTCTTCACCTGCAAAAAATACAGACATACTAAACCTGTGATTGAGTGCGACGCGCTCTTTATTCTCTGTCTCTCTTCGTCTCCATCTCGGGCAGGAACCACAGAACACTTAATTGAAACGAATCTACTGTATACTATTTTTTTGCCGGACGGTCGTACGTCCGGTCTGACAATCAAAAAGCAAGCAAGCACTCCCGGGTGCCTCTCTCCTGCAGAGCCTCGTCGCGCGCGCGCCCGTGCGGGCCACCTGCACAGGAGGTCGAGGACGCACTCGAAGACTCGAACGACACTCGATACTACTTTTCGCGCGCGCACGCACACACATCAATAAAAATACCACTCTGTTTTAGACGGATTCGATAGGAAGTTATTTTTTTAAAAGAAAACGACAAGGACGGACGATTCCGAGTCGTTTTATAAGCCGCGATCGGCAGCGGGTACCGGGCCGGCGCCGCGGACCGAACCGAGCCGGCATGAAAGACGGACGAACGGTACGAGAAGGACTTCAGGATGCGCTGCTGTGATTATCCTACACTAGAAAGAAACATGAATACACGTGGCGTTGGCCATCACGGATTTACGAACGGCACGTGACAAAGACGGGCGATTCGATCGACTCTATTCACCCACACGAAGTTGTATTTCGAAAATTCCGAACATCTAATCTCATACAAGTTTCAGGTTCTATTCAGTGAACACCCGCTCTTTCAACAAATCTATTTCAATCAGATGTCTTAACGCGGACACAACTCATGAATTTGCAGGTAAACTCGTCGACCTCTCGTGAAAAAGCGGCCACGAGTTGCAAAAAACGACAAGAATGAAAACGCGTGCGATTTTTTAATTATACGAATTCAAGTTTTTTAAACAAAGAGACGTTTTCTAAACACGATCGTAACTTGACACTCGATTGTCAAAAGTAAATCCGAACCGGGATGAATATATACATATTTAGAAATATGTTCGAATCACACTTTGTCTCGCAACGTTCGCGCCTCCCCGGTGAATACGCAAAATCCTCGACGAAAATCCAGCTGGACGTGTGGGGAACACACGAGTAGAATAATACGTTAGAAGGGTTCTTAACGAAAACCGTAAATAGGTGGAAGAACGCGAAATTAATTCAATCAAAAGTACTCTGGCCAAAATTCATAATAGTGCAAAGAATTTACTCATTTTTCAGAAAAATCAAATAACTAGACACAAATGTAATCTAATTTAATCTTCTCTAAATGTATATGCAAAAAATTTAAATCTGTTCAAAAATGTCAAACTAATTATCAAATAATTAAGAAAGAAATAACATTATGCAAAAATACCCGAATTAAAAAAATACAAAATGGTCTTACATGATTGTAGAACAAATTGAAATTCAAAAAAAATGGATAATATACTATTACTCGAAGCTAAACTCTAATATTTAAATTCTGATCAAAGATTTTAAAGTGATTTACAAAAAAAAGCAATTAATTTTTATAATAATAATATAGACGGTGCGAGGGGGGACGTAGTCTTCTCGAAAAAGAGCTGAAAATCATATAAATTATAAGAAACCCAATATTCTTCCAGGTCGAATCAGGACGAGTCCAATTAAAAGAATCCACAACAGAGCGAGAGAACGCTACATCTATTACTCTAAAATGATAGCGAGTAAAATTACAAAGGACTGCAAGAGGCCTGTTTACTTTCAAAAACAATTAAAATTTAGAAAATTCGAAGATAAGTCAATGCAGTTTGAATCTATAAACAAAAATCAAATTCTAGACAAAGACTGGAAACTAATCAGCAATGAAATCAGACACTACTGCAAGATGTCTATTAAACTTTCTACAAATTTAAATATACAAAATTCAAAGCAAAATCGATACTCTAAGGTTATCTGCAAAAAAAATAATTCTGAATGAAAACTCTAAAGTGAATCACAAAAAATCAAACATGCAATACTGAATGAAATCTACGAATCTAATCAAGTATTTAAAAAAATGGTACATGGGAGGGGGGAGGCGTTTGTTTCGACGAATCTGAAAATCATAAAATAAACGCACAGCAATCTTTAAAGTTCTTCACTAGAGATCCTGTTTTGATCAAAGACTTTGAAACACTATTACCGAGAAAACAGCTACTTGTTCACTTTAAAAAAAAATGATTTATTATCGACTTATAAAAGAAACGAAAAACTTATTCGACTTCAAAACAAGCAACGTCGAATATTTATCAAATTTAAAACTGAAACTTGACAAGAAACAAAACTTTACTGTAAATTCAATCAAAGAATTTAATAGTCAAAAAAGGATCACTCGACCATCTCCCCGAATTCAACTCTACTCTTGTACTCTGAAGAAAACATCGAGCACTTACAGTTACAGCAGCGGCATCCGTCGTTCCCTCGATGACCCGGAACCGAGATTTGGACACGGGAGCCATATCTGTGCTATTTCGGGGCGAAACACTCTACCGACATTCGCTGCCGAGATGAAAAGTAACAAAGATAAACGCGGAACCGGCCGGACACGCGACGCGGACAGACGGCGGGTCATCACACACACACACGCATCGTCTCATCCTCACAACATGTCCTTTTAGTCGCCTCGTACGACAAGCAGGACTATACTGCGGCCGAATTCTGATCCCCGGCCGCAGGGATGTATCCTCGAAGTCGGTGGACGATGCTGGCTGCTCGACGCCGTTTCAAAAATGTTTCTTAAAAACGAATTGCCTGATTTGAAGAAAGAGATCACATTCTGTCTATTTATTGATTTTTGATGATGTAATTCATTTATTTGTTCTCTGAAAATGAAACAATACCAAATTGGAATCATTCGGTAGAAAATCGTTACATATAAATATTTATACATAAGATTATAAACATACGGTGACACGACTGTACCTTAAAAGTTATGAAACTTTGACGATTTTGTTTAAAATTCCACTTGTTTGTATTCCACACTCTAATTCGATATGTCGTTCAGCTTTTAAGAACGTTTCCAATTTGTTCACAGTTAATTTAATCGTTCTAAAATCGATTTAAACAGAGAGGAATGAATCGCACTGTTGTGGAAAATAATGGCGATTTTTAACATTCGACGATCGCTAACAAACATCAGTCGGCTCTGTTCGGAGTCGGATCGGAAACCGAGTGGCATCTTCATTTATTCTCTGATTTTCAATGTTTTCGAATAGTATGCTCGTTTTCCGAAAATAACATAATAATAAATTAGAAATACCGACTTGGAAACTTTGACTATATTTATATTTAATAATAATTGCAAACAACATGAGATGACACGTACCTTCAGAATAGAATTAAATGTGAATAAATTCAAGAAACCACTATTTCGTAGTAGTAGAAAACTGAGATGACATTTAGTCTATTTACTGATATTTAATGATATAATTTCTTTGTTCTCTGAAAATGAAACAGTGCCGAATTGGAATCGTTCGGTAGAAAATCATGACATATAAATATTCACATATAAGATTGAAAACATAAGTGACACGACTGTACCTTAAAAGTTATGAAACTTTGAAGATTTTGTTTAAACTTCCACATGTTTGTATTCCACACTCTAATTCGATATGTCGTTCAGCTTTTAAGAACATTTCCAATTTGTTCACTGTTAATTTAATTGTTCTAAACTCGATTTAAACACAGAGGAATAAACTGTACTGTCGTAGAAAATAATGCCGCATTTTAACAACCGACAACCGACAATCGCCGTCGACCACAGACTTACAATTTTTCCACAATTCTATTCGAATTCTTGTTCAGCTTACTAGCTCAGCTTCTATTTTGAACTATCGATTTATATATTGTTATTATCATATCAACAGAGCGTAAATGAATTGAAAACTGAAATCACATCCAGTCTATCTATTGATTTTTAATGTTATATTTTTTTTATTTGTTTTCTGAAAATAAAACAATATTTAAAATTATAATCATTCGATAGAAAATTATTATACAGAAATATTTAACTAGAAATTTTGTGTTTTACTTCAAATTAAAAAAAGTGCGTCCTTATTGGAAAACTATTTGTGTCATTGTTTCATTAAAATAAATCTAGTAATTATTATGAAACACGATTCAAATTCAATTTTAACGCATTTCATTATCTTACGGATTGTACTGAGTATAAAAAACTATAGATTTTCTGAAAATTAACAATTTTCTTTCCTTTCTGGAAGTGTTACATCAATACTCGTAGTTTATAGTAAGACATGATCAATGTTACAAAAACTTATAGAGACTCTGTAATTTCTTTGTTTTTTTTTTAAAAAAAAACCAAAAGACAATGAATTTTTATGTAAATAACGAACTAAAATCGGTATGGAGGTTTGTGTTATGAACGAATTCAGAAAATTAACGATTAACACATTTTCTTCTTCACAATATTAGAGTTCATTGATATACTTGCAAATTGATTAATTCTTTTAAGTCGCTGTCTTTTCTCAATTTACTCTACTCTTAAATCAATTTGTACTTTTACTAAAGCTAAAGAAGTTCAATTTTTCGTTATTTTTCATTCGATTGTTATAAATTTTAAAATGACAAGCTGTTAATTCCGAGTTCAAGAAGAATGAAACAATCAAAAAAGGGTATTTGTTAGTTCAAAAACAGGACCTGTTAGAAAACTTATCGGAAAACCATTTAATTTTGCAATCGACTCTCAAATCCTTACACAAACTGCTTACACAGCAATCGAGGACACGAACTCATGCGCCTCATATCCAGAAGACAACTGTTTTGAATAATATCAGGCCGTTCTTTTTGAAGAGCGGCCGCTAATTTTCAAACACAGACACCGCACGTTTGCTTGTGATTTCGCAAAGAGTCTCCGAGCGTTTCCGTGAAACGAGACAATTCTTACATTTCACCAAAGAACGCATCGATTCGCGTACCGTATTTATTTGCTGAGCTATATAATATGTTATGCATTCACAACCCCTTCTTACGACGTACATTGTTTCGTATCGGGATCCCCGCCTGATAGTTTGATAAATGTGCATTAATACCGGGCTATGTTTATGAAACAATCGTAATAAAGAGAGAATACAAGGAAAGAAAAACGCCTGTGCGCACGTCCGTCGAACGTGTTACAATTGTTCGGAGGTCTCCCAGTTCCAATACCTATCAAATATTTTCATTTGATAGGTATTTTAAGACGTCCACAGCTTTCATACATAATATATATGTTAATAAAGCAGTTACGATGTGCACACACACAGAGAGACACACAGACACACGTGTGTGAATGTGTACGAAAACGTATCGGTGCGTGTGTGCGTGCGTGTGCGTGCGTATCCGCCCACTTTTATATTATTGCGCGAACAAAAGAGCGTTTTATTTTGCAACATCGCGCAGAGTCGCATAAAATGTTTGTCATCTCCGCGCATTCGGCTGTAACATTAGCTGTTTGTTATCATATATCAAAGAGTTTTCCATAAACGAATGTAAAAGCGATACGAGTGAAACACCGATCATAAATTTTTAATATTGTACAATTTGACTTTAACTGTCGACCGCGTCAACATAATTCATCTCGTTTTGGCTAATAAACAGAACGGCGTCAATATTAAACGTGCGGACCGTTTAAAAAGATCATATATTCACACACGACCCATTATATGTGTGCGCGTGTGTGTACACGTGCATGTGTACATACATACACACACGACAATGTAGTAATTTTTCTCTGTTTTTTTTTTCTTATAAAATTGTGTTATTATATTCGGTTGGCGAATAAGTAATGTCGGATTTTTTCGTGAAAGACAGTTTCTGCTGTTTTTCAAGCAGAAGACAATTCATAACCTACAAAACGCATGCACTATCTAAAATCCGAAACTTTAACGAGTAATTTTTACTAAAAAAAAATGAGGAAAGATCAGGACGTCCTCAAGAGTTCAATGATGAGATCCTGCCAACACTAGTGGAACAAAATCGAAGTTCAATGGTAGAGGAATTAGCCGAAAAGGTAAAAGCAACGCATTCAACTATTCATCGGCACTTGAAAATAATCCGTGAGGTTTCCAAGCTGGGCCAGCGGGTTCCGCACGAATTATCACAAGAGTTGACTCAAAACAACGTGTGGACACTTGCGCTCCTCATCTGTACCGATTGCAAAGTGATCCGTTTCTGAATAGAATTGATACTGGTGATGAAAAATCGTCCGTTTATAACGATATTAAACGTCGAACACCGTTTTCGACTGCGAAAGGAGAACTTGATCAAAAACAGGATATGTTACGTGTTCAGTGGGATATGGAAGGAATTATTCATTACGAGCTTTTACCAGAGAATCGAACCGTCGCAGAGGAGTTGAATTGTGAACAGCTGGTACGGCTACAACAATCGTTTGATGGGAAACGGCGAAACAATGCGTAATTTTTCACCGCGGCGACCCCCGACCTCACACGGCACGAAAAACCCTCTAAAAACTGAATGCAATTCGAATGGGAGAAGTCACGGCTCATCCACCGTACTCGCCTGATCTAGCACCGACGGATCATCACCTGTTCCGAAGTCTCCAAAATCATATCAATGGAAAATGAAATGAAACAGAGAGTGATGTCCGAAGCGATTCTTTCCTTAATACGAAGCCCGAAAAGTTTTATCGTCGCGGTGTTGAAAATTTAAGATGAAGATGGGAAGAAGTGAAAAATAACGGAAAATACATTTTCGGTTGAAATTGAACGTCAGTTTTTTTCCTCCGTTTCAACACTCATTTCAAAAAATCGCATTACTTATGGGATGATCCAATAAATATATGTATATATATATATATATATATATATATATATATGTATGTATGTATGTATATGTGTTGCGAATGTGTCCGCCTGTGTGAAACTATAGAGTTTTGTTTCCTATCCGCGCGTTGTAATAACGGCAATAATTTCCTTTGCGGGGTAACAAGTCGTAAAGAGTCGCACTAGCGTCCCGTTTATTACATCTCTCTATGCATAAAACATGTCGAGCGATACGTTAAGTGTCATTCTTTCTGTCAATTTCAACGGAGTTCGAACGGAATAGAGCCATAACGTATCGCTCATTCAGCGCGTTAATAACGAAATGATATTGCGCGCCTATTTTATTCG
This sequence comes from Acanthacorydalis orientalis, assembly GCA_034766995.1. Classification (NCBI taxonomy): domain Eukaryota; kingdom Metazoa; phylum Arthropoda; class Insecta; order Megaloptera; family Corydalidae; genus Acanthacorydalis; species Acanthacorydalis orientalis. The sequence goes on from CM068315.1 coordinate 672,563, forward strand.
CAGACTCGAACCACACACACACACACACATGTACGTGTGTGTGTGTGTGTGTGTCGTCGATGCGTTGGCAGATGTGTCTACTGTTTCCGATTTCATTAGAGCGCCACTAATGTTCAGTTTTATGGACACAACGAAGTTTTGACGAACGAGCCCTGGCGTTTAATATCAAATTTCGTTGAAATTTTATCGCCGGAAATTTTATTAATTTATGACACGTCGGCGAAATACTTACATTTTTTTACTGGGTCGCAAGTGTTTCGGCGATGCGTCTTGCAAGTATTCATAACATGTTTAATATTAACATACATACACACACAGATAGATATATATATATATATATATATATATATATATATATATATATATATATATATGTATATATATATATATATATATATATATGTATATATACATATATACGTATACATATATATGTATACATATATATATATATATATATATATATATATATATATATATATGTATGTATATATATATAAAATCATGGTCATCAGTCTCTTCTGATCCATTGCTGTATCACTCCATTGTGTGTGTGTCCATTCACAATATACATCTTTCCATACTTGATAAATCATTGTATTGTTTTGACATTAAGAACCCCTGTTTCATTTCCGCAGGTGAGTACAGGTAAAGAAATATAGTGTATAAATATATATATATATATATGCAAAGAAGTTGATAAATATTATAGTTATTATCAAGGATTAATCAATTATTAATGTTTTTTAACAGGAGAAAATAAATGCGATAAAGTTTAGACGAAATGCTTTAATACTTAACCCGTTCGAGCCTGATTTATATAAAACAATAATCGTCAACAAATCATTAAGCCTTTATATTATGTGTTCTGAAATATTTTTGCTCGAAAATGTAAATATGAAATGTGAAATGAAAATACGAAATCTGGAGTAGATTTGTATGTGTCTCAGTGTTTTGAGGATCGCCGGTACTGCCATCGAAATACGCATAACGAACGATCAAGAATGTTTGAAGATTTTTAATGGAAAAAAAGGGTCGTCGTACGCAGGTCGAGATAGAAATTCGTTTGTCGAATTAATCACTGTGAAAAACCACCAATGGCAACCTTGTAAAATTCATTGACAATGTTTTAATGCACATATTTCTCTGAGGATGTGTTTATTAGGTGTACGAATTAATTCGGTGCCTTTAATTTGAATCAATCGTAGCTCTGTTGAAAATTAAAATATTGTCTCGTGGTTTTAGGATTTTGAAATTTTATCAGTATATATATATATATATGGACGTAGCATCCAAATGAAACTAAATTCCTCTCCTTGAAAAGTTCGTTTACTGTTATTTTGTTTGTATGCAGCATCTGTTTAGAATTCAATTACTTATCAGATCACAATTGTTAGCAATTTAATTGCGACCTTTCCCCACGAGTATTTACATTCCATTCTAATCTATTTTTAAAGTTTTAACTGTTATCTACTCTTGTAAGTTACTACTGAACTTAAAGCTGATTTAAATGCGAAGGTTCTGACAAAAAAAAAACATTTTCACGCAGTGATAATCTTTTCAAGGTACAAGCGGCATCGAAACGAAATCAATCGACCGATATTATCGTTCGGCGTGAGTGATCGGCGGCGGTGTTGTGTAGACGGATACCTGTTCAAGGGACATACTGTACGGGGGAAACGGTGCGTTTCTCTCATAACGAGACATCAACGAATCGTTCGTTCGCTTTCGTTTCACTGAATACCAAAATAAACTCGACATTACATAACATATTTTAAAAGTGGCGTACACAGTTCGACGCAGACCGGCTCCCTGCAAGACTTTACACATTTATGGGCATGAAAGATTTGTAGATACCACTTATAAGAGTTCGTTCGGCTTTTGTTGCTCAACTATTGCCATAGTATTTTATTTGAGACTGAACTTTTGACTCGGTGTATTGCTTTCTGATTTACGAGCACTGTTCACCGAAACTTTGCCGCTTTATATATTAGGTTTTTATATCGAATGCTGAAATTGCGGCCGATGATTAAATTTTCCAGCGAAACAATCCTGTTGTTCCTAGCATCGGCTCGTATCGTAATTTTCTTCGCCGCTGTGCGAGTTTTGTTGTTTATTTAAAAAAAAAAAAAAATATCGGAGATAGACGTACATTAGTTCGAAACATAAATTGAATGAATATCGAACTATCGTGTGTATGAAATACATTCATGCGCTGATAAAATAGCAACGCGGCGAAAATAAAACAGTTTTCAATATCGAGGAATTTCATATATTTTTATTATATTTGCTTATTTATGGATAAGTGAGCGCCAGACGAGATAATATATAAACTGATGGTGCTTTTCTTTATACTCTGCGATCGTTGAAGTCGAATGAACCGTTGGGTCGGTGCAAAAATAGTTGCGGTTTTTACGTGTCGAGTATAAAGACGCACACGTCAGTTGAACAATAGGTTTATCAATCAAAATGAAGACCGTTCGCCTGCGCACGCTTCTACCAACGGGAATCGAGTTCGTTTGTTCCTGCAAGATAGGATAATGGAGTCGTGGAATTAACGAATCCATCGAAAGCGCTTCCGGCTGATGTTTGATCTGTGGAAACATTTTCTCGTAGGAAATTACTCGAATCTTTAAAACGATGATAACCTGTGTGACAGACAGGTCCAGAGAACCTGACTGACTCTTCGCCGAAAACAAATTTGTTATTTCGAGCAGCTTCTGTTGCTTTACGTGCCAATTTAAACAAAATCGCGCGAATTTACTTTTTCCATGACCGATTCAAGAGGTCGTATCCAACGATACTAAAGAACGAAAACAACAGACATTAACTGTAATCAGCAGTGCCGATTTCTTTGTTTGCAGTGACGTATCACACGACTATAACAATAGGTAACGGTAGCTAGAAAATCAGCGCCAGACTTAAAACAATAAAAACCGCAATTATTTTTACACCGACGTAATACATACATATAAAGAAAAAAGATAAATACATAGAGGGAGACGATTAAAAATGTACAACTTCCTGAAAAAAAGAGTTCTATCTACAGTTACTTATAATTTATCACACTTACATTATATTTTCAGTTAATTTATTTTAAATCCGTGTTGAAATGTAACAAATAAAAAAAATACACCGGTTTCAATCTATAAGTAAATCTTCTATCAGAAAAAATACAATATCGAAATATATATTGGAAAAGCAGAAATTACTTACCGATTCGAAAGTCGATCCGATGTGTGAAAAAAGCCTGCACTGTTTCAGTAAAATATTCTTTTAACAACAAATATTTCAACTATAAAAATTCACTCATCGGATTGTATAATTGTAGGAGTCACAGGAATCTGAGTTGCTGTTATTGAAAATCCCATCAAGATATACCCATCGACGATAAACACTTTTCCAATGAATAATTTGATTTTTTATTACAAGCATCGTTCATATTCAAATTACTTACTGTTTGCAATTCAAACATGATCATGACTGAAACACGCCGTTTATTCAAAGTTATTCGAGTAAAAAACGAAAAATCGCAGCAATGTTTATAGAAATATAATTGTCATTCATATTTAAACAAAAGTTTCATTCGAATGTTCTTCTTTAACCTCTAAATACGTTCATTGCCCAAACAGGATCACTGTTTGTAAATAGAAACCTAACCTTCAACCGACACAAACAATTCTCGCTTGCTAGGTATTCAAGTACAAAAATCAAAATTTACACAAACAATCTACGTTGTATTTTTAGATACTACTTTAACAATTAAAACATCATCATGAAGCACACAGTTAAACACGCCGTTGATTACTGCTGAAACATTTGAGTGATAATACCGCCGCCCCCCCCCCACATTCTTATATAATTTCAATGACGCACAAAGCGGATCTCGAACGTACAATTTAACTTTTGCAATCTATAACCTAATAGATCAGTACAATGAAATCAAACCGATGACATTACAATAACTGTTTTTATTGACAGCTAAACATTTTTTTGATTATTTGATTACTGAATATCCGAATTGATTTTCTAATTCAAATAAAATTTCTAGCAACAAAGAACTAAATGTATTCTGAAAATATAACTCGACAGCATTCGTTATTCGCATTAATTATATCATCGATTATATTTCGATAACAGAACACTCGAAACAGACGATCGCGCATCGTTCTCGATAAGTACCTCCTTCGAACGACGAAACTACATCCGGCTCGAATCGCATCGATCGTTGTAAATTCGATACTCGCAGACGATTTCCTTCGATCGAACAGAAACGATTATCCGACCCTACGACGATCAAAGAGTCGTTTTGTAAATAAAGAAAAACATACGTGATCCTAATTAATTGTAAAATATATCTATTCTTTAATTAATAAATATGTACAAAATCCAAAACACGAACATGTTTAATTATCAAAGACTTATTTATAAAGAACAATAAAACATCCTTTGAGAATTTTATGTATACTTTACGTAACTGAATATCATTCACGTAAGTGAATATCATACCTCAGAGTACAATATTCACGTTTTACTACAGATTTATAATTATTATAGTGTTTTTTTCCCTTAATCGTATATTCGAATATTAAAATTAAATCGAATAGATTTAAATTATAAAACATCTGCACGAATAAAATCATTCAAAAACACTTTTGCAAGAATGTACACAGGTACAATCTTTAAATTTAATTCTACGTAAATAAAGTAACATTAGATATAAAAAAAAAAACAAGATATGTTTTTATATATAATTAGTAATTACACACACGTATAAGATTTAAAAGTATATGCTAAATCTATTCACTTAAAAAAAAAACGTCTAACGGTTTCACTTCGTCTAGGTGTGAAATCTAACTCTGTTGAAATTTATTCGAGCGCATAAGAATCGTTCTTTATAGAAATACGAACGTCATCGTACGATCCGCGCACGCGTATCTATTATGATAAAACGAAACTCGTCGGACCTTTCGAACATTTATTTTCGATAATGAAACAAACGTTCGGATAATTATGTATCCGCAGTGTCGTTTCGACTTTTTAAGCACCGTGCGGACCGCTCGTGGCCACGTATATTCGTTTTAATGCACAGCGGTGTTTATAGTGTTAAAAAGGAGAAATTAATTCTATTCCATACTAGTGATTCATTATGTTTTAAGGTGAAATCAAAATGAATTCCCAAAATAATTTAACTAAATAAGGCACACTCATTTAAAAATACATAACAGTGTGAATTCTCGTACTATATGTGTGCACTTGTATATATGTATATATGCACACGCACACACACACACACACACACACATATATATACATACATCCACACATACATACATATATATGTGTGTGTGTATACGAAGACACACTTCTATGTATAAATAAATGTCATTAGAAACTATATCACAGAATTTTTGAGCTACATTCTTTGATCGTGTATAAATAAAAAAATCGACGTTTCGAAACAATTACAGTGCGTATAAAGATTCAGCTGATTATTCGCTACGTGAAAAAATATACCGATCGTTAAACGAGAGATCCGTTTTAAGAATTTAAAATCGGTCGATTCACGATTCCGTTTAAAAAGTCTCGTGAGAAGATAAAACGAAAAGCGTATCGACCGAACGAATCGACGGCACGTTTTCGATCGTTCTCCATTAAAAAACGAATACGAACCGTCTCGAACGTACGATATCGACGATCGTTCGACACGGGCCTCGTCTCAGATTAAATCTCACAGACGTTCGACCGTATCGAATTTAGTCCGTCGTGAGCGAATCCATCGTCGTTCGAAACCGAGATCCGATAATATCTCGAGAGAATAATCGATCTCGTACGTACGGTACTTTGAAAAAACATACATCGCGAACGCTCGGCTCCGTACGTTTCGTTCGGAACGATACGTCGGTCGATTTCAGTCGGTCGAGTTCTGTTTTCGGACGGATCGAGCTCTTAAAATCGTACCGTCGATGAAAACGTGTTCCGCTTGAGAATAATTCTTCGCGGCGATAAAAGTAAATACGGAATCCGTACCCGTTCGAATTCGATAAACGTCTTTAAACGTTAAGCGATTTTAAAAAGCGTCCGGTGTTAAAAACGCACAGCGATTCACAGGCAGATATTTTCTTTGCTTTTACGTTCGAGTAGCGAAGCGTGAATTCATTTACTAGATAAACGAAACGACATTTCCTTTTCTGAAAAAAAAATTCTTTTAAAACCGACTTCAGTTTCGAACGACGAATTTAGACTCTGTCGTCCGATACACTCATCGCGTACAAGCATCGAAAACATTACGAATACATTGTTTTCAGTTCGATCGTGTGCCGATTTGAAGAGTGCACATAAAATAATAAAATTCGTTACCGCTAAAATATAAATGTAATTTACAAGCCACTTTTCTTATTATAATCTTGAGCAAATCGTGACTATTCTAATATTCGAAGGCGTAGCGTCGCATCCGGGAACAGAGACTATGCAGCGTCGGCCGCGCTCGATAGCTTTTTTTTTCAGACCGTTTACGGAAACTACAAATCGGCCGTCGGCTCGTTCACACGTCGAACGCCCGCAGCTCTCGGATACGGAGAACACCGTCCGACACGACCGCGACACAGAACATAGCTCGTCTCACGGACATCGCTAAACTTAATAATATCGCATCGACGACGGTGACCGCTCGCCGGTCACGGCCGTTCGAAAATAGTTCGGCTCTAAGGCGTACGCCCGTCCGGCATCATACTACGTCCTCCTTCAGTCTTTCGAACTCTTCTATAGATAACGTGTCCCGATCGAACGTCGTCACGAGCCCGTCGAAGTACGCTTCGAGCTCCTTGCTCGTCATCGTGTCTCTCCGCTGAACCTTCAGGAAACCGTCGGACAGTTTACGCGTCCCACCGCGATCCGGCGCGCTCATTTCGATCCACGGTCTCGAGATAGGTCTGCGTTGAGTTATCGCTATCCTGTTCTTGTACAGGATCCTGTAGATGACCGTCAGCAGCAGCAGGAAACCGCCGACGAACGAGACGTACATGACGACTTTCTCCAGCACCGGTAATATGTTCAGGTACAGTTTGAACCGCGTGTTGACGTCTTCCGGCAACTCGAACATCCTCTGAAAAATCGACATTCCTTATAAGCGACACTCCGATTAATCGAATAACAAAACGCTTACGATATCGAACCAGAGCAGCGGGAGTATCATGTTGTCGAATTTCTCTACGTGCGCCATGTGCTTTATATCTCCCAGCACCATATTGATTTGCAGTTTGGCAGAAACGTTCAGAGGAAGACCGGACTCCTGAAACGTAAACAGAAAATTGTAGAACACCGCATCGTACGTGTGCGTGTGTGCGGAATACGATCGATTTCGTTTACCGGATTTATATAAAAAAACGTCTCGTGCTTCTCGCGGTCGGGCTCGCTGCCGTTCACGTGATCGAGGACCGATCGTTCGGCGTCCAAAAAATGCGGATAACTCAACGCGATCGGAAAGCCGTAATAACAGTCGGTAACATCTATGAGTCCCTCCGGCAAGCACTTGTCGTTTCGACAGAAGCATTTGTTCTTCGGTTCCTTCGCGCCGTTGTCGAGCGCATCCTTTTTAAATCCGAACCGCAACGCAGACAGGCCTTTTACCGAAGTCGTTTCGTTCATGTAAACCTGAAAATCAATAACGGAACTGATTTCTCGTCGATTACCGTACTCGATTCGTTTTCACGGATCGATTCGTACGAGTCGTGAACGCGACGATAAATCGTTTTTTAATCGAAGGATAATGTTAGGTTTCTGTGCACGTGTAAAACGAATAGTGTCGCCGACGAGGAAACAACTTACCACGGGGGCCGCCCTACACAAACTTTTCCGATAGAATAGCATTTCATCGTCGCTGGTCAATTCTCCGCGAAATTTCGTGCCGTCCGATGCGCCTTTCACGCTGCTGCAGTGTTCGCCGTTCGGCCAGTGAGGAAGATGTTCGGAACCGCGATAGGTCGCGAGCAATCCGGATTCGCGGACATTCTCTTCGCCCGTGTATACCGTTTCGTAGTCGCCTTCGAAATGATACATCTGAAACGATACGAATGTGTGTTCTCTCTGTTAGAGACCTCGAAAATAAACCGTCTTAAACAAATTTGAATTTGTATTAAAAAACGCATGCGAGAGACGAGCAGGCAGAATTAACGCGAGTGAAACTCACCCTGTCGATAAGACCCAATTTGTCGAACGAGATCCAGCTCGGCATGAAGTTATTGCCCAGCGTCACGAGCGAGCTTTCGTAGCCGAACATGAATTCTCGCGCCGTCATGTCGACGAGCGGCTGCGAATGAGTTTGTCTGATGAGTACATTCAGTCCGAATCTTGTGAAGTACGATGCATCCGAGACCACGTGGGTTATACTCTGGAAGAGGAAAAGAGAATACCTCGTTTAATTTTTCATATTTTAACATACGACTACATTAACATTAAAAAAATATGCAGGACACTTTATTCGTGTGCGAAAAACGAAAGCGAACATGTATTGTTGTGTAATATTTAGAATTACATAATTTGTGTTCGCACCAACACAAATCAGATAACTAGATATCTTTCTATATCGTAAAATTTCCATAAACATAAAACGAAATTTTGTTTTTCATATAGACCACTTCCTCGCAATACTGCTCCGCCCCCCTGCTACATTTTACAAGTAGCACATTATCCATTTCCATTCCCCATGTTTCACTAATCATTACCGATTATAAGCTGGGCGAGCGAGTGAAGTGAGTGCGGGGGCGGATACCCAGAGGGCGGAGCACCCTGGTATCGGCAAATGTAGCGAGTAGGGGGCAGGGCCCCCCGGTAAATAAAAGAGTTAATATATAAATTTATATATATATATGTATGAATAAAGTGTGTGTAACTTATTGTTATGCAACTTAATTTACTTCGGATGATTATTACAAGATAAATATTTAATTAAGTGTTATTACACCATTTACTTGTAAAAAAAACGGAAGTTAATTAAGTAAATAAATGCTTATATATATATATATATATATATATATATTACAGGGAGAGAGAGAGAGACCTTTTCGTACACACATACTTTCTATTAAATGAGAAAAGTCAACAATTGTTCAGTGTTTAAAAACATTGTATTTTCTTGATGGCGCAGGAAGAAAGTGAAATTGGTTCTTAATAGTACTCGATGTTTAAATAAGCCATTTTCACAACTTGGTAAGTGTTCTGAAGCGGTGACTAATGAAATAAAGACACCGTATCGATTTTTTTTTTACTCTATAAATTTCATTTCATATCTAATTAGTGAACAAACGATCAGAGACATTATGTTGTGTTCGAAGGATCGTTGCAGAAATTTAACAGTTTGTGGCGTTATAAGCGACAGAGAACCCGATAGTTTGGAATCCATAGAAAGAAGTACGATTTCGAGAACGGATTTTCTCAATATACAGAAGAAAAGTCGATTAGTTAACGGGGAGTGGGTGATAATATTAGGTGCACAAATTAATTCGGTGCGTTTCGATTTGCAGCAAGGCTTCGTACAACAGAGCGAGAGCAGCCATTCCGTATTTTATAAAAATGAATAGAAAAGTCACGTTCGAGGAATGTCGATGTCTAGCATATCGCAGATAATATTCCATCGGTGAATTAAATTGAAAAATAAAAGATCGAATCGGGATAATCATATATAATCATAATTATACCGATTTATTGAAAACGGTGTAATTATATGCAATTACAATTAATCTTCGGTACAAAAAGTATAATTTGAAATTTAATCGATCGATTCAATGGCGTCAGCCGGAAAACTTCACTTTTTTGTAATGAATGGAATTATTCATTGTTATTGCCATAATTTTAACGGCTACTGCTCAAGTTCTTCCACGTTCACTGGACGTGTATTTAAATCGATTGTACTGCACATACGTAATCATATATTTATAGTAAACACTTGCACCGTATCGATTCATTGAATATGGATCCGGATCTGAGCGAATGTCTTGTGTAAACGTGCGCTGTTAATTTTTATACGGCACATTTTTTTTACATTGTCCGTCTCTTCAGACCGGCACAGATTTAATCGACAAACACTCGACAATGTGCACGTTCGCGAGTCTCGTTTTATTTGAATCGACTTTTACGTTGTCGACGAGAGTATTTTTTTTTATTTTCAATCGACAACGTTTGTAATTACATATAAAAATAAAACATGCTGCGTATCCTTGATCTTTGGTACACGATCAAGTGTCAGTGTTGAAATCGGTAAGAATCAATTCACTTTCGATTAAGTGGATGGATTGGATTTTTTCATTTGGAAAAAACTCCGTACTTAAAGTATCATCGTCCCACTGATTACATAAATGATTGAAGTGGTGCAATGGAATAAGATTGCACGTAAAAACCAGAAACCGGGCAGGTTTCCGGTTTCGTACACTTATTTATCTAATATTTAAATGTTAGCACTGATAATTTACATTCGATGGTTTTCATTCTTTCGGATCGCCTCTGGGTGTCTGTTGCTATCGTCGGATTGATTTCGGTGACTTTTCACACGTACGACACGGAAATCTATCTAAAGAGGACAAACGTGCCGAAAGTAGACATAAGAAATAGACACTCCGATGATCGAAAAGGACGAAATCGCGGGTATAAAAGCACATACTTAAAATTTGTATTTGAAATCTTCTTTTTAAAATAGCTCGAGGACTCTGGTATGGATGGCACGAATCCAAATGTAATCTATTGAGATGTTAGATCTAGGACACACAGGATTTTCGAAATTTCAGATCATTATCATATATATATATATATATATATATATATATATATATACATACATATATATATATATATATATATATATATATATATATATGCATTGCTTTTCACTTAGGTATTGTATTTTTTGTTCATCAGTTTATTATTCTTTTTGTTTCTCAGGGTTTTCACTTAACAACTGATTCTACTCCTCGTCTTTATGCTCTCGACCAGAAAAATTACAATTACCCCACCGAAATCATTTTTTACATATTTTATGCATCACAACATATTCCTCTTAGCATATATATATATATATATATATATATATATATATATATATATATATATATGTGTGTGTGTGTGTGTGTGTGTGTGTATATATGCATTGCTTTGCACTTAGGTTTTGTGTTTTTTGTTCATCAGTTTATTCTATTTTTCGTTATATAGGTTAGTTATTAAATTACCTATTTTTGATTATTTCAACTTTTAGCTGACCGACTATATTTATTTGTTTATTATATAATTTATATATTTTATTTTTAATTTTTCGATCGAAAAGAAGTCTCGTGGTTTGTTGGATGAGGAAAAAAGTAATTTCTGAAAGCGTATTCAGCCGCAGCACCCCAACTATACTGTGAGAAATATCTGAATTAGAGCAAAATTGTCGCTTGTTTTCTGAAACGTGATCAGAAATATTTGATTGAGGTTTAGCTAAGTGTTTTAACCTAATTCGATATTGATTTGATCTTCAGGCATAAAAATGATAGTTTTCACGTGTCTTATTATAGCATTAAAAATGAACGTTTTTCAAAAAAGAGATATCAATTCATTTAAACGGTTTCTTTCTTGTCCATTCTCAATACAAAATTAAATATTCAAATACTTTCAATCTGGTTTAATAAAATGATGGTAATTGATTGACGATTACTGCAGAAATCCTTGAAAATACAGAGGAGCGAGTGTGGTAATAGCATGGCGTATTCAGTGGAAAATCGAAAGAAATTATGAATAAGTGTAAGTGAAGATACATTTATAACTCAATTAAAACGTTATGCAAGATAATATAATAGTTAATTATTTTACAAATGAATTTTTCTTTCGTCTAGAAATCACAAAGAAATTTTCCCCGATTGACAAATGATTACTTTTTTTTTGTTGCTTGTATGCTTTTCGATAGCAGTTCTACCATCCACAGAGTGTCAAATATTGTAATATGTATATATATATATATATATATATATATATATATATATATATATATATTGTACTCACGTTAAAGTAGCGTTTCGATGTGTGAAAAATTAAACTAACTCTGTAGAATTCTTCGACTGCTTCACTCGTCCTGTCTTACTTGTAGTTTGCATGTTCGTCTTTGAAAATAATTGATTCCGTTTCAAAATAATTTATAATAGTGTACCTCCGTAAACTATAAAACTATGTATGAAGTTAATAATGAAATATGCTTTCATCTGAAAGTCGATATATCCTTTTGAACTTCTTATTCATTTTAATTTAACATAATATACAGGTGACTCGTATAACACGACACTTACACTACACGGTTTCGCTCTAACACGGTTTGATGATATAATTACTGAATGTATTCAAGGGTTACTCGTAAAGAAAGAGATTGATGAAACAGACTTGGTTTTAATGGCATCTGAGCTAAACGAAATCAAATCAGAGTATGATAGCACAGATAAAAGTTCTGAAGTACACATTTTTACCCGAAAAATTGAATAGAACGGCGCAAGTTCAGACGAGCAATTGGAATTCAATTTTTTTAAAAAAAAATACAAATCCTTCCACTGAACGATGTACATAAATCAAAAGAGAATTTCACAAACGTTTAACTATAACATACTGCGAACCACACTGTTCGATCAGTGTTGTCTTATGCAACGTGCACAGAAGATTGATGAAATGTAAAAGAAAGGTGTTATTCTAAGTTGAATATGTCAAATAAACTTTATAAAAATTTAAACACTCAATTTTGATTAGAATCCGATATTTCATGACTGGGCATATTAAATAAATGTTGAATCATTTTCAGTTAGTATGATGTCAAATATATATATATATATATATATATATATATATATATATATATATATATATATATATATATATACATATTCATATGCACACATCGGTCTTACAAAACAAATATTAAACATTTTATGCGATTATAATTGAATGTTTCACGTATAAAAAATACGGCAGCCTTCAGTGAAGCGACATTAAAAATCGTCGTCATTTATTCACTACCTGTCCCGATTGTGCAATTCGGCGAAGGCGCGGGCGACATTACATGAAAATGTGTTTAATTGTCAATACTCTTATTAACGTCCGATATGAAATCGAACCGCACACTCGAACTGCGTATTTCGCTCGATCAGAGTTTAACGCGTTGCAACCTGATCGACAAAATACTACTCAGCCGTGACCTGTCGGGCCTTTACTTTTCATCGAACATTAGGCACGTACGTACGTGTGTGTGTGTGTGTGTGTCCATTGTGCAATATTTCTCGAACTTTCAAAAAAAAAAAAAATCTCCTCGCACTAAACATGAAAAAAATGTACGTACGGACGCGTTGCGTAACGAGGTTCCATGATAGAATTATTTATGGCGATATTTAAACAATATTTGTTGTGTTTTTTATCGCATATTTTATATTATTTCGTTTTTAATAGGAACGGTTTTCCCTTTTCAAATACTGTTCTTAAAATAAACCATTTATGTATATATATATATATATATATATATATATATATATATATATATATATATAACGTCGACTTTGCAAGAGCTACAAAAAAAAAGATAGAAGAATTAGACGATGACAGTCAAAAAATTAGCCTAAACATGAACCACACAAAAAGAAAAACGTTGTTCAATACATCTGTCTGTACGAAGAAAATTGAAATAAAACTGTAGACAGAAAATCAAACGAATCCATCTGGAATTGTGAAACTCCACGATGGATCCAAAGCCAATACGGCTGCACAATTTATCCAAGACATCGGCTGGAAATGTTACACGGAGAAGAAGCTGCAAGACAATCCGATTGCAGACGAGCTCGACGCAGCAAGTCCTTACACTCGATAGAAGGATCGGAAGGAGTCGCCGTGAGAATACATTTGTGCAGCCGTGCTACTTCGAAGAACCTCGACCAATGTTGTCGACGGTCTCGCGGGGATGACGAGCCAATGCGTAGGAGGATGTTCCGGGGGGGGGAACGCTCGCCGATTGTTATGTGTATTTTTTACAAGCTTTCGCAGATATTCCACGAATCACGTCCGAACTCACAGACAAGACAGAAAATAATACGAAAATTAAAGTTGATTTCGGGGAAATGCGATCATCGGGAAACGACTCATCGCAACAAGACACTCGCACTATAACGAGACTTGCACTCTTTGAAAATCCGCGAACAGAAAAAAAATCTGGAAATTGTGAGGCGGTGCTTTCAACTCTGACGGGAAATTTTTCATCGGCGCCACGTTTTTGTCTCGAAAGAATAAACAAATCAAGATACGAAATTACCACTTATACAAAATCGACATAAAAGAATCATCCCCAACTATTTCTCTCTCAATTCAGACGAACGACTCGTGTGTGCATCTGCTTCGGACTTCGATTACAGCTGTAACGTTTCTTGTTTCTTTACTGTTCGATTCAGTCTATCTTCTTTATTTTTCACTTTTACTTCAATATTTATAACTCTGCGGTTTGTATTACTAACAGAGTTTCATCGTTTAATAGACTGTTCTGTGGCGGTAATAAAAATATATATTTATGAATTTATAATCGGCTATCGATCAGAAAACATACTACAGCTTGATATTCGACAATGCAACGATTCGACGGTTTATATACTTGAAGCGATTCTTAAATAAATATCAGTAATTTTTATAATAGAGATCAAACATTTGCATTCGACCTTTGCGTTTTATTTAAAATTAAATCTAATAAGATACAATCAAACACAATAACTGAAATTATAAATATATACAATCGGTGTTATTGTAACAGAAAACAGCATTTGTATCGGTATTTGTTCGAATCGGTTCAGTTATGGGTACGGACAAGTCACTCGTTACATAACTGACGAAAAATCTTAGATAGAGAGTAGACATTATTGTAAAGAATGCACATTAAAGAGAATGCGAGAATATAAGTAGGTCGTTTACTGAGAAACAATCGGCTCTGCCCACGTTAATGAATTGAAATAAAATCGTGAATTTCACATTAAATGCTAAACTTAAGAATGAAATTGTATGCGGACTGGTTGAATGTTATTATAGTATTATTTACTTTGGAATCATCGTCGCGTTAAATTTTTAAATGTCAAGAGTTGTTGTTTTTTGAGAACCAGATTGTTACCAAATGTTTGGTGAAATATTCGACAGTCATGTTTACTCAGCTCGCTAAAAATAAGTCAATGAATGGTCCCGAACACTGCGGCGAATACTTTATAATCGGATGTACATTGTACAACCAAATGTTATTTTTTTTTTTAAAAAAAAACACTGTTTCTCAATATTATTTCTTTTAATATTTTCTTTCGGATGTCTTCATCCGCTCGGATCATCCGAGTCTCTGTTCTCCACTATTAGTTTCGGCACGTGTACTATCTTCAAATAGATATATTAGAGTTTCTAACACCTACCATAAGATGTAATCCGGTAGTGGAGAACAGAGACACAGACGATCCAACCGGACAAAGACTTCCTGGACGTCGTATCGACTGGATCACAGATGTAAAGAACACACAATTGTGAACTTTTAATATATTAATGCATTTTTATTGTGTCTAATGTATTTATTAGCCTATTGGAAAAAAATCCTATCTCACTCTTCATCATTACAATAAGTTGTGACAGTGAATAAATTTTTGATTCGCTCTGAGCAATAATCATTTATTGGACATTCTTATCAGAAAAGAACGCACGTGGTTTATCGAATGACTGAAAAATTCACTTGTGAATTTAACCATAGTATCCGAGCTACTCGTGCACACACGTTTGAAATAAAAATCCGCTGCAATGCACTTAATTAAGACGACCGTTCAGTGAAACCGCTTTTTTACATAGAGGCCGTGATTTGTAATATGGGTCATGACTGTTCACATCACCTGATGTTTGTTCAGGTTCTTGACTTCTCTAGTCAATACGTTTCAATGATTTATATTCGATCCCTTTCATATAGACTACTTAATAAGTACAAGACCTCTATTTTCATTCATTCCTTTCGAAACAAAAATCTAATGATATTGATTTCTACGTTCGATCGAAACCAATTACATATTCATTAACCTTTTTGTTTCAATGTTTCCTAGACAGAATAGTACGACGTCAACAAGTTTACCTCTAAATTTCATTAATAAGCAGATCTAATGGTATATATTTTTTTTATGAAGCTCTTTACTCAAATGCAACACGAGACATCAGTGGCGTGCTTTATAACAATCGAACAGCGTCGACGCACGGTCGTTAATGCGAATGTTTCAACGGCACGACCGTGACCTTCGTGCCGTTAAGTGTGCACGTCGCCTGTACAACAAGTTGTCGCCTTTTTCGATAGATAATGAATGTTGTTTACGTTCAGATTTAATCGAGATTCAAGTTTTACTGCTTGTCACTGTGCGCACGCCGAGATTTATGTCGAACTGATTTCAACTAATCATCATGCGACAGTGCCTTCGATATGATACCGATGGACGGTATTAACTGGACATTTAATTGGGACATAAGTGATGACTAAAAACTTAATCATTCGGTTACATCATAAGTGTGAGTATATGAAATATAACATGTCTCAAGTATATGACTGGCAAGCTTCATTCTTCTTTACAGATTACTTTCACTTATAAAATATCTATTTTTATGAACATGAGGCGTGTATAGAAATTTATCAGAATGTCTCTTACTTAAATTGAGAAATATGTGTCACAGGTGTAGAATTCACAACTATAAAATGATTTAAGTACAGTCATTAAAAGGATTTTTCTCATTTTATACATGTATATATATATATATATATATATATATATATATATATGTGTGTGTGTGTGTGTGTGTGCGCGTATCGAAAATTAACATTTATTTCTTGTTGAAGAAATAAGTTGTTCATCTCTGGCATGTGTGATAAATAAAAAAATAAATATGTGTTAATAAAAGTTCAGAGAAATGATGTCTAGGTTCGACCTTCACCGATTACTTTTTTTTCTTTTATTCGCGCTCATTGATGATCACATGCAGAAGTAATAGCACAATTATTTACATCGTAGCAATCAAATCAGATGTACAGTTGAACTCGGTTATAAAACATACGGATATTACGAATTCACAGATAGAAAAAATCGTTTCACGGGTATCGAATGAATTTATATCGTGTACAAATTGATTCGGTGTTTTTTTTTAACAGAAAATGAATATTTATTTATCAAAGAATAGAACGCCTTTCAATCCTGAAAATATCACCCATCATTCGGTATAACTTTGCTCCATTTGTCGGGTAACCGACGAATCTGTTGTCAACGCATCACTGTTTTAAAATAGATATCAGACAACTAATGCCGGAGCGGTCGGAACAAGTGATAATCTGACGGGACTAGATGCGGTGAACATGTCGCTTGAAGGAGAACTTCCCAGCCCAATGCATAAAAAAAATTCTCTGGCCACGTTCTTCTCGCTAGCGGATGGTCTTTTCCTCTCCAACTCGTCGCTCGAACGGCTGTGATGTTCTTGGTAGTGCTCTGAATTTACAGTTCGATCAGGTTCTAGCGTCTCATATATACCACAGCCTCGATGTCCCACCAAACACACAATAACACTTTTTGGCGTGAATATTTGGTCCCGGAGTCGATGTCGACGGTTTACCGGGTGTAACCTATGATTTTCAGCGGTCAGGATCGTCGTACAGAACGCATTTACAATTTAATGCAAAAAATCCTTCCTTTTAAACCGTGCGAGCGAGAATGCAGCCGTATCGCATCTTCTTTCTTTGTTTTCCGATCTGTGCTCGTGCGAAATCCGTCGGCCTAGCTCCTGCATTTTTCCCCGCCGATAGTAAATCGCTCGCCGGGTAACTCAGAGTTATCGAGCGAGTTTCCGTACAGTTCGAGCGGTGTTTTCACCTAACAGCTCTTCAAACTCTTCTTCTTCTTCGAATGTATTCGGTTGTCCAGACCTTAAAGATCAAAATCGCCACTCCGAAACCTTTGAAACGACTCTTTGCACATTCTATGCGTCACAACACACTCCTCGAAAGCTGGACAAATCATTCCCGTGTCTTCGGCAGCATTTTTCTATCGACTTCAATGCGAAAATCATGCGATGCGTCATGTGCTGCTTTTCGGACACTATCGTGTACACTACTGTTTTGTGAGGTTATGCCAACTGCTTGCCCAATTTATATATATACTGTATGCGAATGTTAATGTTGCCACTTGAAAATCCTAAAACGACTAGAAAATATTTTAATTTAAAATATCTAATATAAGTAGTATTCAACAAGTCAATTATTTATTACATCCTCACGCGTACACACCTTAATGTTACATTCAATGCAAAAAGTGTGCCTTCAATTTCATAAACAATAAAAAATAAGATCTCATTGGTCATCCGCCTACGCACAACTCATTTGTTAAAATAAGCGGGCACTTGTGCTGTAGAAAATGTGATAAAAGGTCGAACAACAAAATTGAGTAATCAAATAATTATTTATTTTACTGCACCTCTTCGTTGTTTTTTTTAGCAGAATATTTTTATGCGACACAAGGTTACTCTACTCTATGATTGCATCCATGCTGATTATTTTGTTTCATAGAAAAAAAAACCTTGGACAATGAACCTATTTCGTTAATGTGTATTAAACAAAATATTTTAAATTTGCGCGAACCAGTTTCGCACTAACACAATAGTGTTCAATTATTCGATATGTTTGACATTTAGATCCGTGTTATATATGTGCTGTTAAATTGCTTTGTACGTGCACGCAGAGATTTCAGGATATGTCAAAAATGTGCACTGATCGATCGAAATTGTCGGTTCTCAGAAGGTCGTTTCGATGTAACAAATTTTTATATGAAAATATTTCAGTCTCTATTTAGACGTTGCAAGGTAAACATGCATTTTATTTATTAAATATGAAGAAATGTGGTTGTACTTTCAACTGGAAAAGTGGTGGGCGAATACTGTTGTTACATGATAATCTATTTAGAAACGAATACAATACAAATTCTGCTCTACAATAATTTAAAATAAATCGTTTATATAAATATTCCGAATTGCGCCGTTCGTTAAAATAGCAATCCCATTCAAATAATAACAAAAATTTGTCGAGAAATAAAGTACAAGAATAATTACTTCGGACTGAATTGACATTTAGTGCTGTGACCCTTATTCTGTATAACTGCTCGGCATCTACGATGCACTGAACCAGCTAATTGCTGGCATCTTTCAATTGAAATCGAAGACCAGATTGATGGAATGGTTTCCCGTAATTGGTGCTCGTTCTGAGGATTGCCTTCAAAAACAGATTTTTTCACATCTATCCACAGGTTCTCAAGCGTAGTTAGGTCTGATGATTGTGGTGGCCAGGCAACAACGTTCACTTTGTTTTGGAAGATACGTTTTGGAACGTTGTCTTGCATAAGTCTATTTTATAGGCACTCCATCTTCCGAAAATGGAAGAACGATATTCTTCAATATATACACATAAATGTCAGCGTTTATTTTTTTCTTGATCCAGAAAATAGTACCGACGCCATACGATGACAAGCAGACCCAAACTATAATGCTACATCCTCCATGTTTGATCCTCTTAGCAGTATATCGAGGCTTAAATTCAGAACGTGGACGTCTTCGAACATACTTCTGGCTTACATTAGAATTAAATAATACGATTTTTGGTTCATGGAACCATAAAATATGCAATTTTCCGGAAGACCATTTTACATGTTCTTCGGCAGGCAAAAACCACTTCTTCACCCTCTGTAATTCAGTAATGGAACCTTTGTTCGAGATCTCGCTTTCAAATTATCCTTAATAAACCTCCTACTAATTAATGAAGCGCAAATTGAAAGGTTTAATTCTTGTTTTGTTTGACTAGAGGTTTAAGTGGAACGCGTTTTGCTAAAAATATTATATAGACATCTTCTAAAGAAGATTTATTTCTTCCCACTCCGCTTTTCGGATCTTTTTTCCACTTTATAGCAATTAATGTCATTTTCGCAGAACAACCTAACATACCATGTAAAAATCTTATATTTTTCATCGATCAATTTTTTTTTTTGGATAGGTTTCTCATCTTCGGTGCACAATGATTTTTTTCGTCCCGTTTTTGTTGATTCAGAACAAGGAAATCAAAATTATTTTACATAAAATGATATTTTAAACTTCGTATCTTTATAAATGTGGAAGAAGATTACACTCAGAAATTCAACCAAAGAGAGAAAAACTGCTATTTTATGGCATGTGCAAGATTGTCACTGTAAACTTTAACTCGAAAGTTTCCAGACAAGATACAGTAAGAACACAACGTTACCAAGTTGATATAAGTTCGATATTTACGATATTATTGATAAGAGATGATACAGTAATTTAAAAATTGTTTGAAGATTTAATTTATTCAAATTTTTGAAATGTGAACCATCGATTGCCTCACTGCCATTTCCATGCACACGAATGTGTGTGTGTATATATATATATATATACGTTTTATTAACAAAAATTGTTAATGAAATAACCCATTTGCTCTTCCAATAAACGATGAATTAAAAAAAAAACGAACGAGACCTTTAAAAAATGTCAATTTTATAAAAATAAATTATACATTAAAAAATAAATTACGTAACAGAAAACACACACGGACACACATTAAACTTTACATTTACTATTAGACACAATTCGTGTGTGTTTATAAAATTAACCGATAAAGTCACCAATGTTGTAAGATTCTGAGGCGAGTGCCTCCATTGTAATATTGACATTTGCACACATGTATTATAATCAGTCTCTTAATTGATCTGTATTTGACAGTTTGCGGCCTTGCAAATATATTTTTTTTATATCGACGACGAATTCAAATGTAACAGTTATAAAATCTATTTTTGTTTTCGATAGTTTTTAACTTCGATTTATTAAAATATTGCTGTTCTGGTGCCAGCGATTTAGCGGTCGTGTTGCTGTTAAGTTTTAGTTATTTGGATCTCGTTTACAGCGGGCGTTAATAACAATCATTCTGTTTTAAAAAAAGATGTTTTCAGATTCGTCATTTTGTGATCGAGCTGACTGATTGTCCGCCATATGAATCATCAAACTCACTGTCACACACTCTTCGATTTACAAAACAATACATTCACACTTTCCAACGCATTATTAAACTAAATCAAAACGTTATCATTAAATTCTCAACTTGTGACAAAATATTTGAAACTGAATGTAGATATTTGTCAGATCGAATCAAATTCTTAGCTTATAGTGAAAGCTTACAGACTAAATGTGGATATTTTTAAGTTTTTTTTTAGTACAAAATCAATTGTAAATATATATATATATAAATGTGTGTGTGTGTGTGTGTATGTATATAACACCGTATTTATCAAAGAAATCAATGTGTTAGTCAGTGTATCCTTCAAGCATAAATTCTTTATTATAATTCGATTTTGCAGACACATTTCTATTCAACAAAATATAAAAATACATCTTGTAGGCAAAATTAATAAACAAGCAAATGTAAAATTTACTTCTTCTGACATAAACAAATATAAAATGATATTTTAATGTAACAACCATGTCGAGATAATGAGATAATTGATTAATAATACAACTCGTATGCCAAAGATAAATTATAAAATAAAATAAAATAAACCATGTATATATATATATATATATATTATATACACACGTACATTTTCTCGGGCTATCGTTTGAATGCGACCATATTTTTTCCAATTCAAGTACTCGGCTTTCAATGCAACTTTGCTTCATGTACTTCCAATTACTTGTTTATTATAGAATAAACTTGAGATTGGTATCGTCGTGTTGTCAAGGTGAAGGAACTAGGAACCTTGAGTCGTGTAATAGGGTGAGCGTATCGATGTCGTATAAGGAATTATTTATAAAATGTATGTAAGAGAACTGATTAATATATTCTTTGTAATTAGATGCATGTAAATGTTTTATCTGCTATAACCGATGGTTCTGTCTTCCATAATCTATTAAACTTATATCTCGTCTATGCCTAGATATAAATATAATATTCATAAATGCACATTCTTCTTCAAGTTTCGCTGCTGTCTTTTTTTATTGTTGGCCGATTCAGAAACACTAAGTGTACAAAAATGAAACTGCACTTTTTTCAACTAAAAACCAATTATGGTTCATTTGATGTGCAAATTAGTTCGCTACTTTTTTATAGGCAGAAAATGAATGTTGATTTACAGAAAAATAGAATGCATTTCAATCCTAAAAAATCTCCCAATATTCTATATAACTTTCGGGCAACAGACGAATCCCCTGTCGAAAAAAAGATGACTGCTTTGAGACTCGCCTCAAGTAGAATCCATTTCAGCTTTCATTTCGATTGACGATTGAATCCTTAACATTTAAATGTTCTATCACTTCGCGTACTTCGCTTTTCTCCATTGTTCACGGAACGAAAAACTTCTTCACTCTAACAGACCGTCGGATACAAACAACTCGACATTTTTTTGAAATTTCGAAGTCAAACTGATAAAAGATGACACTGTACAAGACCATAGACAATTCGCGTCGTGTGATGGCTAGGCCGGTATCTATCCATCCTGTCCTCCCTACGTAGAGTTATAAAATTTGGCAGCATAACAGAAAGAATGCTTTTAAATCTCCGCGAGTTTAAAATAAAATTTATTAACAATGCTGATAAATAAGAATGATAAGAGAGCGGATCGTTTTCGGCGCATGACAAATTGAAATTGTGCACATCAAGAACGAGATCAAATATTAAAAATATTGTTTCTCGAGAATTCAATCCGAAAATTATGTATTGCCAGACTACATTGTTCAGATTTTAAAAGTTTACAGTATTTGAGGAGTTGATACACTTGTAATCAATATGAACAGACTATTGCTCTAACAGATTTACTAATTTTTTTGTTTCCAAAAAAAAAGAAAACATCTTACACATTTGAAAAAAAATTATTCGTTAATTAAAACGATACATTTTTGACATAAATATGCCTCACTGACTGGCAAGAATCCATTTACCGACTTATAAGGCGAGCGAACAAGTAACGAGCTGAACAAAATCGACACAAACACGACCAGAAGTAAATAAATTACATGTTTCAATTTTAATTGAACTATTGTTGAAGTGGCTTTGTTCTACAACCGGACATTATTATCGACCGGTTGATTTATATTGCGGTACGTGAAATTATTTCTGCAGCACACAATCATTAAAAACTGACTTGTAAAACATTCAAGGACATGGGTGCTGTTTGACGTAAGAAAAAAGTAGAGTAAAAGAACAGCTCTGACACTTCATAACACTTTTTTACTTTCAGATATTTTTTCTGTATTTATTTCACATGTCGGCTAAATTAGTAAAAATAAAAGTGTCAAGTTTAATCACACTTTATATACGCATTAAATGACGATATTTTTTTAAAAAAATAATATCATTAATCTTACATGCTTGTAGGGATTTGAACCTTGAAGTGAATTAATTTCCTATACATTTCTGATGAGACAATGTATTGATCGATTGCAAGAGATTGAGTGTGTAATTTACAAAACTCTGTATCAGTGTCTAAAAATAGCACAATTATACATGAATCTAATCTAATGCACTTTCATACAAAATAAATATTATTCGAAGTAGTCTCTTTAGAACAATAGAATTTCTAACTTTCAATATTAGTCTTTATACAGTTTTAGATAAACCGCAGCTATTAAAATAAATGAATATAAATATCGAACGGACAAAGGACATCATAATAACGAACAGGCGGAATCGCAAGTATAAAAACATACAATTATTGTATTGGGTGTGCAAATTATTTATAGGAAATGAATATTTACGTACAGAAAAATGGAATGCATTTCGATACTGAAAATTTCCCATATTGTTTCGTATTGATTTGCTCCATCTGTCTGGTCAGTGACGAATCCCTTGTCGGAAAAAAGATGGCGGCACTGAGTCGATGAAATTCTCAATGGATTTTCGGACCACTTCACCTGGCCGATAATCATTTCGAAACAGTGGATGTTTGAAGCGACCGGAAACAGTAATGGAGGCAGGGTGTCCGAAAAGCGACTGCATACTTTTCGCATTCCAATTGAAAAACAAACCCTGACGAAACCGCTGAAACGATTTTTTGCAGCTTTACAGGAAGGTGTTGTAGCGCGTAAAACATGCAAAAGATGCCAAAACAGCGGAAGAGGTCCGAAAATGGATCGACAACCACGTCGACTCGAATCCGCCATCTTTCTTTCGACGAACGATCCGTCGACTACCCGACAGATCGAGCAAAGTTGTATATGAACGATATTTTGACGATTGAAATCTATTCACTTTCCATAAAAAAGACACCGAAAGACATCTGACGACTACAGGTTATTTTTTTCTGAAAAACTAATTCTGTGTACAATTTTCAAGTTGAAACCATTAAGATCTTCGTATCCGCATGAGCGACATGGTTCCTAAAAAAATATCAGTGATTTCTCTTATGATTTGATATTTTTCAAAACGAATTTCTTCCTGAAAATTAATAAATAGACGCCATCGATACTAGATTAGGAGCATTGTTAATGGTAAATAGGCTAAGAGGAAAATGGTGGACTACTGAATACTTTATAAATCTATAATAGATGTCAGTATTTGAATGGAGCAAGTGCATTAACAGTTGAATGCGCGAAGTCTTCTCTTTGTTAACAGTAAATATAGTGATTTTTCATTAGAAATTTTAGTATTTCCTCTCTCTCTCTCACACACACTCTCTTTCTCCTTCTATATATAAATTAGTTTCATGCTATTCACAATAATGTACACTGGTAGCCGAGCAGCATTTTGTATAATGGAAGGGGACGGTCCAGCATAGTCGCCATTAGATGTGATACCGCTGAACAATCGTTTAGTGTAAGACGGACGCTTCTATCGCAATTTTTCTATTAATTTTCAATATAACAATAGAATCCGTGAGATATTATCCTGGAGGGCTTCTTCTTATGGAATCAGCTGAAAGTCTGATCTCCACGGCCGATTTCGGCACGTGCACCATCTTCCGATGAATTTCGAAGACTCGAAGGAAGACGTCGAGGATAATATGCTAACGGGATCACAGATAAAAAAACCTTTCTAATCTATGAGATAATTGTACTGAACTTTACGAGAACATTTAGTATTGTTCATTATTGAAATGAAAAATAATCGTTAGACCGAGTGTATGACCATACAGTACTGAGAATAGAAAACGAGCATGACTTTTAGACAATGATTTTTTTTAAAAAAAAGAACTCGAGATATTAAAAATATAAATTTGCGGGCGAATGTTGCAAAGTCACGAAATTCTTTTCAGAACGTTTAACATGGCACGTTTGTAGTCTAAAGAAGAGTGTAACAAGTAATACCTTCGAATATTCGGCCAATGTTCAAAAGATTTCATCGCGTGTCGAAGACATTGCTCAACAAATTCCTTTACCAGATCTCGATCAATAATAAATCGTTTTTTAAAAAACAATATAGAAAACATCACATCAACCGTGTGGACCAAAGTGGAATATGTTTCCACCGATGCTATTGCTTTCATTACACAATATTGTAATTATTTATAAATTACATAATTTATATATAAATTTATTTCGAAACAATCTGAAAAACTATTCTATTTAAGAGACGGTTCTGTACGCATTCAACATCATACTTAATCATTTTTTTTTTCATAACCAAAACGACCTATAGTGTCGCCGTTTTCAAAAACGTAAAAAAAGTCTGTAAAATCGAATACAATAAAAAAGTATGTCCATTTATAGCGATTAGATCTCCGTTGAAATATAATTGTGCTATAAATAAGATAATAAACAGTATGTAATCATAGTGATTTATTGTTTGTAAACAACAAATCAAAACGTTCATACAAATCAATCCACTCATAACATAAATATTCTGAGAAATACAAGTGCCCAGTGCTCGTGCATATATATTCAGCATTTAATTTTGATAGACAGATATTATAAAAACGACACAGACGTAATTACATTCGAACTAGTAGACAAATAAATAAATAAATAACGATGATGATGAAACAACATTTTTTTTAGTGCACTTACCAACAGAGCGATATTCGGCAATATTAAGATATCGTCCTCGCTACGGCCCTCGGACATCTCAGGTACCCACACTAATGGATGCTTTGGTACTGCCGAAAGGGTTCCATTATCATTGAAACTGACGTCAGCGTGCTGGAACAACTCCCTGAAAAAAGAACGCGAGCTGTACACAAACAGAAACGAATATTAAGTGTGAAAATTAAATTCGATGCCCTCAGATTGAGTCAGTCGTAGCTCTGTTTTAAAGTGAAATATTTTCTCGTCGTTCTAAGATTCTGAAGTGCCGATCTTAACATTCGAAAACACTGCATGTATTGGTCAAACACTTGATATAACCTCACAGAACAGTAATGAGCACGACGGCAACCGAAAGCAACATATTATACATTGCATACTTTTCGCATTTATGTTAAAAAATGTATTACCGAAGCCGTGGGAACGACCTGTTCAGCTTTTGGTGGAAGATTTTGTGATGCATGGAACGTGCAAAAAAATACTAAAACAATGAAAGAGGTTCGAAAATGCACTGACGGCTTCATTGACAGCGCAACGAAACTTCACTTTTACACTAATTAAAAGGTCTCTGTTCGACTGAACCTAATGAGAAGTGGCTCCGATCCTCCATTCCGTCCGTTTCCACGAACTTTTCGACCTTCCCACGTATTCCATTTTTTCTTAAATAAATATTAATTTTGTATTTAAAAAAAAGCCACCGAAATCATGTGTACGCCGAATACATTTTTATACCTAGTTTGGAACTGTCTCCAACTTGGCAGAGCTGGTTACATTAATAGGTCAGACTGTCGCGAATTTACATTAGTTCTTGTTTCTCGTTTATGACTTTTTCAAAAACTGGTATAAATTTGAATAAAGGCATTGAAAATTTATTGCCGTTCAATATCAATTTATAAAAACGAGAGAAAGACATGTTGATGGGAAATAGATTTATGAAAATGTCTGTGAAACAACATTTAAAAAAAATTCATTAGTCTAAAAGATACATTTAAATATACGACACGTTTATATATATATGACAAGGACATGAAAAAATAGAAAGAAAAAAAAACGTTCAATTCTGACGTCAATATTGACAGACATATTTATCTTTAGATATTCGAAACTCCGACGAAAATACGTCAATTAGACCAGTCTACATTCCAATAATGTCCGTCTGTAAAAAATCTCGTGCATTTTCAACCTTCTAACTGAATAATTATGAATGTTTGTACACTTTTACCTTTAGGACAACAAACATACACTGTTACTACGCTCGCATGTACAGTACCTTCGACTTTTAATACTAATTAGAAAAAAAAATACGCATACACTTAGTCTTGCCAGACGTCCAGTGTCTTACATCGAATTTTACTGTCCCATATTGTGTTTCTACGAGCAGCCCAATGTACCGTACTTTAATGAAAAGACAAAACTATAAATATTATGTTGAACAATTTTAATTTTCAGTATTCGTTTCGAATAATCGAACTTAAATTGATTTGTAGGCCGTAAGAACTGACAATTCGAGGAAGTTGATTGTGTTTACAGTTTATGGCGGCGACGGCCCCTTTCATCGGTCGCTTTTTATTTAGTACAAGCACTTTGTTTATAATTCCGTACGGATATATTACATCTGCCTATTTTCACACGGTTCTTATTTGGACATTGTACGTTGAGGTAAAAGTAGTGCTAAATATAAGGCCTGAACTGCACTTAATTATTAATTATGTTTCTACATTATGCCATTTAATAAAATTGTTTTAACGTTCGACTTTTTTGACGCCCATGTCCTGTATTTGGTTTTCCAAAATCTGGTAACTGTACATATACCTCAATCACACACACTATATATATATAATACCTCGACTACCCGAAATCAATGATTTTCTTCAGTGAAACTTCTTACGGTTTTCATCAACGTATAAAATCTATCCATAATATTTGAATTTATAAATTTTTCTAATTGTTTTTCTCACACCGAACAATGTCTAACATAAATTTTCAATGACACACATGACTTTTATATTTATATTTCCAGTTAAATAAGTTTTTGGTGATTTATCGCTTATAAACAGAATTCATAATGTGTGTATATATATATATATATATATATATATATATATATATATATATATATATTAGACGTGCGAGTTCAATGAACAACTTTGACATACATCTTTATTATTGTTTGAAATAACTAAAACAAACGTATAATTAATAACATCGTGAGGTCAAAAACAGTGATAAGTCCTTCGATCGAACAAGTCTCTTACTATAACGCGTTCACATTAGACGCAATCCAACAACAAGCAACTGAACAACGAAATAATGTAAAATGTGATACGACGCACGATTAATACAGACAGATATTCGTCTCATTAACGGGGTACGAACTGTTGATTGTCTGACTTATTGATCACTATCGTCGCTTCCTGATTTTTTCAACTGATATATATATATATATGATATCGAGCCTCACTCACGTCCGATACACACACACACACACTCGACCCTCTGTCGTCCGACAAGAATATGCGTTTGTTTATTGATCCTCGATCCGATCGTCCGATTTGATTGTTCGATACGAAAGTAACAATGACAGTGTGCACTGATTTCAAATGGTTTGATTGATGTTGACTTTACTTCAACACGATTATGTATCACGGAAAACGAACGATGAAGGAGCTGCTAGATGCAGCCCTCGTCCAAGCAACAGGGCAGCACTACTCGACACATTCGTATTGTTTGTGATTCTTGAACACCGGTTCGATAATTAATAAAGTTTAGCTGTGAACATGAAGTGACCGTGTACTGCTTTGCATATCGCCATTCTTTCCCATATATATATATATATATATATATATATATATATATATATATATATATATATATATATATATATATATATATGGGTGCTTATCAATTATTTAAATACTTTGGCGTTGAATAATTTTTAGTTTCCTGGAAAAGTGTATTTATGAAAATGAAATCAGCAATTATAAGTGAAACACAATAGGTTTCGGTGAGACAAAACAGCGAAAATTCTAAAACGGCGCCTTCAATTTAAAGAGAAAATTAGCGTTTCGTTCGAAATCGCCAACAGTTCGAATACGTTTGCTGGCCCGCCGTACATTTCTTTAAATTTAGCAATTTTCAGAACGAGTTAGTTATTTGCGTTTCAAGCGCGCGTCAACAACTGAGGTCCTTGAATCGGGTTTTTTTTTACATTTTGTAGCCGAGTAAACTGTTTAATGATAGACTAAAATCCATGTTCGGTTTTTATATCTACAACAGCAAATGAATGAAATTCTTAAACGATTCATAAATGTTTTTCGTGAGGTACGAGTAACTCGCTTAATTATATAAAAGTGTATGAACAATTCTGATCGCATTCATTAGTGCGGCGAGTTAGAAAAACGAGTTAGTGTGCAATAAAAATAGCAAATAAAAACAACTGGCAGCAATTAACACACCTGAATAAAGTGTATTTATAATTCTTTAGTATGCAAAATCAGTAAAAATCGATAGAATACTAAATAATGTACGTGAATGATTTTAATTCAAACGTAATATTGCTCGTTAATTATACTTTTTCAAAACAGAATCCGTCTGCTGAGATCGGTGAAAATGGAGACACATGTTTAAATATAAAACTATGAATGTTCGTCCTAAATAATACAACTCACTTGTATACGTAAGGTCCCACTTCCTCGACATGAAGTTTCTCTTCGCCATTAAGAAATTCTTCCCGATTAGTCACATTGTATAGGTATACACGCAGGTACAGGTCGACGGGAGGCGCCCTCCACATTTCGAATATCTCACCACCAGGACTGAATGTGATTTTCTGCAACGAAAGAGAATTATTTACAATTACTATATATTATATGTATAGAGACCTACATTCTCCTCCTACAAGTCTCCTCTTTATGTATATTTTAACACGGTGTCCTTCGAGAAAATTATTATCGGATATTAATTTCAATAGAAGACGTTAAATATGAACTTTATATAGAGAATTTAATGAAATCACGTTCTAGACTAAAATATATGTACAATTTTTTTATATATTTTCTTAACAAAAAGTTGAAATCGATAAATTATCAGTTAGGAGAACGTACAAGCATAAAAAACTAGAATAGTTTTCAATTTACCGCAGATTAGTTAAGAAAAATTATAAAGTTATATAGCAATTGAGTCTTATTTCATAAATTTATATATATATTCACACAGCTATTCTTTACTATCAATAAAATCAATTCAGTAAAGATAAATCGAGGCAGAGTTACTTCTGTAATCAAGAATTGACTTCTATTCAAATTAGGGACATGAAAAACGTACATAAGAAACGCGTGCGTCACACAAATCTCAAATAAGCTTTTTCAGCAACGAAATACGACTGTATCTAAACATATTTTATACAAAAAAAAAATACATAAAAATGTTGTTGTTTGTATATTTTTCACTTAACTAATTAATTTACATATTAACATAATGACTGACGCTAGTCTTTTCCAGTCAGAAAGGTTGATATTTTTTTTATTTGTTATTTTGTTACACTGTTGTTCGGGATTAAACCTAGAATAAATTTAAAGATAAATACATTCTATTTTATACATAGATATAATATGTTACGGGCGTGCGTCATATCACCAGGAATTTAAGAATATTGATCAGAATTGTTGAAGATAAAGGGAAGATGTTCTTTTCATTGTAATTATGGACATAATACTCATAGAAGAAATTATGGAAATACGTGAACAGCGTTCATAGAATAATTTCAGTTTGGCTATAAAGTCAAGAGAGGAAAATCTCTACTGTCACAATTCTATTCGTGCTTTAACTTTTCTTGTACTGAATGAAAAAAATAGAGCACAGCCATCCCCTATCAGTCTAGTTCAAGTCATTCAAACATCAGTCAATTGCTCACTTAGTAAAATGAATTTTATGTCTGACTTCCACTGAACTTTGTCCTAGAAACTAGAAGATGAACAGAATGGAAATATTCAAAATTGCTAACAGTGAAGAATATTTTACAAAAAAAAAAGAAATAATGAATCTCATTTTCAGTAAATGAACGGTCTGAGATTATGACATTCAATAGTACTAAAAGCGAGTTAAAGTGCCTTCTCGCTGTAAAAGAATTATAGCAATTGTTGTTTTATCATTAAATATTTCATACAAGTGGGTTGGTAGTAAAATAATTGCGGTTTTTGTTTTCAATGAAAGTATAATTTCATCGTGTCCAATTTAATACCATTTCAAAGCGTATTTTCCGGTCCGTATTTTGGTAACGTCGACTTTGGTTCTATTATTAATTTTACTTCGAATCGGGCTATCGAATTAAAGATGGAAAAGAAACAAATAAGAGTAAAATTTTTGTATGAGTTCAAAACGGGCAGCAAGGCAGCAGAGACTGCTTGTAAACTAAACGATGATTTCGGTACTAAGGCGTTAGTTGGATCAGAACCGCGCATAGCAATTCGAGAGCTCGCACAAAAGTTAGGTGTTGGACATCCGACAGTTCTGGCCCACTTAAATAAAAAAAATGTATACGAATTCGAAGATCAAAAACCGCAATTATTTTTCTACCAACGTAATAGTTTCAGACATGAAATATAGCTGCTGGTTAAAATTTTTCTAAACGTATTTTACTATTCTTCATCTCAATATAGATTTAACTGATAGTTTATGTTGTAATTTTTCGCTTTTTGGTTTGAAAAGTTTATCACAGAGTAAATATCACCACGTCTGCGTGTGTATATATATATATATATATAAATATATATATAAATTTTCGTATGGCTATGAACGTATAATTAGAGACATTTGCCTGGATGAAGGTTGTCCTACAATACAAAGTCCATATGTCTTCTAAACCTGTTTTATTTTTAATTAAAACCTGTATAATAATACCCGCCCGTCTCAACAAACCACACTGTATTTATCATATTTTATTCCTCTGTTCGGTGATCTCACAGGCTTTCGTGAATATTTTTATGCCACTATAAAATGTAATTTACTCGAAACTGATTCAAATATTCAACTTTTATTTTTCACATATTACATAGTACAAAGTTTTCACAATCGTAAATCTGTGCAACTGTTTTCACGATTGGATAACTTTTTTTTAGATAGGTTTCCATCGATCAACGAATGTTTATCTTCTTAAATATACCATAAAGAGGAATCTTCGTTAATTTAACACAATCGAATCGTACTGTCGCTCGTTTCAAGCGAATCGAAACGACCATTCAGCTAAATATGAATCAAACTTAAATGAACAATTGGATTAATCAATTAGTTTAGAATTAATTTTCTTAATAATAATAGTGCGCATTGAATGTTACCACAACTAATGTACGATTTATGTTAATGTCTAGTTCTATATTTCTTTAATTGCAAGAGGTTTACCTTGTTTTCTATTAAAATAAAAAATACATGTTTTTTTTCCTATACAAATTTACATTTTATTAGCTACTGTTAAAGTGTTTGTTTACTCGATAAGTAATTTTCATTCAATGACTAACGAACAGATGTTTGTGTCAATTAAACTTCATTTGAATGTTAATATTCGTAAGTAGGACCCAAAAGCGGAACAGTAAATAAAGTAAACGTTTGAAAGTTGTTTTGAACACACAAACACATTTACGTTTTGTAATCTCGTTAATTATTTAATAGAAAAAACAACCCTTTCAAGAACGAATGTATGCAAAAATCATAACCTACTCGAAAATAAACCCGCGTCGATCGTTTCGATTAAACGTTCGATTTCAAAGTCGAAAATACCAAATATCGGCCGTGAAAGTACAATCTCGCATCATTGAATGATAATCACAGAGTTAAAAAAGCACTGTAAAGGACGTGTGTATGTTGGTTTTCTGTAAAATTTAAACTTAATAAAATAAGAAATAATCCATAAACGATACTTACATAGTTGTACAATATGTCGTACGGTTTGACAAGCAGTATGAAGCATCCAGAAAAAATGCCAGTTAAGCCAGCTAACAGCAAAGCCAACGAACCTGAAAAGAAGAACACATTCATTATTTGTTAGAAGCGACAGATTGGTTCGGGTAGTGGAGGCGTAAAAAACACATTTCTCTCATGTACATTCGATAGATTGGCTCACGATGATAAGAAAATCTCACTGACACACGAGAACGCCGGAACCGATTCCTTAAATCCGCGCAAAGAATCTTTTAGTTATTTATTTCGCACGAACATCAACGAAAAAAACCGCAAAACGAAAACAAAATCTACAGAATAAACTCGAATAAACGTAACGAATTCATTAAATATTTTTATTATTTGCATGGCGGAGTCGTTGTCCGCTGCTCTGACTGTCTGCGACGAAACTCATTCGTTCGCATCACTTGTCAGAATCATTCACGAGTTTGAATTCGGTTCCAGCTCGTATGATGAGACGCCGCTATGTTCCGAGATCCTTGATCCCGATCGATGTTAATCACACTGGATTCGTTCTATTGCTCCGATAACAATTTATCTTCGCAATAAAGTCGGTCGTACGTCTTTGACTCGATCCGTTCTTTTCTTTTCCCAATAATTCCCTATAAAATTCTGTACAGTTCATCGTACGGACAGAGTGAATAGAATAAATTTCTAGGGAGAACCGAGATGAACAGGGCGTACAACTATCCGACGGAAAAAATCTGCACGAGAAAGCCGGACTTTATACGGCCGAACAATATCTGAACGATATTATCTGAGACTTCTATCACATAAACCTGCCCGGAAATCCACTAATCGAGCGGATAAGACCTTCGAAACTTGTCCCAGTGACCAACAGATTTGAACGACACAGAAGGTGAAATAAGTTCGTTGAGCCGTACTATTTCATCAGGACCTTGCGACGACGAGGACGTGCGACAGGTGGACACAACATCTAAGAACGTAGACTTGGACTGACAGTCGATTTATTCATCGATCGTGGTGGGGGAGGGGGGTTGTACGATAGACATCTGTCTTCATTTCGGAATTTTCCCCAACATTATCACGTACAGACATGTCATATAAGCAGAAAATCAAACTTAGCATCAAATCAAGGACATGAACTGGTAATGAGGGTTTCGAATCTCTCGGTCCAGTCACAACGTTCAATGTTCGACTCACGATATGAAGACCACCAAATGCGTGAAAGAGAATCCAAATCTTTAATATTGATTCCGCTATTAATTTAATAACTTTAAAAAAATGTATATACTAAGATAACAAGAAAAAAGGAAAAAAGTAATAGACGATTTCAAAGTGTGTGTTTTTTTATACAATCATCGATAAGAATCTCGATAAATATTTACATGATTTGATTATTTTCTATTTCTATTCATTGTCAACTTTAAAACGACTAGAAAAATCGTTTGTTTCTTCTCTTCTTCTAGATCGCCGTTCTTCTTTTCCACTACAGGCTTCGTCTCTTTCTACATCGTCAGGTGGATACCGGTGATACTGTGAAGAGTATCCGCCTGATGATGTCGAAACAGAAGAGACCGGTAGTGGAAAAAAAACAGAAAGACGGCGATCTGTCGGAGAACAAACAAACGAAACAAATCCAGGGACACGGACCCAAAACAAAGTACAAATACAGAGAGAGACTAAAAAAAGTTCAACACTCTATTTTTAAATTATTACATTCTAAATTTTTAATTTATTTGAATCATAGACACATATAATGTGTACGGATAATAACTATTGACGTCAGTCGCGTCGATTCTAATTGAATTTATTGCTGAAATCATGACTTAGGCTTGCAAAAAGCTGTTCGAAAAGAATGCAAAAAAGTGAAACGACTTTTCGGTGTTGAGAGAAGCACCGCGACGATAATACATGAAAAAAGTTGCGCTGCGATCGATCCAGAGTCTATGACGTCAATGTTCGATTTAAACTTGACATTTGCGTTAATAACAAACGATCGTGAAACAAACTAGCCGACATCGATGCCGATAACGGCGCAACAAGTTCTTGTTCAGCTGCATGCGTCACTGGCTGGGCAGTGCAACCTTTATTGCGTATCCAGATGTACAGTGTAGACAGGTGAGAGATATTTTTTACCGTCGGCGTTTCGATTAATGTCATAAAAGTTTCCACTGCAACTCATAAATCGTTAATGTGCGTTATTAACAAGCGATGCATCTCGATGATCGTTTCCTTTTTTTGTTCGCGGCGCACGTCGACAAACAACAAAGATTAGATGTCATAAAAATATGTGATCTCTGTCGAGTTTGCAAGTCATCGAAATCGCTTGAGCGTGTGTGTGTGCGCCTGAATGCGTCGGAAATCGATCTGCGGACAGTAATTTCATTGCTTTGTTCACTAAATCATAGCGTGACATAACAGAGCTGAATGTAATTTTCCATTAATCAAGTAAATTATTTCTTATACTCGCTAAAAACATTCTTTTTATTTCTTTGCAAAAAGTTCATTCACGGTTTAACAGTTAAACATGGAATCACGTTCTGTTTTTTTTTTTTTGAAAAAAATACCTAATCTAAGATTTTTTTCATCAATAATAATATCGAAGCATCTTTGACATAAATTTAAAACTCATACCAACATCGCAATTAATTTCAAAGAAAACTATCGTTAGTTTACTTCCATTTTCCGAAAATACGCCCGGTAACGATTCATTGTTCATAGTAAAAGTATCCGGACGATGAAGTGTTAAAAATAAGACATTAATAAATATTTTCCTTTATAAGTTCTCTAAAAATCACATCTTAATTTTTTTTCTTCAGTCTTGGTTATGTTTTATGTGATTTACTGTATACATGCATATTCATATATATATATATATATATATATATATATATATATATATATATAGATAGATAGATATATATACATATATATAAACATATATATGTATGTACGTGTGCGTATGTGCGTATAATATTTGTTGAAAATAAACAACAACAAAGCAATTAAAAATCATTTACATGATTCAAAGACATGCTTTTATTCCGTTTAGTGAAAAGGTCGCAGAGGCGAAGAGATCACTTTTTTATATAGAAACAGAAAAAAAAATAACAAGATCATATATTTTCGGTGGCATTCGACGACGATAAGGGGACTATATTTCCGGAAATAAAAAGAGATTAACCTTCAATCGTTCCATTCGTACACGCACGAATTCATGAACATGTTGACAAATAATCTCTGACTAAATTGTGTGTGCGTGCTCCGCTCTCCGATACGAATTCATTAAACGATCTTCTCTTTCGTCAACATTCGTGACTCCTGTCAAACAATGATCGATCGTCGTTCCGTGTGCTTCTACATCCGTATCGAATAAACATTGAATTTATTATGAAAGAAAGAAACAGCTAATTGTTTCATACTCGATAGGATGTAACATGGAGACGGCGACGACAGAAGCGATGACGTTATTTATCAAAGAATCCGGTTGAATATTTGTTTTAAAGTACAATTGAGATTTTCACTGCGCTGTGCATAATTCTCATGAAATCGACTGTAATTACTGCAATGCAATTAATTGCGTATCCGATTTGCAACAGAAGTGTGCAGCTCTGTTGTGTAGAATAATTTGTTTGTCAACAAATTACAGTGTCGCAGTAAAATACAACACGGAAATATACGTTTGTGACTGAGCTCGGAGGTTATTTTTTTATACGTTTATTTTTTACGATTCCCACTCAGGATTAGTTCTAAAACGATATGATCTATGTATGATGAAACGATTTTCCGTTAATTCGATCAACACTCTCGTTCATAACTGAATCTGTCTGAAAATACATTTGGAATGCAAGTTCTCTCATAAGCAGTGGCGCATCCAGGGCTCGGACGGGGCCCTGGCACCTCCCAAAAGAAAAGGAAATAAATTCACTATCCCCTATATATACACAGAGAGATTAATGTAACCACGAATGAAGCAAGTCAAGAGATTTGTAAAAATAAAAGAAAACTGGATTTTATTCTTGAAATTTTATAATTACCTAAATATTTTTTATCCGTTCATCTCGACCCTCCCCAAGATTAAAACCTGAGTGTGCCACTGGTCATAGACGTACCTATTTTCTGATGTTTGGCATATAAATATTTATTAACAAGAATTTCAAATATAAACTTGAATAAATATATATATATATATATATATATATATATATATATATATATATAATTAGGGGTACGCGTAAATAATCAATTATTCCAAATTTAAACACACATACGAGTCCATTTTTTAATAATAATTTCCAATCAGTTAAATATCCATCATCATCATTATCCATGATCTTTCGCCATCTGTTCTGTAAATCTTCAATTCCTCTCTTAGAAACACGTGCTGGCTGTGATGAAAAATATGATTAGGGGGTGGATTTGAACGTCGCTGACATTTCACAACTTTTATATTTTCGAGGGAATGTCCCATAGATCTAAACAAATAATAATATGATGGCGCAATATCGAGTGGATACGGCGGATGTGACAAAACTTCCCAGTCAACATGCTTTATTTTTTCTCGGGCTGTTTTATGCTGCACGGGGTCTGGCATCTATCGTGCTGCGGTGCGACTCGTTTTCTGTCGACCGGAGCCGGTCGTTTTTTCAACAATTTATTATGTAACCGTTTTAATTGTTGACAACGAACATCAGCGATGATTGTTTCGCTCGGTTCTAGCAACTCGGAATGAATTATACCAGTGTAATCTCACCGAACGCATAACAGTATCTTTTTCAATGTCTGGCCCTGTTAACTTGTCGATATCGTTGGTTAGTTCAGAGAAAGCCATGGATTGGAGCGCTTCAAGTCGCTGTATAGGACCCATTTTTCATACCGGTGACGGTTCTGCCAAGGAATGGATCACTTCTTTGCCTAATCAGTAACAATGTGCAAATTGTCAGTCGCAGATTGTATTCGAGTTTGTATTCGACAGCTTATATAGAACTCAAATGCCTTTCCTAAATACTTTTCCGATTTCACTATAAGGTGAAATTTCATTTATAAGGTGAATGCACTATCGACCAACTTGCCCCCAGTATGTCAGATATTTCTTGCACAGCCAATCTTCGATCCGACTCAAGCAGCGATTTCCAAACATAATTATCGAATTCAGCATGTCGCCCACTTCGAACACTATCAGATAAGCTAAAGTCACCACTGGTAAATTTTCTGAACTAAAGTTGCCACTTATTGGCCTACAAAACGTCCCCGTAGATATCACAATTTTTTTTGTTGCGTTTGTCGCATTAAATCTCCCTACTTATAAACTATAATTGAAGAATCGCATAATAAATAACAATTCACATAAACACCAATCAAAACTGATCGATAATCGCTTATTGGACATTTTTAAAACATAAGAATATTGTGTGACAGTCGAAAATCTAATAAATTCACATTTGAATGTGAAATTAGCCGCAGTGCTATGAAAAATATTGTAACATTACCATAGTTTCACCTGTACGGAATAAAGAGAAAACCGTATTGTTAGGAACGTTTGTCAACAATTCTTGAATATATAATCTATGAAACCGTGAAATACGAATAGTTATTTGTTTGAGAAAAACACTGCGAAATGAAATATATAAAGAAAACGAGGTGCAGCCGATTGAAATTCGTGCGAATCTTAAATCTCGTGCATAGAGCAGTTACGAAATTTAAAAAAACATATTAATTTAATATTTTCGCCAGCGATCGTATTGTTGCACTGCACTATTTCAATATTCACACCGTCTCTAATCAAATAACATAGTTCTCAGCCACCGAAATAAATCCGTCCGTTCGGTTCCACCTTACCGAAAATTATATGAATTAATGTCAGTGATATTAGCAATAAATCTGTAATTATCGACGGCGAAATTGAATGTGCGATAATTGTAGAATACCTGCGATTTCGCACAACGCGCCGATTGGTTTTCAGAACGTTTCTGCAAGACATTCGTCGTGTGTGCACATAAAAGATGAGTCGTTTAATGTCAGCTAAATTCGTTACAATCATTCTTTGTGAAATACACTTGCGCAGCCACGGTAATTAATTATTTCATACGAAAGAAAAAAAAATATATATATATGTACATATATATATATATATATAGAAAAGTTTCGTAATGCCGGCCATAAACATCAACTATTAAAATATCATTCCATTGATTGCAGATACAAAGAGATACAGTTGTATCCGAACAGGTTTGATACAACTATTTGTCAACTAATCCATAAACATATATTTAAAAACGATTAATCGTCGCTCTGAGCGTATTTTCTCGAAATTGATCAATCACTGGACGACAATGCACTTAACAGTTTGTCAGTAGTGTTTATTGGACGTTAATTGATGAATGCTGGGAAAAAAACCGGACAATTATCGTCCGCGTAACAGTTTTTTCTGTGTTACTCTAAAAGATGCAAATATGTCTGGCAATAATTACACATAACGCTGGTTTCATTAAATGTATGAAACACGTCTTTATAGTTTACACGCTTATCGATTTGTAATTTTTAATGCGTGTATTTGTAAGAAATGTTGAAAGAACACACAACTGTTATTAGTGTTCGAAAAGATACGTACAAAATTCAAGTATTATTGTTTTTGTTAAGTGGTTTTATAATGTTATCCTGAAAAGACACAATGATATTATATACGAGTATAACTTTTATGTATCGCACGAATGAATCAATACATAATAAATTTCATAACATAACGAATTTAACCCTTTTGTACAGTTGAGGTGTATTTTTTTTTTCACTTTACTCACTCACACTGAAGGGAATTAAAAATGAATTCTGTTTTTATGATCAAATGTACAAGTGCAGCGGAATACGTTTACGGTGCTTAATCGCATGTCGGAACATAAAGCTGCATCAGATGTCTTTGTAGTTGATGAACGCCTCTATCATCCGAGGTTCCTTCTAATTTTTCTCTGATTTCTTCCCTTGATTTATATCAACATCATAAGCATAGCCTGTCTTTGCATCTGATCTAACCTAAACCTTGATTTCCCTTTTCACAGCGCACATTAAAACCAAAACAGAGCTGTATTCATAATGACATTACACGTTTAGCACCTGGAAACTCTGTTCATTCTTCGACACTTTAAATTATTCCAACTCAATGCAATTATAATATCCAAAAAATGATACTAAGTTTATAAGAAAAAATCTCGGTGCATATACATCCCGACAGGATCGAAATGGTTGACAAGGATATCAGATTACATCTGATCTGACTAAATCGAACCAAATCAGATTTGACTAGACCTAGCCTGGCCTTATATCAATAGTTAACTCGACCGGTAAATTTATTTAGTTATTTATTTATATTATTTTAAAGTAAGAACCTTTTTAGATTATTCGAAAAGTTAAAGGTCGAAACATAACCAAAACAGGCAGTGGAGAGAACGGATCAAAATCAGCAGTGAATGGAATTGGAATGAAAAAAATCTATTTTGTAAAAATTATGTCACTGACCTCGATGATACAAACAAAAGAGATATTTTCGAAAAGTATAGATATTGATAAAGATGACAGATGTTTTCGGTAGTGTAAAACAATGCTACGGAATTTTTTAGAGTTCCTTTGATTCTGTCATAACGTTCAAATTTTATTTGATGGTTCGATCATCAGAAAAAATCATGAGATGTTAATTAAGTCCATAACATTCTCCCAATCGGATCCACTACTGCTCGACATAACCTGATTTTTTTCATTTATTCTACAAAACTT
Organism: Acanthacorydalis orientalis; assembly: GCA_034766995.1. Taxonomy (NCBI): domain Eukaryota; kingdom Metazoa; phylum Arthropoda; class Insecta; order Megaloptera; family Corydalidae; genus Acanthacorydalis; species Acanthacorydalis orientalis. The sequence continues at coordinate 713,327 of CM068315.1, forward strand.
TCTGAAATCCTCTTTTCTAAAACCTTTCATTCGATAGCATCTGAACATGTGTTCTATTTTCCATTCAATGAATTATTTGATTACTTATTCTGTAGTGAATTGTTTAAATTTCAAGCTGCATAAAGCATTATGTCAATGCTATCAACATTAGTATTTTATAAAAAAATCACATGTATCAATTCTTTTGTTGCTTCGTAAGAACTCCTTAACTTGTATAAACATTCGCTGGACTGGCTAGCCTTGTTCTACAAACTTTATTCTTCATGCATTTATGATAATTTTTAAATGCAAATATAACATTTTTGAACTAGAATTTATAATTTAAACTCCGACACAAAGAAATTTAACGATAATTATATAAAAGTTCAAGATATTTTATCATACATTTTACCTGGGTGTATCAACTGTTTTAAAAGACTACTTTTTATCTCATTCTTCTGCATTGTTGATATAAAGATACATTTTCGAGTTCAAATCAGGTTATTCTTAAAAAATGAATGCGAACATTTATGAATACAAGTTACTTCTAAGCTCTTACTATACAAAAATATTCATCTTTCATTAATCATTATTGATCCGCATTATTACAAAACTACGTGCCAGTTACTTACAAGAAGATTTATATCTTTTAATAAATTACATCCATGTATATACATATATATATATATATATATATATATACATATACATATACATATATATACATACATATATATATATATATATATATATATACATATACATATACATATATATACAGCACTGTACTATTGTGAACGCTACTTTTCATATCGAAATTAATTAAAACACTGAAATGCAAATTTAATGTTAAATTCGTTTTTCGAGTTTTCGAAATAGGTCTGTGTGTTATCAGACGAATAAAAACAAACCGTATAGCCATTTTTATTAACTTTCTTTCGACATCCGTTATTAAATTATTTGTAAATTCGAGTAATTCATAATTTTATTACCGATAGTTCGTTTTAAAAAGTTAGCGCACGTAAATGTCACAGACGGTCTTTGAAACAGATATTTTGAAATCATACAATTTAAAGAAATTTATTAACTGATATTTATATTTAAATCGATACATTTAATACTTTAAACGCCAAACTGGCTACCAGTAGAGACGGCAACACGTTTAAAAATCAAGCCGTACACCTATGCGGTTAGTGTTTTTTATTAATTTATTTATTTATTATTATTATTATTCGATTAACATACAAATAATATTTCTCTTCATGGTATTTAAAAAATAATATTTGTGTTCATGACATTAAATGAGCACAAGACTGTGTAATGAAGAAACATTTAAAATAGTGTTGTGCAAATCGTAGAGATGAGTCTAAAACAGAAAAGAAAAATTGAATATGTGAAAACAGAAACGAGTACAGAATGTAAAAGGGAAAAGAAACAGTGTCAGGAAGCGTTCTTTTCGGTCAGAAACGTTTGAAATAGATCTAAAAAGACAAGTTTCGAACGGCGGCAAAACTTAATAGCAGTTATAATCGCAGTTCATGATTTACCAGTGCGTTGAAGGCTCGTGAAAATGATAAAAGACCAGTGAATCTCAAAAAAATACCAGTTTCAGATATGATTGTGGAGACAGTTGTTCAAAAATTTTATCTGCTGAACTATAGAAGGTGGACGATGGTGATTTTCTCAGATAAGACACAGTGACAGCGTATGCAAAACTGCCTGTGATCGAAAGAGACCACCGTAAAAATTACACCTGACAGCTGCACAGCTAACAAAAATGGCGAAGGAACAAAATCGGGTGAGGTTCATTCAGACAGCCCGTACATGCTGCATTCCTCGCATATATATTCGATTGGTGCAAAAATAATTGCGGTTTTCATCATTTTAAGTTTTGCGCGGATTTTCCAGTCACCGTTACCTTTTGTTATATTCATGTGATACATCGTTGGAAACAATAAAATCACCACTACTGATTCCATTTTATGTCTATTGTTTTCATTCTTTAGTATTGTTGGATATACCTTCTTAAATTAGTCATGGAAAAAAACAAATTCGCACGATATTGTTTTGTGAGTTTAAATTGGAACGTAAAGCAACAGAAACTGCTCGAAATATCAAATTTGATTCTGACGAAGAGTCATTCAGTGAACGTACAGCTTAACTATTTCTAAAAATCCCGTAATGTAAACGAAACCTCGATTATGAGGTGGATCGTGGACGTCCTTCAGCACTAGACAATAATGATTCAAGAACCATTATTGAGAAGAGGTGGCAGAAGATCTCTATGTTGATCATTCGGCAGTTATTCGACATTTCAGCCAAATTCGAAAAGCAAAAAGGGTGTCGTATAAGTTAAAACAAATGGGTGTCGTATAAGCTAAACGAACATCGAGCAACTCGGCGATACTAAGTCTGCTCTGCGCTTCTTTTGCCTAACAAAACTTATCCCTTTCTTGATCGCCTTGTCACATGTGGATGAAGAGTGGATTCTCTACAACAGTCGGAGTAGCTAGACCGAGGAAAAGCATCAAAACAGTTTCCTAAACCGAAGCTTCATTGAAAAAAGATTACAGTCAATGTTTGACGGTCGGAAAGCGGCATCATTCACTACAACTTCCTAAACCCTAGTGTAAACAGTAACAGCAGAAAAATCAGTCAGCAAATTGAAAAAAATCATCAGAAGTTGCATCGCTTACGGACAGCATTAGTCGATCGAAGTGGACCGATTCAATTGTTTTTGCAGCAACCTAACAATTACTTAAATAATTAAATTAGTAATTAATTAAATATGTATATCTAGGTTTTTGCAATCTCTCTCTGCACATTTTGCACACAAGCAAGATCATCGACATGAAATTCGTCTGAAGATATCATAGAAAAATTAAGATATATACCGGTAACGGGGACTTCAACGTCTCGGCACAGTTATCGCAGCGATACATCTATACTACACATGCCCACGACTTGCAACATCCAAATCGTCGACAAAAAAATAAATTGAGTCACTGAAATCCGTCTATAAATGGCACAGGCGTTCAATCCTGTCGCAGAGAATAGAGCTACAGCTGAGCCTATAGGAGGAAGATCTCCAGGACAGCATAAGAGAGTGATGTCTTTGAAAAATTAGACTTGATTTGAGTTCGAAAATTGAAAAGTTAAAAAAAGATCCTTCAAATGACTGGCATGTCCGGAATGAAACTGTTCACGATGCTCTAGAAGACATACCGATGAGGCTTATATGGCTGAAAGAAACGAGACCATTCAACACTCAGCAGAACTGTATAGTATCAGGTATTACGCATTGGAAAAAACAAATAGCACTGTTGATCGATTAACAAACTGAACGGTTGGCGGTAAGAAAAATGGATAACGGCCGTTTTTATATATTATATAACCAGTTAATCGAGTAACATAAGAACAGTTCAGTAAAATTTAGAACATGCAGTTTCCAAAATCATGCCACCGACAGATATTCCGTAATATGAAAGTAAATAAGGTTATATTACTGTTTGAAAAAAACTATGTACACACAAACACGCACACACACAGCTGACAACTAACCTTTTTATTAACACTGCAGGGTGTTTTTTTCGCTCACTTGAATTTACGTCTGATTAATAGTATGTTTTTTTTAAAAAACAAAACAGAATTAAATTATAATGTACCTTTAACAAACATTATTATAGCGCATATATTAAAATGACTCACGATAAAAAATGAATGCATATCGTTCTCACTTTCGAAATTCTTCAAATAATGAGATTTGTATTTACATTTTTTTCTAATGAATTCGTATTAAAATGTTGGTACAAATGTCATTTTAATTTAATAAAGCAGTCAGTTGATGCATTCTATATATATATATATATATATATATATATATATATATATATATATATATATATATATATATGTTATTTATATATATATATATATATATATATATATATATATATACACATATATATATATATATATATATATATATAAATAACATATATATATATTTATATATATATATAACCTATATATATATTTATATATATATATAACCTATATATATATATACATATATACACATGTATATATATATATATATATAATTTAATACCTTTTAATTATAATGTTAGGTGAAAAAAATATTTGATTTATTCCAATGATATATATTTCAATTGATTTGTTAATTTAATTCGATATTTATTGCGAAATATTCATAAATATATTTTAATTTCATATCGATTCGATTCAGTAATCTAATTTTCATATTTTTTATTTGTTAGAAAAAAAATATACCTTGATTAGTTTCTTTTTTGTACTGACATATGTGACGAAATTTTAAAATGTAAACAAAAAATAATCGTATCTGGAAAACATAGTATGAACACTGAACGTTATTAAAATGTATGCCTAATTTCTGAGAGAACGTGCTCATAGTGCATATTAATTATTAATTTATTTTCCTTTATTCTTAATATTCAATATCCACACTGTATATTTTTTTTCGTTTTGTCACTAGATATATAATAATTTTATTTGATTAATTTCGTTCACTCATTCACTGATTTGAAATGTGAATTCGTTACACTGAAATCGAAAGACAAAAACAGCAAGTGAAAATGCTGATTTAGATAGTCGTAATAAAAATATTCTTTTCAATATATTAGGTGTAAAAATCAATTCGGTGCGTTTTAATTGAATCAATCGTAACTGCGTTTTAAATTAAAATATTTTCCCATCGTTGTAAGTGTTTGAAGCGCCAACGTATAGAATCACTATTATATCTTGGCCAAGCAGTAGGCATAACCTCACAAAAGAGTAGTGAACGCGATGGCGTCCGAAAAGCAGCATATTAGTAATTGCGTATATTAAAAAAAAAAAAATGCTGCCGAGGCCGCAACAATGATTTGTTCAGCTTTGAGGGACGGTGTCGTGATGCATGAAACATCGAAAACTATACTAAAACTGTGGAAGAGGTCCGAAAATGTATTATGCCTTCATTGACTCGATTACCGCCATCTTTCTTTCGACAAGCGATTCGTCAATTACCTGACAGAGCGATCAAAGTTATATCAAACGAAATTAAAAAAAAGAAATTAAATTAATCTCATAGTATCATTGGTAAGATAAATTTCAATTTTTCAGTACACATCCAGTCCGTTTAGAATTTTTTAAGACTTGAGACATATAAATAGTATCACTTAATAGACATATAAACTACTTACGGTTTGATTTGTTTCGGATAAAAAAAGATTTTGTGAAATATAGCGACATACTAAAAAAAGAAAAAAAATGGATCGTGTATGACAACATAGTATGTAACAGATCATAGTGCAAGAAAGGTGTGTAGAGAAATTACCAATAATGAAATCTAATATTTAAATTAAAAAGGTCGCATTATATTGCTGTTGGGACTGAAAAGGATTTCTTCACTGTAAATATTTCAATCGAAACAACGATCACTTCGAGTACGCTATCAGAAATTGAAACGAGATCTGTTTTAATTAACATGAGGACTTATTTTCGAATCGAACTGCTGTACAATTCAAAATATCTATTTTAGGTAACGAGACACGCACGCATAATGAATATTCAAGCTACACGAACGTTGCACAGTCCGTTCTGCAGACTGTTAACTTTTGACTATTCTATTCTTTGTATGCGTTTGTCAAAACATAAATTCAGTTAAACCTGTTTTATATCGGGGGTGTATTAAATAAAATTTAAGAATTTTAAAATGCCCGAATCGAAAGGAGTGAATTAAGCATGATAGTTTTTGTTTCTTAACAATTATACATATTTCATTAGTAATGAAATGCTGTAGATCTTTTAAAATATCCAGTTGTTCAGGGAATGAATTGAATTTATGTATTAATTATGTAGTTATTCAATTTTAAGGTAAATCATCAATTAATGTAAACATATTAAGGGATAAGCTTCAGTTTATAGGAATTATAATTTGCAATAATTTACATTAATTGTGGATTTACAAATATCTACTAGTTTTTTTTAAAAAAAACGATTATTTACAGAACAGGTGAAAATTGTGAATTGTTGATTTATTAGTCGCGTGGATTTTCTTGAAATAAAATTAAGGAAAGGACGGCCATACTCGCCCTGTATTAAATTTCCACTGAACTGAAATTCAAGCTGATAATATTGAGACGTTAAACTGATTTTGTGGGTTAGTGGACCGAAATGTAGGAATGACGTTTAGGAGACAAGGTTGAATATGATTTAGAATCAATTTCCAAAAAAAACATTGCACTATGCACATTACAATCTATTTTGCTCGAGGTTGTACAACTAACAATTTATACGTACATGATTTTATATATTTAAAAATGGATGAACAAAATGTATATAAAATGTACATTTACATTTAGATACATACGGGGCGGGTTTTTAAAATGACATCCGTTTCGTAATTACTGCTCATTAAATACAAACGTTGAGACCGCGCCTACGCAATAGCTTTACGAGGTGGTTCGTGTGCTGGCCATCAGCTATTTTGTCGGCTTCGAATTCTTGTTTGATTCCACGTGTGAATACTTTATAATGAACGGAACAATAAATAATCTTGCCAGTTGAAAGGTTCGTGCTGTAATTCGGTTTCTATTATCAAAAAAAAAAAAAATAGTGCTGCTGAAATTTACTGGCAAATTTGTGAACAAGCACGGATTAAGTGTTAGGAATGACGGTAAGATCAAATAATGGTGCTGTTTATTTAAGGAAAGGAGAACGAATGTTCATGACAAAAAGTGTAATGGTCGGTCTGGTGCGATGACAGATGATCGGTGGAAAGAATTTCACAATTTTACAATTGTCTATTGAATTTCCCGAAGTTTTACAGCGATTTGTAACACTGACAGAAAATCTAGGCTACAAGAAGCCGTATGCCAGTACGGGTATCAAAAATGTTAACCGATGCACACAAGCAGAAACGTGTAGATTCGGATCAATAATTTTCGAAACAACACGAAAATGAAGGAGGCGACTGTTTTAACCCCATTGTGACTGGAGGTGAGACCTGGATTTCCTGTACAAACGTCGAATCAAAGGAACAATCAATTCAATGGCGCCATTCGTCGTCCTCGAGTCGTGAAAGAAGTGTCAGCAGGCATCTTCGATCAGCAGAATCGCGGCCACCGATTTCTGGGATTAAAAAAGGATCTTGCTTGTTGATTTTCTTGAACGTGGAATACAAGTTAATGCCGATGCGTATTGCGCAACGACGAGGAAACTAAGACGTGCGATTCAAAACAGAAAACGAGGATTTCTGTCGAATGTGGTTTTGGACGATAATGCGCGACCTCATATAGCAGACCGACCTGTTCAAATCTTGATTTTTCCCAGATTAGACCGAATGTCAGGTTCGATATGTTGTTATTATCTGAAAACTTTTACACCTATCTGAAGATACATACTGGTTATCGGGTGTCTGATGACTCTCGGGACAGTAACCACGCTGAGGGTATTTTTAACATCTCAAGATAAGCTCCAGCGAAATCGGTCTCCGAAAAAAAATCGATTCAAATGTTGTAAGATTTTCGATGGGCAATTTTTTGACCATCCGCCCTACATCCCCGATCTCGCACCGATCGATTACCGCCTATTCTTACACCTCTCGACAAAAAAGACGAAGAGCTGAAGAAAGGTGTTACTAATTGATTCGAGTCACAGGCGGTGGATTTCTTCGACACAGGAATAAGGAAGCTGGTGCCACGATACCGAAAATTCGTGGAAGTAAATAGTAATTATGTGGAAAAATAATATATATATAGATGTATTTTCTCTGTAATAATAATACACATAAAGACCAAAAGTGAAGCAAAGAATATATTTTATTATATAACTTCAGCCTTGAAACTTCGGTCATTTTGTCTAAATGAATAAACTACGCTCCATGTTATTCTCTAATACTATTATAGAATACAGTAATATTTTATTATTTTAACTTTTATATTATTATTTAAACTAACCATTATTACTATTTTAATTGTAAAACTGCAGTTACTATAAAAAATAAGCACATGTCGAATAATACCAACCACCTTTGCAACAGGTCCCTTATGTATCTCGAACGCAAATAAATACATTCATTCATTCATTCGTGTATTTTGTCTATAACAAATCGTTTTTATCACTGATCGTTTTCTTTTCTAATTTTCTGAACAGATCCCACTTCAAAAACGCGCCTCGCACTTGCATCAGAATATTAACAAATCGATTTCTTTTACTTGCAGAAATGTTTCAGCCCTCGATTCAAATCTCACGCTCTACTACTACCTTTCGACACACTCAAGAACAATTAATAATAATAATGTTTAATGGTTGTTAAATGTCAGTTATTAATAAGTGACAAACGAGTAATATTTGTTAATTATTAATTTTTAATTATATGTTATATACTGCTGGAAATAATTACCTATGTTTTTTCTTAAAAAAAAATCAACAATTTTGTGTATAGAAAATACAGTCAGTTTGCAATCTTAACCGCAATATGATGTCAGTATAATAAGAGAGAACACGACACTACATTTTTTTAAAAAAAAAAATCTTTCAGATATTGACAAGTCTATTATACCTACGAATAGATAATTCCATCGAAACGAATTTCGATATTCGCGAGTGCGTGACGTAACCATAGATCACCTGTCGACGGTAATTAAAACCGTATGCTACCGTGAAACTAATTACCGTGCACAGTATATGTTTGTTCAATTGCGGTTTACGTGAAGACACCGATCAGTAATGACGGCGGTGTTCGAAACCGAGAACGGATTGATTTGACCCAGTTTTCATTTTCTACTCGCGCCGCGTTTGAACTTAATTCGGCAAATGGACCTGTCAAACGTTTGACCCACATGATCGATGCCGTGTTTCGTGTCGATACGAAATTTACAATCTTTTTTTTAGGACAAAACACACTGTTGTGCAGTTACCGCTCAAAGGCTGCGGCTATAATAACCTTCAACACATTTGCCGGTTATGTAACGCATTCTAACAACTTGATTTGTTGTGCAAAATGTTTCTTTTCTTAATGTGTTCATATCGAATATTTATGATTTAGGTCTTGTATTGTTTGACTATAAGATGTATATATATATATATATATATATATATATATATATATATATATATATATATATATATATATATATATATACAGTGACGTGCAAAAGTGCTGAAATATCACATAAAATATGATATAATTCTATTTTACACAAGTCAGTTGTGGTAAAAAAAAATAACAGAATAAGATATCTGTAACGAACGTCATAAAAGTATGACAATTTTCTTATTTTCGATTTTACTCGATTTCTCTGAATGTAAAAACAAAAACGAGCCAAATACTTGAGACAGACAATCGAATTCAGTTCAGTGTAATAATTCGTATGCGAAAAAAAGAGATTTTATAGAAAAGTACACATAGTGGAACAGCCACACGCCATGGAAAGCTTAACATCAAGAATTCGAACGATAGGAAGATTAATATTGATTGTGGGAGCTATAAGACTCCCCCGCCCCTCCTACGGAACAGTTAGCTACACAGAAGGCGACAGACGTCAAATCGATTTTTTTGTTGGAAAAAAAAAAACACTTTTTTGAAACTGAAATCAAACCAGAAACGTTTTCATACTTGTTTAGTTTCATAGCTCGTTAGAGAACGACGATGCTTTTAATGTATCGAACTGTTGCGGCCGCGCTTTACTGATAGAACATTTTTAATTCTAATATTCTTGTGAAGGTGACTCAACTGAATTGTCCGTCTTCTATTAATAATTCTCTGCGCCACTCGAAACGTATGCATACATCCAATACATGTGTACAAAGAACTGAACACAATCATTCATTTAAGTCATTAATTATCCTGATGTAAACTCGTTATCGTAACCGAACATCTTCAGCGAGCGGAATCTTGTAATTTCATAAAAGATTTCAAACTCATTACGAAATGTGCAGTCTCCGCGATATTTATGAGCGTGAGGAATTCTTAATAAATTTATCGAACATTCACGACGAATAACAACTTGAACTTATGAGCAGCGCAGATGATATCATATTTATTATAGGTACGTTCCTTTTTTAATTGTTAAAAATTTCCAACACTTGTGTTCGGCTGAGTGTGTTTGAACTAGTGATAATTTGTGTCGAAGTGCTTTTCAGAAATCTATGTGTGTTTAGATGTGACGTCCGAGTTCCAATGACCTTACATACGGACGCCAAACCTCCGAACGATCTTAGAACCGCACTCGGTTGCGAAATTAAATGTCATATGTAATTTTATTCAAATTAAACACGAAAATAGTGTTTATTATACTATTTCGACATGACCATAAATGTTGATAAAATACAAATAAGGAAAACATGTTTCCCTGTCGACAAATCGCTATTCATTTTAAATTCTCTAATTGAAGTGTTTCAACATTTAGTGCATTGCCTGTTCGTTTCATTCAGTATTCAGAAGCTGGTGAAAAGTTGTAAGAGTTTTAACGTTCAAACTAAAGTGTGTATATTCTATATGAATTTTAAAACATATTATAATTTGAATAGACAGCATTTTTATAGGGAAAGATCGCACTGATGACTAGCGAACAAAAAAAAAACTTATTCTTAAAAATTAATTTCGACAAACTATTAAAAAGTAAAGTTAATTTTAGAATGTATACAAAATTACACGTCTGTTCTCAATTCATTTTATATCGATTTCTATCGTTCAGTAACGACACTTATTAATTATATATTAAGTGTTCTAATTAGAAAAAATAAATCCCGAAATCATATTCGTAACACACTTTACAAAAATTAAACAGAATTCAGAAAATCATCAAGTATTTGAAAATATTATGAAATGTTTCACAGAACAGATTCACTGATGATTTTTGTTACAAACCTAGTATCATTTTCACATCCCTATCGCACAAGTCAAAGAAGATGTTTCGATCAATGATCATTTATTGGACATTTTTGTGGTTTGAGCGGTGAGAAAATAAAGTTTTTTTTTTCATTGACAATGAATTTAGACAGAGACGAAACTGTATTGCCTTAAAATCATTGTCTTGTTTACATATATAATAATTCATTATGCTTAAATGTATAAGAATTATTTTAAATTCACGGATATAGTTTCGGTCGACGGTTCCTTTAATAAGATTTAGAAGGTTTAATCCAATAATAATCTATCTAAATATAAGCAGCAAACATATAGTCTAGACTTCCGATATAACTAATAAGTTTTAAAATTATTCAAATTAATTATATATATATATATATATATATATATATATATATATATATATATATATATATATATACATATACATGCATACATAAATCTCTCGGTTATTTTACAGAGATCATTAATCTGAGAAATTGTCATAACATTGACTGCGATTGTTGGCCTTCATCACGCATTTATGACCGTCCTTTACACCATAAACGATTAGTATCCTTCCACTGTGTTCCATAATAAACATAACATTTAACTTTTTAATTACAGTTTCTAAAGTAATTTAAAAGCTTGTATAATTGTTTGACAACAGATTCAAATATAACGTTTTGTTTTCATTATAAAACTATGTCTAAAAATCGTACAGTTTATTATTAATTCGAGACATTTTAGCATTTTACTACTCCACTGCTACACCGACTCAATTTAGTATTAGGTGTCAATGTTAATTCTGTGCCGTTAAATTGTATCAATCATAACTCTGCCTTCAACTGAAATATTTTCTCATCGTTTTGAGAATTTGAAATGTCAATCTAAATATTTTAATATATATATATATATAAACGTCGGTTAAGCAGTCGGCATAACCTCACAAAACAGTTTTTGAATTGAACATGATGTCGTCTGAAAAATAGCACATTAATCATTGCATACTTTTTACATCGCAGTTGAAAAAAATGCTGACGAAAGCTCGAAAATGATTCGTTCAGCTTTGGAGGAAGGTACTTTGATGCACAAAACATGAAAAAAAAATGATTTCGAACGTTTTGCGGCGGTGATTTTGATTTTTCCGATCGAGAACGTCCCGAACAACCGGAAAAAGGCCAAGACGAGGAGCTTGAGCAACTGTTAAGTTATAGTTCCGTTCAGACTGATAGGAACTCGTTTAATAACTGAGAGTTATTCAGTAAAGCAATTTCCTATCGTCTACATCGGCTGGGAAAAATTTCTAAAGCTAGATCGACGGATTCCACATCAGCTCAGCCCGAAAGATGCGATACGGTTATGTCCTCGCTCACAAAATTCAAAATGAAGAATTTTATACACGAAATCAAAACCAGTGATGAAAAATATATTTTGTACGGCAATCCTACGCGCCAAAAATCACGAGTTACGCCCGGTGAACCATCTGCATCGACTCCGAAACCAAATATTCAGACCAAAAAGTGTTCCTGTGTATTTGGTGGGACATTAAGGATGCACTATATCATGAAATGCTCGAACTTGGTCCTACTGTAAATTCAGAGCGTTACTAGCAACAACTGATCAATTTATGGGACGAATTAGAGAGAAAAAGGCCAGTCACTGGTTGTGGGACGAGACGAGTCAAGATAATGCTCGGCTGCACGTCAAAAAACGGCTCAAAGACGTTATTTATTCGTTGAGAGGGGTAGTTCTTCATGCGGAATATTCCAGTCTCATCAAATTATCACCTACTCCAGTCGTTCCAGCATCACCTGTCTGATACCCATTTTAAAACAGTGGAGTGTGTCCTAAAATACATTGAAATGCTGCTGAAGCCGAGAGAATGATTTGATCGACTGTAGAAAAACGTGTCGTGACTCATAAAACATACAAAAAATATTAAGAAAAAGTGGAAGAGATCCGCAAATGCATTGACGACCTCATCGACTCAAAGATGCCATCATTTTTTCGACAAGCGATTCGCCAGTTACCCGATAAATGGAGCAAAGTTATACAAGAGAGTTGGGAGATGTTTTGATGATTGAAACGTATTCCATTCTCGAGTAAATAAACGTTCGGGACTCTTCGAACTGTCTCACCCTCGCCTGATATATTTTTGAAAATGTTAAAAGTAAAAGTAATGCTGCAGATCTGATCGATATTCTTTTTTTTTGAAAACAATCAAGTGCCTAATCAAGTAACACGACGTACTGTTTCGTGGAAACATCGTGAAAAAATGAAGCGGATAGGAAAGACTTCCTCATTAAAATTTCGTATAAAAAGATAACGACTGTAAATATTCGGTCGGAAATGACAATTAATTTGTGATTAACGACGAACGAATCGATGCACATACAACCGGAGTTCAATCACCTATTTATATATACTGGTCCCAATAAGCGTATCGCGTGCTCGCAATCGTAAAAAGTTCAATATTTGTTGTCTTACAACATATCAACGGCCTATATTACTTCTCCGCGCATACGTATTAATCGACCGTTCGAGATGTGTCCGCACGAAATGTTTTCTGTGAGTGTGTGTGTGTTAACTCGTTCTTAGCTTAGTGGGCGCGTACTCAACACACACACACACTCACTCGTACACACGTACATGTTACATGGTCAAGACCATGACCTGACGCAATGAGAAAGTGTTTATAACTGAGTTCATTGAATTCGTGCGCCTCGGGCGAATAGTTGTACTGACAGAAAAAAATTCACACTCACTCGAATGTATGATAATACTTTTTTTTGGATATTATATTTCCTACATCGCTCTATTTCGTGTTTTTTTTCGAGACCGATTAACATATCATTCGAAACTCGATAAACAGCATGCAAAATTGCGTTTGGTAGATTTCCTGTGTTCAATTGTGTCGTCTTAAAAGTTTACACCGATCCATACACACACACGATGAGAGTTTTCGAAACGTTAACAGTGTCGTCGGTTTTCCAACACTGACTTACATCAATGGATATTTTTTTATGTGGTGTACGGTATTCAGAGTTCGTTGTTTTGCCTTTTCTTTTTTTGCTCGAAGGTCGATATTAAATTACATAGTATATGCCCTAAAAAATGTTTAATATACAATGGGGATACGCCTCCTATTCGCTGTGCTCGTCAAGTCCCGGGTGGGATTCATCCCCCGCTTGCTAAAGCTTGCTTCTCCTTATAGTTTTTGGGATCGAAAACGAATTCATTTATGTAATCAAATCCATTTGATAAAAAACGTCACTGAGATCTAATTTCAAACTAATTATTGAACATGTTTTATAAAATGTTCAAGTACAATCGAACACGAACCGGCGTTGCTCTTCCACTAGAAATGTGATTTCGTCCGAGATGATAATGAGATTAATAACAGGTATAAATTATTTTACACGGTCCAGTGGCCTCTCTTCTCACTATATAAATGATCGTCTGTCCGAGCGAGGACGAATTGGAAACGCCTACAACCTCCCCACACAAATTCGATACAAGAAGGCCGTACTCGCTTCTTTAGCTGTTTAAATTATATATTTATTATTAAAATGTCCAGATTGGATCTGAAAAAAATCGTCACTTCATATAAAATCATTCGTTCGAGTAAGTTTCGATATGGTCAAAATAAGGTAATGATTTTATGCACACAAAATTTTTCATGTGTTCGAGGTGAGCAACTGCTTTTCACTGTCGTTACACGAACACAACTTACTGGTTAATTACAGGCAGACTGATTGACAGACAACTAGTATACACATAGACGAGAGTATCTGATTAATTTATTGTGACAGTATACGGTTCGTTTTATCGAGCAATACTGATTTATTGTATTTGTATAAATGTATCTCTGTTTTTTTCTAATGTAGATGTAAAATTGTAAATATTTATAAACCAACTGAAACAAAACAAGCATGATAACGCCGACGCATTATGTGTCAGCAGACTGATTTAATTAAGAACTAAATAAGTGATATAATCTCGTTATAAACTACACATATAAGTTTTCATAATTCCTATTATGAATAAATGTTAATAACTGAAACGAGCTTTGAAACAACAATATCATTGTTCGGAAATTGCATATCGATTTTATAAATGTTAGATGAAGAAATTAATCCGGTGCCTTTTTTTATAAAAAAATAATATTTATTTATGGAAACATGGAATACATCTCAATCCTCAAAATATCACCGATTGTTTTGTATAGCTTTACTCTGTCTGGCGAGTAGCCGTCGAATACATTGTCGAGGAAAAGATGGCGGCGTTGAGTCGATGAAGTCGTCAATGTATATTCGGACCTGTTCCACTGTTTTAGCATGTTTTTTCGTATTTTTTTCGATCACAACACTTTCCCCTAAGGCCGAACAAACCCTAAAACTGAAACGACTACGACCAAATAACCAACTGACTGCACGACAAGGATATGCAGTGTCTCTGAATGTTAAAGTTGGTTCGAAATCTTAAAACGACTAGAAAATATTTGAATTTTAAACGGAGTTATGAATGATTCATTTTAAAGGCACCCGATTCATTCTTACACGTAATAAAAAAATAATAAATTTATAATATTTGAACTTGTCTACTTCTGGATACACTAATGTGTTGTTTTTATTTAGATAATTATAAATTATATTTGCATATCTAAAAGCAATTTTATTTTATTATTTCGTGTACATTTTGTCTTCTTTTTCAACAGATTTTTTATATTTTTTTTCCTATTTAAAAATGACGTTTTGTGACTATATATATATATATATATATATATATATATATATATATATATATATATATATATATATAAAGAGAGAAAGATAATATAATAAAATTTTCCGAATTAAAGTCGTTTGAGATAAAAAGAATGGTATTCTTTTTCAATTCAAAGCAAACCGAGTTCACAAGTTTCGAATTGAATTCTTTACAAACAGTTTAACTTTACTTTATTAAAACGAACCGTCTTATACGAGTATTACAATATCGACAACATAAATTTTAAAATTCTCTGTTCTGTAAATACATGTTTTATGTCTCAAAATATATTTGAACTTCAAATAGAAAAATTAACGCTACGCCAATGAACGTCGCGTATTTTTTCAGACGTGACGGTAAAGTCCGGACTCCAGTTATCGCACAGACAAGTCTCTGTAATGATCGTAAGACGGATGAAACAAGTTTCATTTTTTGAACGTCCAGACAGTTGCCAGGTAATGACTGTAGTTCGAGTCTGTGCCTTTGTGTCGCATCAGATCAATTTTAATGCAGTTCAGTTCAATAGAATCCACCTTAAACCATTATTAAGAAATATAGTGTTTGTACTTTCAGTAAATTCACTCTAACATAAAGCACAAACAATGTTAGATCCGAAAATGTTCAATTATTGATCATTTTTGATTTTCTCTTAAACGCATTTAGAAAGCTATTCAATCATCCTAAGAGCGAAAAGGTACAGAAAAATTTGACTTTCAAAGTTTTCTGTACGTTAACGCTCTGAACATTATGGCTTCACCATAAAAAAAAAACACTTAAACAAGAATCAGAAATGATCAATAATCAAATATTTTTGATCAGATACTGTAAGTAAAAAAATATTCTCTATACGAGATTTATTCTTTTATATAAATATAATATAAATTTTGTTATATAGTTAGAAAAACTCCTTTATTTTTTAATTTTGAAAAGTAAATTCGTTCATATTTAAAAAAAATAAAAGTCAAAGCGGAATAATACCGACACAAGTCTAAAATTCCAATTAAATGAATAACCAATAATGTTGACAATGTATATATATATATATATATATATATATATATATATATATATATATATATATATATATGTATATACAGTCAAACCCCGATTTTCACAGATTTGATTATTCACGAGCTTGTCATCCATAATTAAATGGGATTTTTCTTAGATTTTTACCGCTTACTGTGGAAAATCACAGACGTGTGTAGACTATAAAATTTAAAGAAAACTAAAAAAAAATTAACACGTCGTAAGTACATAAAATATTTGTTATTGATCTGTTGTATCATTCACTACCATAAATGTATACACAAAGTGCATTAATAAAAAGACCAGACTAATTCTGAGTGGACAAGAAAAACATAAGAAATAAGTATTTAGCTTCTCCAGACAAATGAAAAAATGGCAAAAAGTCGATATAACATCTAGGATGAGGAATAAAATGGTTTATACTAGCATTATTCTTCATGTACCTCTATACACATAATTATGTCATGGCATTTAGCAGTTTGCGCTTTGATACTGCAACATATAGTGTAATCAGCACATGATTTCCGAAAAAAAATAAAAAGTATAAAAAGAGTCGCATTAAGTACATAATAGTATTTAAATTAACAAAGTAATAACTGTAATCCGTTCTTAAAACGTGTAGCTTTTGACTAGTTTATTATAGAATGTTAAATTCTGTAAAAAGTCCCAGTGCGCTAAGAACTGCGTACGAATGTAACTTGATACTTTAATTTTAAATTTATTTAACATACTGTTGCAGCAGAGTGTACTGTTCTTGTTCTGTTTTTTGTGTGTTATATGGTCCGAAGACCAAATTATCACACAAATAAATAAAATATAAAGAATTAAAGTGTGGGGAGACCTAGAGATATTCGAGGTTTTTTCACTTTCTCGGGGGTACAGCGCGCGTTAACCTCCGCGAATGTGAAGAACCGACTGTATTAGGTGTTGTATTCAAGTTTTCTCAGGTGTGAAGTATTGAACTCAAGCGTTGAACTCAAGTTTTGTATTTAAGTTTTACATTCTAGTGCAGTTTTTCATTTCCAATTCAAGTACACATTTCAAATGTTTTGTATTCACGCATTGATTTCGAGTTGTGATTTCAAGTAGAGATATTTGTTTTACTTTTTCTTGTGTGTTAAAAATAGTCAAAAGTATAAAGAGTGAAGGTCTGGGAGGCCTAGAAATATTAATTTTTTTCACTTTTTCGGGGATCCTGCAACCCTAACTACCGCGAATGTAGTAGGACGACTATATATACATATATTTATATTTATATATATATATATATATATATATATATATAGTGAGAAAGAGGTATAGATAGTTAGATAGAGAGACAGAGTATTTACTATTATGTATTTACAGAGATAAAGATTTTTCTTATAAGATAAGGAAAAAAAAGAAAAAAATTCCTATTTGTAAATTTAATCACTGGAATATAAATATCTTCTCTTAAATATCTTGATTATTGTAATAAATATATCTATACAGGAAAAAAAACAACACATAAACTATACAAATATTTATCTATTACACACATTCTTAAAATAGATTTTGAATGTTTTGATAAGTTTGCTTTTCGATTAAATAATAATTCCACGAATATTAAAAAGAAGAACGCTATGCACATATAAATTACATAAGCTATTGTACATAAAAATAAGTCAATTATTGTACAGACATGTATTTCTTTTTTTTAAAAAAAAAACCCAAAGAAACAGATAACGTTTCTGAATTAAGTGTCGTTATTTTCCTGTGATTTCGTACAAGTTCTGAAAAATATGACCAAACTGCTCGAAAAGGTCTATGGTAAGATTCGACAATCATTAATATTCTAGAATGTGTTTCAGTTATTCGTACTTCAGTGTTATTTTTTTATTAAACAATGAAAGATACACAAAACGTAAAAAGATACTGAAATTATGGGAAAATAGTCGAATATTTCCGAAACGAGGACGTTAAATTCCATAAATATGCTAATGTGCGATGAATAAAAGATATAATTTCTATTTACATTCAAAGCAGACGATCGAATATCTATTATAATGACTCACGCAAACATTCTTGTCGTACGATAATTGTATTAAAATAAATTGTGTTGTTACAAATGTTACTATAATTATTCTTAGAATCGGTGTAATACATAAATGTATTTTAAATTCATTTTCATAGATATGTACATATATATATATATATATATATATATATATATATATATACACAAATAAATTTATATATATAAACATATATATATATATATATATATATATATATACATAAACATATATATATATATATATATATATATATATATATAAATATGTATACATTTATATATATATATATATATATATATATATATATATATATATAATAACGAGACATAATTTCCTTCTATTAAACACATTTTGCTTCTGAGAATGTGTCCTTTTGTTAAATGCTACATGAATTTTTATGAATTCAATTCAAATTAGAAGTTTCATCTCGGATAATAGTTTTAAATTTAGAGAGAAACACAAGTACGGTGTCTTAAGAAAGTGTAATATTGTTACACACATATACACAGATGTGTATATATATATATATATATATATATATATATATATATATATATATATGTCTGTGTGTGTTATAAATTTAAAATTTTAAACCGGATTCATCATTGACATGTCAAAGCCTATTACTACAAATAAAATAATCAACAGGGATTTTCAGAAAGATGACAAAGTCATTTTGATGAAATCATAAATTATCGATCGAGGTTCTAAATCGCGTTGCTCTATTATGAAAACATCAATAAAATAAATCATGAAAATGCCCTATATTGGTAGAAAAGAACGAAATATTAAGGTTAAAATTTCAAAAGCTCGTGTCAATAAGCCTCCATATTTTCGTGAATCAGTTCTGCTCACTGACGAGTCAAACTTTATATTCCTGGCTCCTGATTAGAGGATTATGGTATGGACGAAGAAAAAACAAACAGCCGGAAACTGAAAATGTGTGTTCAACTGTTAAACATGATGGAGACAAAGTTCTAGTCCGGGCGTCTATGAGTGCTACAGAGGCTGGTAACTTGAAATTTATTGGATGTACGATGGACCAACATGTTTATTTGAATATATCGAGGCAAGTTTCAAATCTTAGTTTCGAAAAACCCGAACTTGGAAAGTCACTCATCTTCCAATAGAATAACTGCATCAAGCATGCAGCACGACGAATCAATGAATGGATCATATTTAATATACCAAAATAGCTTCATACATTCCCACAATCACCAGATACGAACTCTATAGAGAATTTGTGCGACGAAATAGGAAGAGGAATGTTAGAAAACACACTAATCGGATGAAAGCACGACTAAAAATTGGGATATGAGAAGAATGCGATTCCGCCGATTAGAAAACAACAAAAATACCAATAGATGGAATCAAGAGTCGAATGTTATAAATACAAACGGTGATTATTCAACACGTCACTGATGTTTCAAGAAGACCGATACAATTTATTTCATTTAATTAATAATTACATATCTGTTAAGTGTATGGAGACTTCTTTGTGTTTAAAATACTAAGTTTTGTTGTTTGCATTTGTTTATTGTTTTTATTCTGAAACAATATAATAATTTCTTTATCTCTTTCTGTTTTTATGATTATGGCATATTACTATAATAAATACATTATTATAGCTCTTACAAATAAAAAACTAAAAGAACGACAAGTTTATAGAGATTTTTATGATACATTGTGTATATATATATATATATATATATATATATACAGTATCATAAAAATCTCTGTCTCTCTCTTTCTCTATCAATATATATATATATATATATATATACATACATACATATATATACATATATATGTATATATATATATAGGATGTTTGAATGAACTTCGGCCGAATTTGTTTTTTAATAATTTTTAAATAAAACAGTTAATTATTTTTTATGGCCCGTTAATTTAACTCGTGGCATCAAGTACGGCAAATGATATCAGCCAAATGTCCGATATAATTTTAATAACGATAAACTGAACTTTTCAACGGCTATTAATAAAAAAAATCTGACCCATTAAAACACTGTTCCAAAGTACACCGGCACACAAACTATTTTACCTGCGCCAAATCACGTATTCGCACTAGATCACATGGCTCTCGTCACGTATTGCATCACCGAAAAAAAGGAGTCAAGTGTCTGTGACCCCAAATTATTGATAATCTTTAATAATTTATTACACATCGATTACCATATACGATTATATGCTCTCCAGTATACAATTTTGACAGCGCCCGTATGTTGGTTTTTGTTCATAAGGCAGACATGTAAGGTATCTGAAAATCGTTCAACTAGAATGACACAATATTTCAGAGCGGACAATAGACTCTAAATGTTAAAATTTAGTTCGGTTTGTAATCAATAAACAATAATCGACAAACGCGAATTATTTTATCAATAAATAACCGAATAATACTTGACCAGAACGAGTTTCTTTTATCCACATATTTGTCTGATATTACAAATAGAATGATGTAATTTTCCATCAGTTTCATTACATATTCTATTAATCGATTGTGGAAAATTTCAAATGTACAATCAAATTAATATATATATATATATATATATATATATATATATATATATATATATATATATATAACATTTTATTCAATTTATAAATCATTAAATAACACTCGTGAAGCAACATTTCCAGTTCATTTTAATTAATACGTTGAATTTCTGTATCCATTAGTATTTATTGTATTAATGCAGTGTTGGTTATTCCTTTTCGTAATGTTAATAACCTTTTATAACGACGAAACATTCATATTTTTCTGATGAACTTCGATATTACCACAATTCAAAACACCTTATATAAATATTTGTACACACCTATACAAGATTTCTTGTAAACGAATAATAATTAAATATTTTATTTGCTGAATTATTGAACAGATGCACAAATACGAACATGAATAAAATTATATATTCAGTTTTGTGAATCGTATGTCGATTGTGTGTTAAATAACACAGAAATACCAAAGCGGTTGAACTGTGTTGGGCGTGGAAAATAATTCGGTGCCTTTGAATTGAATCGATCATAACTCTGGAAGGGGTTCCGGAAATTAGATTGTTTATCCCGTTTTTATGAAAATCGACATTTGTAGAGCTCATAAAGTCTTCGGATGTTCGAATCACTTCTGTTTGGTTTCGGAACTTTTTATTTCCTAAATAATATTCCAAGTGGCGAAAAAGACGATATTCTGTCGGTGAAAGATATGGTGAATAAGGGGGATGCGGTAAAATTTCATAATTCGATGAATTTAATTTGGAAATTGTGATTCGAGATGCGTGCGGTCGAGCATTGTCTCGCAATTGTATCGGCCCATATCTGTTGATCAGCATCGGCCGTTTTATTTTTAATTTTTCATTCATGTGGTCGATTTCGCGACAAAATGAATCAGCCGTAATTGCTTCGCCTGGTTTTAAAAAAGAATAATGGATTATTCCTTTATTTCCAACACACAGTAACCATAAGTTTTTTTCGGTGTAACGACGGCTTGGGTGCGTGTCCTGGTGCTACATTTGCATTTAATTATTATCCAGATCTTTTTCTGTTATCATACAGACATCCACTTTTCATCACAAGCAAATGATTCGATTTAAAAATGGCGTTTTATCATTTCGAATCGTCAATGAAGAACAGATTTCTAAGCGTCTCGGTTTCTGGCCATCTGTCAATTCGTGCGGCACCCACTTATCCAGCTTTTTCACCTTTCCTATTGCAGCGAAGTGACGAGAAATAGTCATAACACTAACACTTGAATCACATGCGAGAGCTCGAACTGTTGTATGTGGATCAGCTTCCACCATGGCTCTCGAATCTTCTTCGAGGCTCATTGTTAAGATTCATATTACCGGAACAAAATTTGTTGAACCATAATTGAATTGTTCTCTGGCCAGCCGACCCTTCATCGAAAGCCCCATTGATATTTCTACCTGCTACCGCTGCATTGTGACCCGACTTCAACTCATATAAAAAAAAGTAGAAGTAAATCTTTTGTGGACATCATCCTATTAAACGGTATTAAAAAAATCACAAATAGCAATAACTCCGTATTTGAATACAATCGAAGGGTACAGTAACTTAGTCAATTCCAGATAGCTGAACTTGTAAAATAGTACACAGAACCATCCTCAATCGCGGTCGACCTCTGACTGACTGAAATTCGGCAACCTGATGTGTTACAACCAAATAAAACAGAACGCTTAACGGTTTAATAAGAAGATGCGAGACAAAAATGTAACACAATAAGAAATTACAATGTCGTCGAATGCGTGTGCATTGTGTCGCGCTCGTTTCGAACAGCAGAATTATATTTCTTTGAAATATTCCCCAAATCTTCTTATGAAATTCCGAACGATTCTGCGGAAGCGACTGTGGTCGAATCGTAAACGATCCGGCACGAGAAAGACATTCAAAACACAATTTAACAATCGTGACACAGATATTTAAGACGAACGCTTTGCGCCGAGGAAGGATCGCACGTGTTTTCTAATTGAACGGTTTACTGTCGTTAAAGAGAACTCGACGGATCGTGATCGCGCACGATGATTGGCTCTTTTTTTTCCAGTTAATTCAAACATTC
Source organism: Acanthacorydalis orientalis (assembly GCA_034766995.1). Taxonomy (NCBI): domain Eukaryota; kingdom Metazoa; phylum Arthropoda; class Insecta; order Megaloptera; family Corydalidae; genus Acanthacorydalis; species Acanthacorydalis orientalis. The sequence continues at coordinate 736,611 of CM068315.1, forward strand.
CGAGAACGTTTCGCAATTAGAGATTCGGAAATTATTATAGGAAAAAAAACTGTTACTGAAAGTAGCAATTATTTTATCGGTAATGTTTAATGCAAGAGATGACCTGATGTTACAACGTTGTAAACAATATTCATATTAGAAAATTATTAAAATATTTCCGGAAAGCGAGTTTAATAATATTTGTCAACACACCGTTGGACTTCTTTTCGTATGTTAATTAGATTCAGTGTGTTATATCATTAAGTTTTTTTTAAATAATTTTTTGCAAACATCTTAATTGAAATATTAAATAGTATGCAACGACGGCTGAAGATATAACTGGAATACTATTTATGTCGATTATATAAGAATTGCATTATTTCGCATTGACTTGAAATTTAAGTTGAAAAAGATGTTTACTTGTAGAAAGAACGTTGTCTTTGATATTCTATCCGGTGGATAAAATTCTAATCAGTTACATTGACTGTCAGTGCACGGTTGAATTCGATAAAGAGTTTAATTCGAGTGAATCGTGGAAATAAATCTTTTTTTTTGTATTTATGCTCGTGTAAATAAATCTTATTAAAATGGCAATTACATTAATAGAACACGATTAGTAGTGATTCGTTGAACTGCGAATATTTAGTGTTATATTTTGTAACAGCTGCTGTAAAATGTAAAATATTGTATGATGGTAAAAAGACACACTTTCCGTTCACTCCACAACGAATGATGTGTCCAGAATTGATTAAATTTTCTCACACAGCACAGTGTGAACATTGTGGTTTAGAATCGCTTTCGACGATCAATTCTTTTTCTCACTATACATACAATGGAAATTATTCTGATCAAAAATACTCGACGAATTGTTATTGCTAATTGTTGGTTGTTGCCCTTGCGCATTTTGATAGTGAAGCCATCGTTCTCAGAGCGCTAAGTGCAGAAAAATCTCAATTCTCTTAGATGTTTCAGTACTATGGCATAGCGCGGTCGTTCCCGATCTGTGGTCTGCGGACCGCTAGGGGTCCGTGGGTAACGTCTGAGGGGTCCGCAAGATATTAATTTTTGCAAGCAAATATTTTACATTATAAACACCCTTGGAGAATTACAACGGGCTGTACATACAGGGAGACACCAATCGTCGCCAAAGGGGTCCGCAGCATTTTTCAGATTGATATAAGGGTCCTCTGTATTCAAAAGATTGTGAATCACTGGAATAGCGAGTAAATAACAAAATCAAATATGATAAATAATTGTTTGTTGAACCTTTTTGGTCAAAAAGAAAATTGCGATCTGTTGAATGAACAAATAATTTGTTTGTGAAAGTTAATTTCCTCTATCAGTAATTTTTTGCGCATATATACATATATATATATATATATATATATATATATATATATATATATATATATATGTATGTATGTATGTGTATATGATGCAGTATGCCATCTGTCCCTTTTACTTCATTATGGAATCGTTAGAAAAATTCTTAAGCGATTTTCAAGAACCAGAGACCAATAGGAAAATTTATTTTTCAATTAGAAAAAAAATTCATTTCGATAAAATGATGTGAGTGGAATGTAAAGCAGTGAGGTTTTTTCTAAATGGAAATGATTCACTCGATGATGATCTTGTATTCGGTGTGAAAATTAATTCGGTGCCGTTTTTTATAAAAAGCATATCTATTTTTACAAAAAAATGGAATGCATTTCAATCATCAAAACATCCACCGTTTGTTGACTTTGTTCGATCTGTCGAGTGACTGACGAACCGTTTCTAGAAAAAATGATGGCGGCATTGAGTCGATGAAATCGTCAATGCATTTTCCGACCTCTTCCTCCACTGTTTTAGCATTTTTTTTGCGTGTTTCATGTAAAAAACACATAAAAGCTGTACACAAATCATTCCGGCGGCTTCGGTAGTATTTTTTTCGACTGAAATGCCTGAAAATGCTGCTCTTCGTGCGCCATCCTGTTCACTACTGTTTCGTGAGGTTATGCCGACTGCTTTCTCGATACATACGGCGTTTTTAAATGTTGAGTTTAGCACTTCGAAATCCTAAGGACGAAGCACTAAAATACTAAAATTTAAAACAGAGCCGAGCTTGATTCAATGTAAAAGCACCGGATTAATTTCCGCGCCCGATATTCAACAAAACTGTTAAATTTACTGAAACGTCGCGACAGTCTTCGTTTTTACAGGTAAAGTCTACAAACGTACGATTCGATTCAATCGTCGTCCGAGAAACGGTTTTTCTTTCTGCGTTACATACAACGAACAAAAGATAAATCAGTCGAGAATCGCCTTCATTTCCTTTTCTGAACCTGTTTTCAATGTCGTTCGTATAATAAAATCAACGAGTCTGTTTCGTTTCTTTCCACTGCACTTTCATCCGTTACACATTTAATCATCGAGTTCTGTCGTCTCATTCGCATATCGAAGGACATGATCGTATGTGTTTTCGCTCGCGTATTCATTTATGTGCACAAATCGTTCATTTAGGAAAAAAAAACACGACGATAAACATGTAACACTGCAGTACTGTTTTTGTCGTTATGTAATGACGTTTCCATACGCCTACGATGTTATTTTATTATTTCCTAGTTGTTATAATTAGAACGATTTTCTTCGATATTATTACCAGTTCTTTTACGCTCATCTACTATTATTATATGACATTATTATATGCATTTGTAACACGCAAGAAAATGTAAATGGTAATTTTTTGTATATAAACCAATTACTGCGATAATAGACAATGACTACTTCATAAATGAATAATTATAAGACCAGTAGGACAACACGACTGTAATGAAATGTCGCATAATAAGTTATTTATCATTAAAACGTATTTTATAAAGACTGATTTAAATAGAACATTCGACGGTTTATGTCGTTCAAGGTTCTATCTATACACACATTTCTGTATTGGCAATTTAAAAATTTTATCACATGTTTTCTCTATCTGTCGGTTATTATTCAATTAGGATCTTATTTGAATCTGGAAACAGTTTCTTTTCACTGAAACAAAATTCCCGATCGAGTGAAAATGAAAATAGGGGACGAGGAGGGGATGCGCGAGTGGGGCTGGAAATTTTAAAAGTAAACTTATTCTATTAGCGTTGCAGTAATTCTTATAAATCATATTGACAATATTTTCCATTGCAATTTTATGCAAATAATCTGCGGTTACTGTATGGTGATTTGCTCGTTTGCACTCTGCACGAATGAATCATTATAACGATATGTAAAACTGAAACCGGAACAGGTTATGTGGCCTACGCAATAAATTTTCAAGAAGATAATTGCGTATCAAACAAAATCGTTTATTTGTTGTACATTTTTTTTACAATCGACTCGAAATTATTTGACAATGGTTTCGACCGTATTCCGGTTTATGACCTCTAGTTAAACGTATTCAGCGAACGTACACACATTTATTGCCCAGTTCCTATATTTAATAACTACAAGAAATGAATACTAGGTGCTGTATATACGTATATCGATAGTAAAAAAATGACGATTGTAATTCAAACGATGCTCCATTTCAGTACTAGATATTAAATACATAAAAGCAGCACTTCTATTCATGTTTTTTTATCCTTAAACGATCACCGAGTTGACATTCAGTTTCAATTCCATTCGCTGCTAATCAGCATTCTAAACAAGTAGATTTTTGTTTGGGTTATTTTATTAGACGTTCGAACGAAACACGCTGTGTATTATAAGAAAAGTATGTGTTACTGAAAAACAGACTTACGCAGAAATATTCAATGAGGAATTTGCGTGATTTATCAAGTACTGTATAAAAATATTCCTATTCGGTGTAGAAATTAATTCTGTGCGTCTCAATTGAATCAATCATAACACTGTTTTAGTTTAAAATACTTTCTTGTCGTTTTCGGACTTTGAAGTGTCAGCCTTACCACTATATATATATATATATATATATATATATATATATATATATATACATATATATATACATATATATATACATATATATATATATATATATATATTGATCAAGCAGGTGAAATAACCTCACAAAACAATAGTAGGAACATACAGAATATTAGGCATTGCATACTTTTTGCATTCCGATTGAAAAAAAAGTACTGCCGATCCACGAATAGAGCTTTTGAAAGTCGTCTTTAAGAATCATCTAATGTAAAAGTAATGATTGTCATCATTTATCGATTTTATTTTTTAATCTGCAACCTCTTTTTGTAAACATGTATATATATATATATATATATATATATATATATATATATATATAATATGTATATATAAACTATTCAATCAAATGTTAAATTAGTATTTAAATATCAAACTATTATAAAAAATGACTGGCACGTTTATTTTCTTTCAATATATACAGAAAATATCGGTACACACACAAATCAGAAATTTCGTTATAACAACATTATATGTTGTTGTTGGTTTTTTTTTTGTAAAAAAGGTAATGGTTCATAGATAATCAACATAAAACATTGTTTGTTAGTTTTATAGTTTATTACATGATTTGTGTATTGAAAAATGAAAGTTATGATCAAAATTAAAAAGATCAGAACTGAAACAAGTTATGTAAAGTAAATCAACTTACTGCACATTTAGATGAAATGTTTCTAATTGCCTTAGAATGTATGTATGTATGTGTGTGTATATATATATATAAATCATATTTTTCTAAAATTTCAACATCAAAATGTAAACTTAACAAAAAGTTTCAGCAACTAATGGAAAATTTTATTACGTGCAAAGAAAATAATCTGTAATTCATGAATATTTTCGTATCGATTATTAGATTAGAACATTAAATTTATGTGAATTGTAAATTCAGACGAACTAGTAATGGATCGAATGACAAATACAGGTTTTTATAGAAAAATATTTACATTTCTTTATTTACAATTTTTATAAAGCTGAAGAAATGAATAAATCTGTAAAAGAGGGGATATGTTTAAACTGTTTTTTTTTCATTTTATCATTCAGAAATAAGAGTTAAAAATAAAATATACACTTTTACATAATACCCAGAATATATCATTAAAATAGAAAAAGAAAAACAGGAAGGTACACTGCTATGGAAGCATTTCACAAGACACGAGCTGGTTCAAAAAAAAATATCCTTATATTTCTCATGATTAACATTGTCGTTTTTTAAATATAATACTCAGATGTTTACTAATAAATGAGGAATAAAATATTTTTTTACACCGTTCACTGTGCATTAATACACAAAGTAATATTTATTAATCGAGAAAGAACCGTAAATTTATGTGAATTGTAAATTCATACAAATAAGTAATTGACTGAATAAGAAATTAAGATATTTATATAAAAATATTCACATTTCTTTATTTATATATATATTTTTTTATAAATCTATTCATACCGTCTCTTGCGTAATTAATTAACTAATTATCAAATAGAAATGTCGAAAATTTACATATTTATTATTTAACGCACAGTTCTGAAGAACAAACAACATTCATAAATGAATTCGTTCATATACCGTTATTATAAATTCTTTAATAAGCGTGTTTGCCTTATCTGATATCGTACAATTTTGATATAGGAGAATACAACTATTATTATCATGTTTATTAGGTGTAAAAGTTAATTCTGTGCTTTTAAATTGAATCGATCATAACTCTGTTTCAAATTAGAATATTTTCACGTCGTTTTACGAATTTCATGTGTCAACATTTAATAAAAACACTATATATCTTGGCCGAGCAGTTGGCTATAATCTCACAAAACAGTAGTGAACGCGATGGCGTCCGCAGAGAAGCATGTTAACTCTTAAATGCATATAATTTCAGAACTGCAACATATTTATTTTCCGTTTATATTGATGGCATTAGGTACTAGATATGTGTTTATCCACCTACTGTGATTTCTACAACATAATTGTGTCAATTATTGTACAATAAATATGAAGAAAAATACATCATCTAATGTAAATATGTCATGTATCAATAAATCATTTAAGAAATTCAGGTTTTAATTAATTTTTCAGCCAATATCTGCGTACAATAATGAATAAAATACTATTTTTAGAATATATTTTAAACTTTTGACAAAACCGCGCATTTAAAGGTTAAGCATTGTATACTTTCAGCATTCCAGTTGAAAAAAATACTGTCGAAGCAGTGGGAATGATTATTTCAACTTTAGATGAAGGTGACGTGACGAATAAAACATACAAATAAATGCTAAAACAGTGAAAGAGGTCAGAAAATACACTGACGACTTCAACGACTCAAAACCGTCATCCTATTTGCAGACAAAGGACTCGTCAGTTACCGAGGTTTTCCTACATAGATTTTCATTAAAGAACAACGGTCGTCTTATATTCGGATGTTAAGAGTTCCGGCTGGCACGCCACTGTAGACTTTTTAAATATGTATTTATATAATGTTTGTAAATAGTACGTTCTATTAAAACGTATATCAGCATTTTTTATCGTTTTCTTTGGGAAAACTGCATGCAGTTTTATAATCAGGGTCATGAAAAATGCTAACTTGTTGATTTTTATTGAAAAAAAAAACTTAAACTCGTCTTATAATCGAGATAGTCTTATATTCTGGCTAATACGGTATTGTATTTTTTCAAAAACATTCATTTTCTATAAAAACTAGGCACTGAATTAATTTGCACACCGAACATAACACCACTGAGTTATTCTATTCTGAATACTAGTTTTAAAATTATTTATGATCGACTTATACATATTTTATAAATTTATAAAGTTAGTTAGTTACTTATTTGAGGATTTTATAGCGTTCTGACAGTTAAAATCATTACCGGTCAAATCAATTTATAAACTAAATCGTATGAAACATGCATAAATGGTGCCAGGCCAATGATACAGGATTACAAGTATAAAATTTAACAATTATTTGGAGTGAAATTAACGAATTCTATCTTTATATTTTTCGTATTAATCATTCTATATTGATCCTTAATTCCTTATTTCATTAAATTATATTTCCCGCATTAATCATTCTATACAATTACTATTTTTTCTTAAAATAAAAAAGTTTGGACACTAACACCAAAATCTACCATTTTTATACAATAATCTATAATTGAATAGAATTAATATTAATAAACTTCAAAGAATCTTACCATCTAAACCGTGGAATGAACAACACTTATTTAATAAGACTATGTGCTTATGAAGTTTATATATATATATACACATGTATACATATCACATATTATTATTCGACATAAACAAATAAATATATATATATATATATTCATTTATATACTGGATGTATATAATAAATTAGCATAAGTTATATAAGATGAAAGTTATAACATAAATTTGCGAATTACACAATAAAATATCACCGGGAACAAGAATTACTATTGAATTTGGTCATGTATTCGCATACTAGTTTTAATCTGTATTTTAATTAATAACAAAAAGTGTCTATTATGTAATCCTATAAGATTTAAATCCGTGTATACAATATATATATATATATATATATATATATATATATTGTTCATAAAAAATGAAACGATAGTTAGTTGAGTTTTTGTCGACAATTCAGTGAAATTTCTCATACAATCGGAACGCTTACAGTCGTGAATGTTTTCTTGTAAATTCGGAAGCGATCGCGTTTAAAGTATTTGCAATATGACCGTGGGATTCAATTAAAGACAATCATAATCCGGAACTCGTTAACGAAAAAATGTTACATTACTAAAACTATTCATCGGCTACAATCGAATGGAATATTGTTTTCTTTTTAGACAAAAAGAAACAAACTAATGGAAAATAGCGCAATCTCATTTCGTACTCATTCACTTTCTCAGTTATAATTATTTCAGAATCACATTTTTGAACACACGATTGATCTTACAAGGAGTAAGCAGGGCAATGGTGAAAATAAATGTCGCAGCGAACAGTGTAAAACAAATATCTTAGTAAAATCAAAACCTGATTGCAGGGAATCTAGAATTCGAATTTTCGACGCCATGTCTGTTAGTACTGTTCTTTGTATGAGTGAAATTTCGAGTCTTGGATATTTGGAAAACATTGAAAAGTACCGTACATTTTTTAAATCACTTTTAGGATGACGACGCTCAATATCAGGAGATATCTTCAAGCTGAAAATTGGACGAACTACACTAGCAGTTTTCATTTTTAAACATGTAATCTTGAGGTGGATAATGTGCTTCTACATGAATGATACAATATATGCTAACGTGTGTTTTAACAGGCTTAGAAATTTAAGCAACACTTATGATACTGTTATTAAAAATAACTGGGCATCGCAATTTAAAAATGTGTTAAATAGTTTAAATTATGAGAACATCTGAGAGACTCGAAACTCTACAATTATTAAAAAAGAAATTTAAAAAATATATATAATAAAATACGAGAAGGAAAGAAAGCACTTTGATAAAGAACATTTATTAGCATTAAAATATAACCCCAGATACCAAAATATAAAATGCAATGATGAAATAAAACCATGCTTAAATCTACATATTCATTTTGACAAAATCAAAGTGTTCACTCTAAATATTTCAAAAAATAATATCAAGTGGCTTTGAGTATACCTCGGATCCCATTTCAATATGTACAAAGTGTACCTCTGAAAAAATAGAAGATTCTCATCATACAATACTTATCTATCCCCTATATTTATAAATCTTTTCAAACAGAGCCAATTCTAAAATATCTGGATGAAAAATACAACAACATATTCCAAATGTACATCCTCTTTAATATTTATAAACCGAAAATTAACGATATATACTATTCTATCATTTCAATGTTAAAAGCTACAAGTACAATGACAAATCTTATTCGATTCATTCACATTTGTGTTATTGTATCTCTTCTTCTGTTATTCTATAACAACTAGCTAATTAAAAACGTTTGATTGCTCGAGTAAGAAATTTATGTACCGTAAAAATATTAGCAAATAAAATAAACTGTAATTAATTAATTATTCAGCTTATCTGACCATTATACAAGTGTTTATGTGCATGAATGTTACATTAAACACACATCATTTGTTATTATATTAAATCTATTTGTATATATATATATATATATATATATATATATATAGATGTATATCTACATAAATCTATATATATATATATAAATATGTATATATATATAAATATATATATATATATATAAATATATATATATATAAATATATATATATATATATATATATATAAATAAATAAATATATATATATATATAAATATGTATATAAATATGTATATAAATATATATATATATATACATACATAAGAGCATGTATTATATAAGTACCAACCTCCTGTAATGAATATGTTATTCGAAATACAATAGTTTACTTAATTAAAAAATACTTTCAACTAGTTGTTCGAAATTTGTTATTTGGAATTATTTTTTTTTTAAAAAAAATAAATTCCTCATCGTTTCTTTATCAGAAAAAAAACACACAATTAAATCACTCTTAGTTCACGACGAATTCTAAAATCGTCAATTTTAAAAAAATAAAAAAAAATGCGACTGAACTCACCCTTCGGCCATCGTCTCTGATCAATAATTCTATTAAAGATCGCTCCATTCGTGTTGACTACACATTCAGATAAATCAACGACATCCGTACAACTATTCCCGGAAAAGTTACAATCAGAGGACGTGGGCGCTGTACTGACGCTCGTATACCTCTGGGCCATTCGATCCCAAACGTTAAAGTCTTTCATTTTTTTTAAAAAAAAAAGAAAATCCGCTCGAGATGAAAATATACCGAATTTTATTCAACAGTCGAATTGAAATAAAATCGATCGGTGCGCACTTTAAAATCGGATCGGACAGTTAAAAAAATAAGTATATATATATATATATATATTCCACTGATAGAAACACAATAGAACGAAATTATATTTTCCGGTCAATAAATATTCATCGACACTGAAAAACACTGTCGCGAATCGATGATCATTCGGCGAAAGTATCGTTTTGCACATTCACATACAACGATGGTTTGAACTTGACGAGTGTCACACGCATCGATGTCTCTATGAATTCGTTATGTCGGACACTGGACGCACAGCGGATCGATTTCGATAGAACACGGTGGGTCCGATACCGGAGAAACAAATATTACATCGATTATTATAAAAACATATTATAAGTACGCGACTAATATACATATATATATTTTTTTAGAAACGTCCCGTCGCGCCGACCAATCAGCAATCATTCATAACACCACACCACCCCACCATTAGTTTAGATCGGTTTGCAATTTCACCTCGATTCTAGAAGAAGTGTACGTCGCCGTATCCACACATTGACGGCGCGACGGTGGTAAACTTCTTTCTTCGACCGTGTGGCGTGGTAAGGTCGTCGAAGGCCTGCCTAGTCTCGACTAACGAATGTCGTACGCAGTACATAATCACTCCTAATACGATTGAGAAACGTATTCAGAGCACTCGTGATTTTCTATTAATCCTGTACGACCGTCCACTAGCAAAATCATATCATTAACAAACACCACTGTTCGTTCACAGGACGAACGATAACAACACCATTCAAGGTATTAGGTTGATGCAAACATAATTGTTCCAAAAATAATGTCTGTGCAAAAATAATGTTTTCAAAAGTATCTCACAGTGAAACAGCAACTAAACATTTCGAAATGTATGATTTGAAATCCATGAATATTTTTAATTAAATTCAGGACATGCTGCAAATCTTCAAGTGAACGTTTAGTGAGTTTTCTTTCTTCTCTAAACGTGTCCGTTTAAATTTTTTAATCGTTTTACTCGATTTACTCGCTCTGAAACGTTTGTTAATAATAATTTTTGTAACTTTTTCATTGAATTTGTTCGATATGAGAGATCCTTCATAATTGAATTTAGATCCTATACGTCCCTATCGTATTTAAGTCAATAGTCTTAGTTGAACAATTGTCTTGTTCGTCCCGAATAAGATCTTTTTTCACTTTAGATTTATTATTAGATCGGTGCAAAAATAATTACGGTTTTTATCGTTTTAAGTTTGGCGACGATTTTTTCAGTTACCGTTATCTTCTGCTACAGTCGTCTGATACATAATTGTAAACAATGAAATCGGCACCACTGATTTCAGTTTATGTCTATTGTTTTCATTCTTCAGTATTGTCGGATACGACCTCTAAAATTAGTCATGGGAAAAAGAAATTCGCGGGATTTTTGTACGAGTTCAAATTAGGACGTAGAGCGGCAGAAACTGTTCGAAATATTAAATTTCTTTTTGGCGAAGAGTCATTTAGTGAACGTACAGCTCAACACTAGTTTTTAGTGATAGAAACGAAATCCGTGATGATGAGGAGGGTCATGGACGTCCTTCAGCTATAGACAATAATGATTTAAAAACCGTTATTGAAGCGGATCCGCGTAAAACAATTCGAGATGTGACAGAAGAACTCATTGTTGATCATACAACAATTATTCGACATTGGAGCCTAATTGGAAATACGAAAATGCTGAAAAAATGGGTGCCATATGAACGTCAAGCAATTCGGCGAGGTGTCAAACGTTTTTACAAAGAAATCGCTTGGGTCTGTTAAAGGATATCCCTACAATCTTAGGGGACGACTACGACGCCGTCAACAAGTTCGGTTATTCGATCAGTGAAGAAAGTTTATGTTCGTTTTTTCGGGAAAGCCTTTAGTTGATCATCAAAGACATGCTTTAAATCATGTTTCAGTGTCTCGAAATAAGAGGAACACAGCGTTGTTGACATAAACCACCCAACCTGTTCACCTGACTTGGCACCAGCAGACTATTTTCCTTTCCCTAAAGTGAAAACTGTTCTCAAAGGGAAACGATTTCATGACGAAGAAGATATTAAAAAAAATGTGACCGCTGAATTAAAAGCAATTTCTTCGGACGCATTTTCTGACTTTCTCAAAAAAAATTTAGAACGTTGCAATAATAAGTGTATTAAAGTAAATGGACATTATTTTGAATAAATATCAAATATTTTATACATATATATATATATATATATATATATATATATAAAAATTGTAACTATAGCAAAGATTACTGTAATAAAAACCGATGTAAATGTACATATAAATAATTTTAATTTTCATACACCTATTCTATGATTACTTTCCTATTATCTGTAGATTTCTTCTAACAGTAACAGCACATGTAATTATTTTATTCTCGTTAAAAATACATATTAAACTCATGTTCGACATTCTTGTCGAAATGTGCAAAAACATAGCTAATGTGTTCTGTGCAAAAAAAACAAACTACATATTATTTAGGTTAATTAAAATCGCTTACATTCAGTGGAAATAATTATAATCGCAATTTTTATTTTGCAAGAAGAAAAATACTTTTGTATGAATGAGACATTATGTTTCCATTCGTATATATTAGGTGTAGAAATTAATTCGGTGCCTTTAGATCGAATCAATCATAACACTGTTTTAGATTGAAATAATTTCTTGTCGTTTTAGGATTTTGAAAATGCCATGATGTTAGAAAATATAATAAAGTATTAATCAGATTATATCATATATACATTAACTTCGCCAAAAGTATTCTTATTTACAAAACATACAAACAGTGTAGAAATGTTTATAAAACACCGGCACACTTGACAAACTTTATAATAAACTTCAGTCAGATAAATATTGTGAGATGTAGAAACTAATTCGGTGCTTTTAAATTGAATCAGCCATACCTCTGTTTTTGATTAAAATATTTTCTCGTCATTTTAGTGTTTTGAGGTGCCACCCTTAACATTTAAAAACACTATAAACGTTGGTCAAGGAGTTGGTATATCTTCACAAAACAGTAGTATGAAAATGATGAGGTTTGAAAAACAGCATATTAGACATTACATACTGTTCGTATTCCATATTTAAAAAAAAATGCAATCGAAGCAACGGAAACGATTTGTTCAGCTTTAGAGAAAGGTGTTATGATGCATAAAATATACAAAAAAATGCTTAAACAGTGGAAGAGGTCCGAAAAGGCATTGACGACCTCATCGACTCGAAACCGCCATCTTTTTTTCGACAAGGGATTCGTCAGTTACCCGACAGGTAGAGCAAATTTAAACAAAAAAAAATTGAGAGATATTTTGAGGAGTGAACGATGCGCCATAAATCCCCAAAAACTAACTTTCGGATTGAAGTGTATTCCATTTTATTGTAAATAAGCATTGATGTTATATAAAAAGGGCACCGAATTAATTTATATACCTAAAAGATGAACTGGAGACGTCAGTAATGGAAAAAAATAAACAGAGAATAGTGACTACAAGAAAAATAACAATAACTTCAAATCCAGGTATATAGAAACGGAACGAATTAAAAAAAAATAAAACCTAACACTGTTTCATATTACATACATCAAATTATCGAAGATTTAAAATAATTACTGGAACTTTTAGAACAAATCAACCTTTGCGGCTATTACTGTCCGATTTCTTAATAATTATTTCGTGAAGTAACTATTAGATAGCACATTCAGACTTGGTATACAAAAAGAAAAACACCAATTACGAAATACTACTGACTATTCAATAGATACATTTAATATATATATATATATATATATATATATATATATATATATATATATATAAACATATATATGTTTACATAATTTAA
>CM068315.1:752747-777747 GCA_034766995.1 Acanthacorydalis orientalis
TACTTTATTTACATCACAAGACTAAGCATGTTATTATCAAACGTAATTAATAATCTTCTGGTGCAGAAAAAAAATCGTTACGTCTTAATGACTATAGAGTGTGTTCCTATGCAGAAGTAATTTTCTTATAATGTGATACAAAACTAACTGATAATTAATATATAATTTTATAATTATTCTGTTATGCGGGAACAATGGGACAAAAAGTCGACTTTAAGGAAACGATTATTCTCGCACACATAAATGAAAAATTTGACGACGGATTGGAAGGTTCGTTGCAATTTTTCTGCGGTTTTTCTTAAAATGAAACTGGAATTATTTTGCAATTTAAAACGATTAATATACAAAGAAATATAAAATTACAACGCAAGGTTGTTTTTTTTTACACTACTATAATCTACTTGCATTGTTCTACGATTTCAGATATAAATCATTTAAAATAATGAAACAATTTTTGTCATTTTAGGATGAACGTGACAGATATATATATATATATATATATAGTCGAGTCTGTTTTTATGCGCATCTTTTTAATGCGATTTTGAAGTTATGCAGTGCCATATTTCATGTGAATTCGGGGTTTCCTCCTGTATATACATACATGAGCTGCACACGTCGTTAAAAAAAATTTAATTTAAATTATTGTATTTTTTAAAAACTTATATTTTTTAATTTCAAATTTTCCATTTTCGACTGTTTGAATCATGTTGCATCTGCTATCACTGGAATAAAATCACAAACTTTAAATGGCTGCTGGAAAGCAGCTTGGCCCGGATGTGTTGCAAACAGTGCAACCCCGTTCAAAACGTCGACATTATCAGCTGAAATCATTACTTTGGCACGTGAAACTGATGGAGAACGTTTCGATACCTTTAGCCAGAACGATGTCGACGAATTGCTCGCGGATAACGTCTTAAGTGACGACGATATTATTGGCATAACTTTAGATATCGTCGAAGATCCGGAAAATGATAATGAAGCGTATCATAAAAACTGCCAAATCAGAAGAGGAAGCATAATGTGTATGAGGAACAAATTATGCGGCAATGCGACCGATTGAAAAATGCAATTACGAAAATTATAATAATTTAGCCAGCCGCATTACAGTCAGGTGTGCAAATCAATTCGGTGCCTTCTTTTGTAGAAAACGAATGTTTATTTATGAAAAAATGAAACACGCTTCAATTCACAGACTGCGTCCCATTATTGTGTATGGCTTTGCTCCATCTGTCCGGGAACTGACGGATCCCTTGTCACGATAAAGATGGCGACATTGAGTAAATGAAGTCGTCGATACATTTTCGGACCTCTTCTACTGTTTTAGCATTTTCTGTATGTTTTGTGCGTCACGAAACTCTCCTCCGAAGCTGAACAAATCATTCCATCGGCTTAAACTATTTTTTTTTCAACTGGATAGCAAAAAGTATCTAATGCCTAATGTACTGGTTTCAGACATCACCCTGATCATTTTTGTTTTGTGAGGTTATGGCAAATGGTTGATGAATGTATATATATATATATATATATATATATATATATATATATATATACACGAGTATATATATAGAGAGAGAGAGAGAAATGTTAAGCTTTTAAATGTTAAGCTTGGCACTTGACAATCCTAAAACGATTGGAATATATTTTAATTTAAAACAGAGTTGCGACCGATTCAATTTCAATGAACCGAATAATTTTTTACACCTACTATTTCCATTGAGACGATAAAGTATAATACTTATTTGTGAAAATTAAACGGCTTCCTCGCAACTGTCTTTTTTCGTGAATACTGTTAAGTGTAGAACGATCAACATAATCGCACACTTCTCGTATGTTATGTCGTTTAATTCATTTCGAATGTAATTTTTATATTCGTTTCATCGATTCGAACAGACAGTGCGGGATTTTTTTTAGATGCGAAACCTGACATATATATATATATATTGACTGGTGTTTCGCAGAACTGCCGCCAGAGGTCGAAATCCGTTTATTAATCAAAAACCGATGTGTGTGTGTGTGCGTTTCCAATTACCTGTCTACGCACATCCATTCACATGCAAATGTGCCATTTAATCTATTTCAATGCAAACTGTACTCTCGATCATACTGAAACATATTTCGCGAAGGTGATGACTGCATTCCTTATAAAACCGTGCTGGATGTCGAAATCGTTCGCGTACACGCTGACAAAGCCGTCTTAGAATTGTTGAAACAAATTCTTATCGACATTCAATGTTATAATTGAATGACTGTGCACTTATGCGACGATTCATTGAGAATAACACGAAACGCAAACAATGCCACATGTTTGTGCGGTTTTTTCCCCGATCTAACGAAATTTAATTGCATTGACACACACGATACACCAGTTGAAAAATATGAACAGCGAATGCGGGGGATTTCGTTCGAGGTCCATCTTTTTCTGTTATGTTTGTTTTTAAGGAACGTTTGTGTATTCTTTTCGAAATGAAAGTATCAACGTTCCTTTCGAGTAAAAAATATCTTAAAATTAACACAAATTAACATTTACACACACACACACACATATATATATATATATATATATATATATATATATATATATATATATATATATAATTCTGTCTTTTTCAAATAAACATTGAAATTCAATTATTCTATTTTCTTATTTCATCATTAATATTTTATATAATATTCATCACTGCATAAGATTGTCTATCAGGTAAGAAAGATCCTCGATGCTGTAAGAGTACACAGTTTCCTCCTTGGATTTGTAAGAGTCAACATCATTTTAAAGATAACCGAAACAGAATTCACATTTTTTAGTCAAGTAGAAAAATAGATATTTTGGAATACATAAGTTCCATGAGTATAATTATGACTGAAAATTTCACAATACAACTTTTCCTCTTGTTCCCGAATGGTCGTCATCTCTGTATCTGATTAAATATGTTATGAGGGACTACAGTATCGTTTCTGTTGACTGACTGTTAAATTAGATATAGTATCAATCCGAACTGAGAAGTTTGTCGACTCTCGACATGATGTCCATCTTGTCTGCTGTGTAGAAGTGAACACAGGACTGCTTACACTGAATGAATGTCGATCACAAGGGCCTACGACTCATACTTGATAATCATAATACTGTTATGATGGTACGAAGAGCTTTCAAAAATCGGCTGGTCTCTAACTACTTCAGCTAGAGTACAATCGTTAACAACGGTCGTCAATGAGTAACTTTAATCTCTTGTACCGTTAATACGGATTTCCCGCAATCGAGCGAGCCAATCAACACATTCTAACTACTCTCCGCATTGACATATAGACTGAAGACCTGTCGTTTGATAAACTGTTCCTCTTCAACTCGAACAATTCATGAAGTTCTAGTTGGTGATTGTTGGAATAAGTGTTCGAAAAATCAATGAACATAAAACGACGGATTTTCCCTTACAAGATCTGCATTAATATCAGGTGTGAAAATTAAATCAAATTCCATTTAAGGCCAACTGACAATTTCTTCATTGTGTGAATGCTCGACTGTTATAAAATACCATATATTACTAGTCAAATTAAATCAGACATATTAAATTCGCAATTTGAAGAATTCAAACGTACAGAGTATGCAAACAGTTTAGAAATATTTGTAAAAAAAACCAGCACACTCGATAAATTTTATAATAAACTTTAGTCACATAAATATTATTACCTGCAAAAGTTAATTCGGTGCCTTTAAACTAAATCAATCATAACTCTGTTTTAAATTAAAATATTTTCTTGTCCTTTTACGATTTTCAAGTGACAACCTTAACATTTAAAAACAATATATATCTTATTCAAGTAGTTGGCATAACCTCACAGAAAAGTAGTGAACATAATGGCATATGAAAAACAATATATTAGACATAACATTTTCGCATTTCAATCGAAAAAAAAATGCTACCGAAGTCGCAGGAATGATTTTTTCAACTTTGAAGGAAGGTTTTGTTACTCAAAAATATGCTAAAACAGTGGAAGATGTCTGAAAATACATTAACAACTTCATCGACTCAAAACAGGCATTCATTCTTTTGACAAGGGATTCGTCAGTTAACCAAAGGATAGAGCAAAGTTATACAAAATAATGGGTGATATTTTGAAGATGAAAATATGTTCCATTTTTCCTTAAATAAACATTCATTTTCTATAAAAAAAAGCACCCAATTAATTTTATACACCTAATATATGTAAGAGGATAGATTTTTAAACAACTGTATTTCATTACATTAAATATGTTTTATATTATAAAGAAACATATTTGAAATTTACAGTTACAAAGTCGATATATATATATATATATATATATATATATATATAAATATATATATATATATATATATATATATATATATATATATAAATATATAAATTTTATAAATAACTGCAACTTTCTTAAAAATAATATATTAGTAATCATTAATTAATAAATATTAATAATCATTTTTTAACTGACATGTTAATTAGGTATGATGTTCTGTATCACATACACACTAATATAATAAGATAATATTGTAAAAAAATTTTTACATGTTAATTAGATAATACACGACATACACATTTAATAAGATGTGTGCTGTACAAAATAGCGAGAGAATAAAAAATTAAATTTCAATAATAAGGCGAGTGTGTAGTATTTACAGCCGACCATCGTTTAATTAATAAGGAAACGTTGATCACCTTTCATACACCGATAGAGGACTCGAGTCAGTACTAATAGATAATTTCAATAGTTTGAAATTGCATGTAAACTTTAATTACTAGTCAATTATTTATAATAAATGCGATAAACAATTATTTATAAGAAAAATGTTGATAATAATTCCTGTTGACATTCACACAACTAAGTAGACTTGTTGAACTTGCATGTGTGTCATGTCCTTCAAAGAATTACAAATACTTGCAATTTTTACTTTTGTCTCTATGTGTGTATATATATTATATATATACATATTTTTCCATATTTTCATTAGGTGTATAAGTTAATTCGGTGTCTTTTTTATATAAAAATAATGGTTTTTACCGAAAAGTGGAATACATTTCAATCCTCAAAATATCACACATTTTTTTGTGTATAACTTTGCTCCATCTGTCAGGTAACTGACGAACACCTTATCGAAAGAAATATGGCTGCTTCGAGTCGATGAAATCGTCAGTACATTTTCGAATTTCTTCCACTGTCCTGGGATTTTTCGAATGTTTAATGTGTCACAAGACCCTCCCTTAAAGCTGAACAAAGCATTCCTGCGCCTTAGACATCATTTTTTTCAACTGGATTTTTAATGTATTGCTTTTCGGACGCCGTCATGTCGATACTACTGTTTTGTGAGCTTATGCCGACTGCTTGACTAAAATATATTGTGTTTTAAATGCTAATATTGGCACTTCAAATTCGTAACACGACGAGAAAGTAGTTTAATTTAAAACAGAGTTACGATTGATTCAATTTAAAGTCACCGAACTCACTTTTACATCTTATAAAATAAAAATAAAACTTCCATTTAGATTTTTCGGAATCTGAATTCGAATTTTTCATCGAAAATATTGAACCTGTGGCGAAAATAGATAAGTGCATCGATACTTTCAACACATTCTGTACATATGAATTGTATAATATATTTATTTTTCCCTCTGCACCCTACAGTAACAAGTGTTGAATATTAGCATTTATCAAATCATCTTCAACTGCCGTATAATTAAGTCAAGATTGATGTAATTATTGAATATATTTTTATAATCTAGATCTCTAATCCGAGTTAAAAACTGAGGCCTCTAAAATTATGAGACCCGAGACAACCGCCTTTCTTGACTCCTTCTGATACTATCTGCCTATAATAAATCGTTTTTACCATTTATCGGTTTTTTATAATTGCTAAACGGAACTCACTTTTAAAACAAGCCTCGTATGTACATATATATATATATATATATATATATAGAGAGAGAGAGAGAGAGAGAGAGAGAGAGAGAGAGAGAGAGTGATGAATAGATTTATAAGAGTAGGTATAGAAACTATGAAGAAATAATGTATGACAACAGCCAATACTTTAAAATTAGCCTCTAAAATTGTGAAGGTCGGGGTAACTGCCCCTCTTGTCTCCCCTTTGATAGGATCTGCTTATAATAACTTGTTTTATTATAATTATTGGACAGACCTTACTTTTAAAACACGCCTCGTATGTATATATATATATATATATATATATATATATATATATATATATATATATATAAAGAGAGAGAACGGCGGTAAAGGAAGAGATGAATAGATATATAGAAGTAGGTATAGAAACCATACAAAAATAATGTATGACAATAGCCAATACTTTAAAATTGGCCTCTAAAATTGTGAGAACCGAGGCAATTGCTGCTCTTGACTTCCCTCTAATAGGATCTGCCTGTAATAAATCATCCCCATTTGTACATCAACTATGAACAACTGAAAAATGAAAAATGTGCACACCAAACCGGAACTCATCGATAACTTCATTAGAATAAAACCTTGAGTTATGTCACCGGTTACGCAGATTTGATGTATTTTTTTTCCATAAACGTGAAATATTTCTCTGAATATAGTTTGCAAACATCAGCATAAATGAATGGCTTGTTCGTAAAATTTAAATGAAGACTGAAAAAATGTACTTGTTGTCAACTGGTATACTGAATAAATTAACATGTTTAAAAAATTCTTTTAATGTTCATTCGACTCGCTCATCTCTTATTTGTGCTATTTAAAAGTGTGCCGAGCGCTAAAAGGATATCAGCGTAGATTTCCCATGAAAATTAACAGGATGTCGGCTTAGACTTCTTAAAACAGATGATGAAAATTCGACTTACGAGATGTTTAACCTTTGTCCGTCTTTCAAAATAAGTAACACTAAAGTCCTTAGGATCAAAATAAACCCATCATATATGGATCTATACAAAAAAAAAAAACAATATTTTATTTCTTTTTAAATTTCTGGTTTGTTTGTACTTTGATGTATGCTTGTTGTCCTACTTTTGGTAAAAACTATAGCTGACCCTTTTTTATCAGTTCGCTCACTTATAGATGCTCTCGGTGAAGAGTGTTTTGTGTTAGATGCTGTAAAGCTAGCGATTAAGTTTCGACAGTTTAGAGATCGACGGGGATGCACTCTTCTAGCCGTATGCTCTTTTATCAAAGATTCACCCAGTGTTTCGGTAAAGAGACGTTGATTGTGATGTTTATTGATGTTCCAATCTGGGTAAACACTAATGAAAAGCACAAATGCATTGTTCACTGACATGTCTAATACGTTGGAGAACATAACAACTGACCAACTGTTTGTTTTCCTTTTACAAGTGTAACAAGCTATCTTTTTAACAATTTTTCAACACCGCCTTTGGTTTTATTATGATTTTAAAATGATATGTGGCTTTTTCTCGGTGTCACTTGCAAACTCTTTACTTTTATATGAGGCACACTGAAGGATAACACACTTGATTATATATTTTACATTCAAAATAACAAAAATATCAGCAAATTAAGTATTAGAAATTAATGTAGGTCATTTAAGACCCAAGGATGTCAAGTGTTACTTCTTTTATAGCGGTGTAAAGATTAATCACAATTTACTGAATTTTTGTATAATATTTTATCATAACATACCAGACAAAGTCAGTAAGTTACACATTTGTAGTGTTCATATTTTTGATGATATTTGAGAGGAAATTTTCCTTAGGGTCGAAACAGACCCGAGGATGAAAGTTAATAAGAAAATTTACAAATTAGTATTCACACTAGATATGTACCAAAACAAGACGATGAAACGTTTCAATTAAAAGGATCGCTGAATATTATCGATTAATTGCTCAAAAGATAACATTCCTTCAGCCTCGTAGAGTGACTTTGTTATGCAATTTGGGCTGGTGGCATCATTAGACTATTTTTTTCGAAGAAACTAATGAAAAGATCATTACTGTCACTGGTAAACGATATCGTGCGATACTGAAAACATTCTTTGTGCTTGAAATTAATGAACAACGTCTACAGCACAAGTGATTTTAACGCAACGGTGCCACATCGCACACAGTTCACGCTACGATGCAAAATTTACACGATACGGTTTACACGATGCATTTCTAGCCGAATAATCTCAAAATTTACTCACATCGATTGCTCACCTCGTTCACCTGATTTGACTATGTCAGATTTTTTTTCATTCGTGCTATTTAAACGATATGATCTACACTTTCAAACCAGTAACAATTCAACAGCTTAAGGACACTATTCAACATGACATCTCTCAAATAACATCAAAAACATGCAGAAAAATCATGGAAAATGCGACTGAAAGAGCAGCCAGAGACAGCCATCTGGTCGATATACTTTTTCATACTTGATGCCACGTGTTGAGTAGACATCCATAGAAAAGTAATTACAAAACAAAATCGGCCGAAGTTCATTCAAACAGTCTGTGTGTATGTATGTATGTACGTATGTATATATATATATATATAATATATATATATATATATATATATATATGTTTATGTGCATGTGTGTGTTTGTATTTATCCCATACACACATATATATATATATAGATAGATAGATATATATATATATATATACATACATATATATACATACATATATATACATACATATATATATATATATATATATATATATATATATATATATATATACAGAGAAAGAGAGAGAAAATAAAAATTAACATCTTTACACGTGAACGCAAATAAATACTGATTACAAATTCATTTTTTAAATAAAATATTGACTCTAGAACATAATTTTTCTATCAAATGACTTCAATTATTTTTACAATCCAGCATGGTTTATTATCCATTAAATACATCTACATACTTAAATTGAAAATTAAATTCATATTTAACGTAAGTAAATAATATTAATATACTTGAATGCACGTTCATTAATAAAGAATATACTGATTAACGATTTAATTAGAAAATATAATTTATACATTTTGATTTTTATTCATGAAGTTAAACACTTAGCTAGTATACACTGTAGATAATAGAATTTCTTTACTTTATGTATGTATATATATATATATGTGTGTGTGTGCGTGTGTGTACATTTCACTTGAAATAAGTAAAAAGTAAATACAGAACAGCTTAGATTTTTTGCTCATTATTTTAACGAGATTTAAATAAATGAAGCTAAATGCAGTCATCACAACTTGAAATTTATTATTTCCATAATAAATGTCAAAAACGAATGATTCAGTCGCATGTTTTTCTCAACTGTACTGTCGAGAAAATACAAAGAACATAATGTTCAAGGAAATTGCAAATATGAATCTTTGTGTGAAAGTTTTATGTTTCATTAATTGATCATAAAATATTAATTCGTTTTTTTTTTCAGATTTAATATGAATGTCATACAATAATTACTTAATATAAAATATTTTCATGTTGACATTGACTGTTTGTACTCTATTTTGATCGGCCAGACGATTTTTATCTAAAGATAAGAAATTGTTATGTTTGATTATTTAATAAGTTATTATATGCGAAGGAATCTTAATAAAAATCTGTTCGTATCAAGAGTTTGTTTCACTTTTATTCAGTACCAAGTTTGTATATATATATATATATATATATATATGCGTCCTTATTGGCAAACCCTGTACAAATCAAAATTACAAAATCTATTCATTCCTCAAAACGAATCACTCGATTCGTTACATAGACCACTTGTGTCATGAAATTTGAAATTTGTTTATTATTTTAACTGGTGAAAACACGGATTTATCTCTCACCGAGACAAATATTGTTTTAACGGAATACTTTTAAGCGTTTGGAAATCATACTTTAGCGTTCGAATAAAGGGGCAAATCTAACGCAAGTGTGCAAACGGAGTGTGATTTTTAATTAGATTTGTGTTTGGACGCTAAGGACCTTAGTGACCATTGACTGGCCACCAGTCAATGTCTCTCCATCAATTCAGATCACGCGAATACCGTCGTACTACTTCCTCTGGAGTCACGTTAAAGGACAAGTATACGCCGATAACCCTAAAACAATTTCCGACCTAAAAGATGGAATCCGAAGCATGACTGCTGAAAGTAGAGGTTGCTTATTGGGGTTTTAGGGTGCTTCGATAACTAAGGTCCTTAGCGTCCAAACACAAATCTAATTAAAAATCACACCCCGTCTGCACACTTGCGTTAGATTCACCCCTTTATTCGAACGCTAAAGTATGATATCCAAACGCTTAAAAGTATTCCATTAAAACAATATTTGTCTCGGTGAGAGATAAAACCCACATACAAAGGAACTGGACTGATAAAATACCTAATCTTGATTGGACAACACGTGTAAATATAATAAAAAGAGATGAAACTCTTGAGAACAATGAAACAACAATAGAATACCGTGATCTGATATTGGGATTCGCAGGATTTGTAGTGAAGAACACTTTAAATAAGTCTGAGGGATTCACACGTACGGCGACACAACATGTTGATATGTCGAGATTGGAAACACTAGATCATGCTGAAAAAGTCTCCTTTGAAAGTAGAGCCCCCGTTGTGTAAGGATGTTACTGACAACTCTAACACAAGAATGGTTACTTGTAAGGGAGCGCCGATGCGGTCACTTACATGATATTATTTTTTAATTATATAAAAAGCATACGCTCAACTACTATTTACAATAAAGAAACTTGAAATTTCAGCGCAAATTCTGTGTTTTATTTTAAATTAAAAAAGTGTGTCCTTATAGGAAAACACTGTATATGGAAATCTTAACTGTGTCAATACATATATATATATATATATATATATATATATATATATATATATATATATATATATATATATACAATCAGAACCACATGTGTATACAAACAAACATTTGTACAGTTCAATTAAGTTGAAAATGGGACATGGCTGCAAATAAAACATTATATCTTCATATCTTGTATTGAATTAAAGATCTAATTAACATTAATTTAAAAAACAATCACCTTGTAATTTCGAATAATAATAATAATAATACGCCTAAAGAAATAACACATCATTTCTTTTTCTTATTAAAAAATTATATACGAACATAAATATGCAGAGATATGCTTAGTATTCGATTTCTTTGATAATCACGCCATATAAACGGTTTCTTCTATATATCTGTTTGCGCTTCCCGATTTCCAATCTAGAATCTTCTGAAAATACTTTCCCTGTATCGGATCCACGTCGAACGTTATCGGCAGTGTCGAAAATAGATTGAGATAATTTTTTTTCGTTTCATTAAATACGCACCGAGATATATTTACATAAATATCTTTTTAAATAATGCTAGAAGGTCATCACTGATCTTATTTATGAATATGCATTTGTGTTTGTCAAGTGAATTTATAGGATTTGTACTGTTTACGTGGATGATTGTTTTTTTTTATTAAAATTATTAAAAATCAGTACTGTTAACTGAAAATAAGTTTTCTTTATTGATTTTTGTGGAACATTTCTTTTCTATGTATGCTATTATTTCATTTCTGAATCCAGATAGATATTATTTCACAGTGAAAACAATTATATTTTAATAAACTAGGGAACTCGGTCCCGTACTTGCTGCGCTCACCCCTTCTCCCCCATGAAGGCTTTACTTCCCGCTCGTTATAGCTCGTCCCCTCTCTAACAAATAACAGAAGTTAACGAATAATGTACTAAAATGTAAATTTGAGTCTCGCACCATCATTAAGTTCATCAAAAAACAAGAAAAACACCTCAAATGATTAAAGAAGAGATGGAAATCAGTCTAAGGCGACTCTTATCTTAGAAAAACCGTGATTCGCAAGTGGTATAGTGCCTCAATCGAATCAATAGAAGACAAGTCACGTTCAGAGGCAACTTCGACGGAAATTGTTAAATAAGTTGAGGAATTAATATTGGATGATGCCCGTTTATAGAAAAAACAAATTGTAGAAACGACTGGAGTATCAGCTACAGCCGTTTTGAACACGTTACATGATCATTTTGGCATATCAGATGTCAAAGAAAAATCTGTACCAAGAATTACTCACGCCGCTTCAAATGCGAGCCTGTGTTGAAACTTCGAGGGTGTATTTAAACCTCTGTCAAGAAAATTCCGATGAAGTTTTGTACCGAATAATTACTGGATATGAAACGTGGATTCATCGCTATGAGCCTGAATCAAAACAGGACTCGAAACAGTGGCATGAAGAGGGTACACCACACCGTAAATATTTAATGTGTCACCGTCAGCCAGAAATCTGTCGGCCACTGTTTTTTTGAGATACAGGAGGTGTTTTGTTGATCTATTACAAAGATAAGGGTATGACTACAAGTGGAGAATACTACGCCATTATAATGGAACGACTGAAAGTAGTAGTGAAGAAAAAAAAAAGAGGGAAAATTTGAGAAAATAAAGTATTGCTCATCCAAGACAACCCACCTGTCACAATATCAATGTTGGAATCGCTGCCATCCATAAATGCGGTTTTGAAATTCTGAACCGCCCTCCACACAGTCCAGATCTAGCCCCTAGCGATTTCTGTTTGTACACGACTTTACAAAAAAAGAGTGAGAAGGAATTTGGCGATGATGAAGAAATCGAGACAGCAATTTCAAAAACAAAACTAATTTGTTGAACGTTTAAAGAAACTCATTCAAAGATCTGAAAAATATATCAGAGTCAAGGGAAAGTATATTGAAAAACAAAATTAACGACTGGTGTTGTTTCACCCCCTGTCCCCCTTAACTCCGAGAATTTTTTCAATCTTCCCTCGTATAATACAAAAAAATCTGTTATCATAATGCTACAATAAATTTAACCTATTAATCTAATAAAAGAATGTATTATACGAAAAAAAAAATCAATTAATACTGATTTACGAATTTCATCGTGACCGCACATATTTTTGTTATACATTCTTGCTAATAAAAAAAAAATTTCACTTCCCAGCAGCTATTTCTGTATTAAGCCAGTTTCGTTCACGACACTGATAGACAATCGATCTGACAGAATGAAATTTGAACATCATTCTTATGAGATGACATTCTTGATTGAAATTATCGAAACATGAATCAAACGTTCAATGTGGTAAAAAGATACAATAAAACAACTTACCGATCGGTACAAACGCAAACATCTTCGACGGGACAGTTTTTTTTTAAAAAAAAAAAAACGCACACACAACGGATTCGATCGAAACGCACAGAATCTGTAACACTCGAGTTAAATCGTACGCGATTGAGCACTTATTTTCTTTTCGATCAGTTCCTTCGATCCATCGCTAGTATCACAGAAACGAGTATATCAGTAAAACAACGTACGAACACAATCTTACACGGAAATTGTTCAGACGCCGACAAAGAGGACACGCGTACATTTGTATGAATGTTATTTTTTTAAAAAAATCTGTTTACATTTGCTAATTGTTCCGTGATGGAAAATAAAACATTTCGCGTTGAATTCATACAGTAAGGACACAGTCGCGAGTGACGGTCAAACGCACCGAGCACGTTGTTCAAATGTATTCGTTTCAATGTTAGATAATAACGTTTCGTCACCACTGGACGGCGTTAACTGCTGAATATTCCATTTACAGTTTCTTTAGGTAGTTGCGTAACTACCGACTGATGTGTATTGTTAAACTGCTAATCGTTAATTTGGTAGGAAAATAATTGCGGTTTTTCTCTCTGAATTCTGACCTTGATTTTTTTCCAGTGAAAGTGTGATTTCGTCGCGTTCATGACAATATCATTTATTCAAGTGGATTTTTCGGTTTGTATTTCGGTAACATCGACATCGGTTTCACTGTTAATTTTGATTCGAATTAGGCTATCGAACGAAGGGTGGAAAAGAAGCAAATAACTGCATTTTTTGTACGAGTTCAAAACGGGTGGTGAAGCAACAGAAACCACTTGTAAACTAAACGATACATTCGGTAGGATACTGATAAGGAACGATGGTAGTTCCAAAAATTGCATGCCGGGAACGAGAGCCTTGAAGATGAGGGTCGCGGGCGTTCTTCTTCAGTTCATAACGACAAACTGAAGAGGTTAGTTGAAGCAGACCAACGCACAACAATTCGAAATAATGATCAAAATTGAGGCGTTAGTTGTCCAACAGGCCAGGACTACAAATGAAGAAATGTATATAAATTTGTAGATAAACCGCAATTATTTTTCTACCAACCCAATATATATATATATATATATAGAGGATAACAGTTCGTATCGATGAAATAATATTTTAAAAATTCATTAGAAAGATAAAACAATATAAAGGAAAAAACATTTTTGTTTTGTCTCTCTTTTCGTTCAATTTATAATTTGAATTCGTATTCTGTTCATCTACTTTAGATATATGAATAGATTGTAAAATTATTGACAAATTAGAAAATAATAGAACATATATTTTTACATATAAGTTACTGGACAAGAGAGTACAGTTCTTCTTTAATGAAATCATCTAACATACAGAATGTCTCAAAGTCGCTATCTATTTTGAAAAAAAATGTGAATTATAAAGAACGGGTTCCGGACATGAAAAATTTATTTATTTCAAAGAAAGTGCCACAGGTGTCTGGCGACCATCAGTGTCTCTACAGAGCTCAAAGCGATCAATTGTTTCCCGGGACACACTTTTCAACATCTGAGGCGTTATTTTCTGAACTGCATCGATAATACTTTCTCGAAGTTCGATCACATAACTGATTCTCCCACCAATCTATACTTAATGAGACTTAATGAAATCCCATGCACAAAAATCTAATTGTATTAAATCGGATGAACGTGCTGCCCGTGGTCGTGTTCATCCACGACGAATCCAGCAACCTGGGACACGTCTGTCAACACTTATTGCATGATGGCACGGTGCTTCATCATGTTGAAAAACTACTGTGTCAAGAATACACTCTGTAAGAAGCTGAGATTCGAGGAATTGTTCAAGCATGTCAAGACACACAGTTCCTGTAACCGTAGCCTCTGCAAAGAAGAAAGATCCGTCCACCTTTGACTGAGTTATACCACAAGCCAAATATTCACTTTCAGTGTGTCTCCCGCCCATTCGAGAAAATTATTTGGTGTCTCGACAATCATATCGATTAACCTTTCTAGAAGTATGGAAGGCCGCTTTATAAATTACACAAAATTCGAAATATCGATTAACTTTTCTTCAAATAAACAAATCTGCACCAGAACTTCATATCTTTATGCCAGTATAGCATTTTTTTAAAAAAAAAACTGTACTTTTTATCTATTGAATGTACAAATTGTTTCGATTTTTTTATAGAAAACGAATTTTAATATAAAAAATGGAATACAATTTCAATCGTCAAAATATCGCCCATTATATGTCATCGTTGTTATTTGGGATTTTGGGGCGCGTCGACAGTTAAGGTCATTAGCGTCCGTCACCCATTATAACTTTCCATCCGTCAGGTAACCGACGAACCGCTTATCGAAAAAACGACAACAGCTTTGTGTCGATGAAGTCACGAATGCATTTTTGGGAGAAGTGAATTGGCTCAAAAGACGGACCGTTCTTTCGTCGCGGAATTCAATTTTTGCCAGAAAAGTGGGAAAAAGTCACAGCTTCCGAGGGAAAATACTTTGATTAATGTATTCGCACATTCTGTTATTGAAATAAATGCTCAAAAAATACACAAACAGCGGCTTTCAGTGCAATCGCCTAATAATTATTGTAATATATTGTAAATTGTCAACAAAAACGTTAAAAATAAAAAAAAATAAGTTTTTCGAACTGCAAAAACATGTTAATTCTTATACCCCCTAAATCCTAACGTTCCATATATGGCACATTCAAAGAAACACACACTTCCAGTTAACTTTTTTGAATTCCGCCGTTTGATTTGTGAACGACAGCTCATATCTGGTAACAATCCCGAAGAACATAATTTTTGCAATGGGTCTGAGCTCGACAGGGTTAAAATTTATGAAGACAATCAAAGAAGAATGCTTATGAATTTTTGATGGAGACAAATTATAGAATTTGTTTTTGTGTAGATGTGTTTTTTTTTAAAAAAAAATAGAGCAAGTAGAAAATTTTTAACGGTGGCACAACTATGCAGCGGAATCGGCTTGGAGATCGTTCCAACAATATCTAATAATTATCCAGTTTAATTATGTGTATTCATACAGAAATATGTAATGATAATATTTGTCCCGGACAGATCTTCAGGCACGTGTCTGTGTTAAAAGCGACATTAATCTATAAACGAGCCGAGAACACTGAAATAGCCGATCTCCATAATCAAACAATGTATTATTTATTTGAACGAGTGTAGTTTAGATGAGAACAAATATTGATTCTCTCTCACGCCAGCATCCAAACGGATTCATTCGAACGAACAGATTACTCGCATGTATTCTTGTCTGCTGTTGATAATAATTACAAAACAAATAAATAGTATGTGAACGATAACGATTATTCGAAGAACGCAAAGTCCATTCATGACGAAAGCGGAGGAATGTACGTGCGGACGCCGTGAGATTTAAATTTCAAATATTTAGACGAACGATCCGATGGAAAACAAAAAAAAAGAGAATATTAAGTGACGGCAGTCGACGATGACGCTCTTTTTTAATTGTATAAATGTGGATTTTTTTTCAATGCGTACCTGTATCGTCTCTAAATGTCATCTTATCAGATTTAAGATCTTAATTGCTTGCGCGTTGTGTATAAATTATAAATTCAAATTTCTATTCAAACCGTAGAGACATTCATGTTGTTTTTTAGTTAAAGTAAATAAGTGTCGTGGTACATATTCTGAACTGATGGTGTTCTCTCTCATCCTGTAACCGATATTTTTCAGACATAATTCGATTTTAATTGTGAAAAACCATTATGTTAAATCACTTATAGCAAATACGAAGAACGAGATCAAAATGTATGGAAAATAGGAGAGACCGGGGCTAAGTGAACCGTTTCTTTTTTTCAAAATCGTTCTTCGTTAACAAAATAAATGTGTTTCTCAAAATAAACTATGCTGCTGCAAAGGTCAAACACTTAACTACGAAAATGTGTAGGCAGTTTTAATATTCATTTTGTATTTTTCTCGTTATGTAAGAAAAAGTGAAGACGTGCAAAATTTCCGGGGATAAGTGGACCGCTATATTAAAAATCGGTGAAAAATAAAAATAAGGCGTTTTTATCATGAAAATTATTTAATAAATTTTAATTAGCCTTCTTTCCACAGTCTACATGTATTGTATGAAAGCTTTTTTTTCTAAATTAAAGCATGAGAAAGGTATTCAACCGAGGACTGGAGGCCGCGCTCGTTTGTCCGGTAGAGAAGAACGATTTTATCGCAGAGTATTAACTACACAAGCAGTCCAGTATGCTCGTGCTGAAGAACAAGGGTTGATGAGGAAAACGACGACGCTACCTATGACAGAATCGACGAATTCCATGACAAAATCGATGATATTGTTAGGGGGTAAATGGATCAACAAGTGGAGTGATGCGCTTCCGCTGGCCCACCCCTGACTACAGGCCTGGAATATCTGCCACGAATATCTGCCACGTGCAGCCTAATCGCCAGACTAGTCTGAATGTGTTTCCAAACCTGAAACACTGACACGCTGGCAAAAATTAAACGTCGGATTTCAAAGTGATTGCCGCCACAAACTGTTATTTTGAAGACGTATGGACGTGTCATCCTATAAGGACGGCATGAAGATTCTTGAATATCGCTGTAATAAGTGTGTTGAGTTAAAAGGAGACTATGTCGAAAAACAAAATCATTTTTAACACAACACTTTGTCGTTTTCCCTCCTAGGCCGGAATCCTTTCATCCCGTCCTCATAAAATAATGATTATATATGCGTACCACAATTATTAATCATAATGAACTGTCTACAGCTCGAGTTGACATTTTGATTCTATTATTTAACCACAATTCAATCCATACAAACGGAATGAATAGAGAATCTTCCATACAATTGTATTTGTAAGAAGTGTCTTTCGAAGATTCTTCCAGCCGCTTGTCAAGTTTGCGAATAAATGTATAAACAGGGAAAGATTTTTTCCATACATTCAATTTATCCGAACATTAAAGTAAACAACACATAAAATTGCACAGTACCTACGACAAAAGACATTCTCCTGTACAGACCGACCTGACGTTTCTTTTCTTTCTTACTAAACGCCCTGGCACTCGACTGAAATATTCACACTTTTGTACAAAAAATACGTCCGGTATTTAAAAACGAAGAGAGAGTACTGAAACATATTTTCTTGGGGAGATTAACTAATCTACAGTTCGATTAACAGGGAACGTAACCTTCAGATCGAAAATCGAAACGGAATTCATGATCATAAAGTGTACAATGAAAGTGAATGACTGTTTACACCGTACAATATTCAAATAAAAAATGATTTATGTGTTCTATGGGAGAGAATGAGATACGTTCGATATAAAAAATTATCGTTTTTTTTTTTAATGGAAGAACCAAAGATGACAAACAGTTCTATCACAGAAATTGAGGTCTTCGTTCTGCGATTATTTAACGGAATCGTACGAATTATCGGTTCACATAAATCAATCAATACTTAAATTACATGGCGCTGTGACGTCTATTGACTGAACTTGAACTTCTCGTTCGTTTTATCTCAAAGACAAATATTGTCCGAAATGAGATTGTATTGATGAATGGATGTTAAGTTTACGCAATCAGAAACTAATCGGTCCTATTTTCAACTGAAACGATTTTGATAGCTAATTATTTGCGACTGGAAATTAATTTCATTTATTTTTTTATAGAAATTGCCGACAAAATCAATATTTACATGCATTCCTAATTTAATACTCAGATAGTCAATATCTTTTGATTTTTTTTTAAAAAAAATATCGAATACTAATTTACAATTTCTTATCGCATGCTTATTTTTCATTAATTGAAAAATATAGCTATCTAAATACAGGGTGTTTGAATGAACTTCGGTCGATTTTGTTTTTTTAGTAATTTTTAAATAAAACACTTTTAATGACACAATGACACAACTCTCATTGAAGGGCGCAGCACCGTCAACTGTGCATGCCAGTAAAACTAGATGAATGAATCCTCGACGGTGTTATTTGGAGAAATGTAAATTATCACCAACAGTATTCGCTGACCGCTCTCAGCGAGACATTCAGCTGCACATACTCCACCGATTGGTGATTTGTCCACAGAAACATTACATGTTTGCTGCACTGGCATGGTTTAGATGAGGTGTGACCACATCATATGAGTTTTGGTAAACAGCTACTCCATAATCTCTAACCTTTGGGCGTTCAAAATGAGCGATACAATGAAAATTTGGAATCGATATATCTCCATCGTCGAGCCA
Organism: Acanthacorydalis orientalis; assembly: GCA_034766995.1. Classification (NCBI taxonomy): domain Eukaryota; kingdom Metazoa; phylum Arthropoda; class Insecta; order Megaloptera; family Corydalidae; genus Acanthacorydalis; species Acanthacorydalis orientalis. The sequence goes on from CM068315.1 coordinate 772,084, forward strand.
GGTTTCTGAGAGCAGTGAATCATAGCAGGGATCCGTGAGATCTCTAGTGTGGACATTTAAGTTTTGAAAATTTAAAAATGTCACAAATAATCCTCTCTTCTACATACTGAAATCAATGAGTTGTCGGTGTATCGTTTCTAGGCGATTCAGTGAAAGCCGCGTCGAGGCATAACATATTTCGTGACGCGTGCAAACCGGTTTACCCTCGCTATAAGAGTTTCACTTCAAAAATTCAAGCCGATTCAAATCAGGTGAACGAGGCGGCCAGTCGATGTGAATAATTTTTAAAATTATTCGATTTGCACCGCAGCTCGAGCTGTGTGCGACGAAGCACCGTCTCGTGGAAACCACATGTGCCGCGGACCTTGTTCATTGATTTCAGGCACGAAGAAGTTTTTCAGCAGCGCACTAAACCGTTTACCAGTGACGGTACCCGAATTTCCAATAGTTTCTTCGAGAAATATGGTCCAGTGATGCCACCAGCCCAAACTGCACACCGAACGAGGATGAGGAGCTCGTTCGTGGATCAGTCTTGTGTTTTATGATCCCCAATAACGGATATTTTGTTTGTTTACATATCCGCGCATATCGAAATGAGCTTCGTCGCTCATGATTCAATTTTAAAAAAAAAATGTGGGTGTCAGCATCGAGCTGTAACGCCTTACCATTCCATTCTAGACATCATTAAACTCGCTATAATTAATTTTGTGCGTCGGAACTACATGACATAACTGACAGACACACGACAAACAAAAATGTCATCAAAACAAGATCGACCGAAGTTCAAAATCAAACACCCTGTAGTTATAAGCGTGGCTACATGTGTAACTTTTATTTTTCAGCAGCGACACTTAACCGTTTCAACTGACCGCGCTACTATATTCGAGACAGCACTCTCTTTAACTTTTAGGCGCCGTTCGATTTTTTTTTTTAAAAAAAACGAGATGATCTCTATCTCCTCCATCTGACCTGTTTATCTCATGCTGGATACATTATGAAAATGTTTCAGTTTATAATATCCATTTATGAGCGACTGGCTAACGATTTTTTTTTGGTCGGTTGTGTTTGGTTTATCGTTTAAAAAATACACCGCTTCGTGTAAACAACATTTCCAATCTATGTTTACGTTGTTCAACACTGTAATTGCGATCAATGTGTTTTAATTGATATTTATGTTATTGGTATTGATTTGAAATTGTTGTTTTGTAAACTATTGAGTCAGTACGTTATAATTGATAAAAAAATAATTAGTGTCGATATCGAAAGTAACCGCCGTCAATGTTTATAAGGGGACATGTAAGGTTCATTAGACGCAAAACTTGTGTATATTTTGGAAACAGTTCGATTTGCTTTTGAATATATTTCGAAGTGATATATGATGAAAGCAACACGATCGTCGATCAGCTCGAATTTTCGTACAGTTACAGTTACTTTTTTCCACTGTTTCAGAAATTACTTTGAAAAACCGCATTACCTACGGGATGACCCGACGTACAAACGCGACCGTCAAAAAAATCACGAAGAGTTGCTACACATGGTGTACCTGAATTCGCATTCGCGAATGACTTCTCTTCTTACCGTTTAAATGTCAAAAAAAAAATGCTCGATAGAACGATTGATGTGTATGCGCATTTCGATGCCATCGTCTTCAAAGCGTCAAGCGTGCAGAGAACCGTCAAGATGCACTCAAAGCGATGTTTCTATGGCTTGAATCTCTTGACGATCAGACAGATCGATCTCGATTCGGCAGAACACAACCAAGAATAAACATCTTGATGCTACGGACGGTACAGAATAAAGTTCTGCGTGCGGCAATGAACCGAACGTACGGTTGAACAATATCTGAACGATACCGGCCGGAACTTCCATCGACGAAATCCGCTCGTCGAGCGACTAAGATCACCGAAACTTGTCCCGCTGACCAGCAGAGTGGGACGACACAGAACGATAAATAAATTAGTACAAAAGTACTACTTCAACAGTAGCGGACGAGAAGGGAGAAAATAGCGGCGCCGAAGACGTGCGTGTACGGAAGGTGGACTCGATATCTAGGCGAGACCCGAACTGACACACAAGGAAAGAGATGACAATATTTTTTTTTGGAATTTTTCCCAGATTAGCATATAGCAGACATGTTGCGTAATCAGAAAAACGCCAAATCGACACATTAAATTGTTACGGAGCTTTTAGAACATCTCCGTACAGTCACGCCGTCCAACGCTACCGATGTTCAAATCATGAAATAGAAAAAATAACACCAGCACATACTTTGCAGCTCTGAAAATGACGGTATGGCGATCGAAATGCGTATAAGCGACAATCAAAAAAAAAACGATCGGTGATGATTCGATCAGATAAAAATAATTCACTTTAGTAAACAAATGATTTTAGAAATTATGTCAGGACCGTCAACCGGAAAAACTACTAATTATTATTTACTGTTCAACAAATACCTGTATATCAAACTCTGTTGACAAATGATTATTCTGCGATCCTCTTTATCACTTTATGTTTCCGTCACCTTTTACACTTTTACTTTACATAATACATTGTTTATAAAAGCTTACATAACATCAGAAAAAAAGCACAGCGCGGACACCGCAATCAGTGACAACTGCAGTTTTTTCTTAATGAAAAAAACCGACCGACTCGTCTATAATAAGCGTCCGTCCACTGATCACCGCGCCGACAACAGAAACTGTTCGAAAATCTCTCGTCGGAAGCCCGTACTCCAATTCGAATTGTTTACACGTGATTCCAGTGATATTAATAGAGAAGAACAATTTTTTATTATCTAGTAAAGTGTTATCGTAACTAGGGTATAGGCCATTTCACTTATCAAGAAATGCATTATTATGCGTAAACAGAGTCTCGCACGACAGATAATTGTATTTTTTTTTGTAGGACTCGTGCATTTTTTTCTCGTGCTGGCATCGTTCCTCGGCTTATCGTTGCCAGTAGATTAATTTCAATTGTTTAATTCGACATGTAAACCATATAAATACAATATAAGTTCGGTACTGGCACTAGTCTAGCAGTTCTGTTAAGCCCTATTTTCGAATATACCGACTAGTCATGCCGGACACCAGTTTAAACTTCATCTATTTCTGAACTGTTTGAAACGACTAGGCGGAAATTCATATAAACACAACATATCAGGTGTATTCATTTTTACAGAAAATGAATGTCTACTAAACACATTTCAATCATCGAAATATCCCCCGTTATTTCATACAACTCTTCTTCGACTGTCATAAAAAAAGATGCCGACTTTGGGTCGATATGTTTTCGTACTCCTCTTGCACTGTTTTAACATTTTTTGTATGTCTCGCGCGTCACATCGTCTTCACTCGAGACCGAACAAGTCGTTCCGGTCGCTTCGGAACATTTTTTTTTCAAGTGAAATGCGAAAAGTATGCAACGTCAAATGTGCTGCTTTTCGGACGCTGTCGTGTTCGTTACTGTTTTGTGAGGTTATGTCAACTGCTTGGCCGAGATCATCCCTATGCTACTCGCTTATATTACCAATACATTTCCTGGTTAGGGTTTGTAAATGTCGTCAGGCGACACTACCACTAGGTTGTTCTCGGTCCTTTCTCTCTCTCTCTCGCCTCTCTATTCGCTCTTGTCGTGCTCATTCTTTACGTGCGCATTGAAAATGTGAACAAACCAACCTAAATCTGTAATGTTTATCGTTTTTGTTCAGTACAAAAATGTCTCAAAAGAAAATATGCGTTCGATTGAATTATGTAAGATATTGAAAACATATGATGTTTGATGAAAATATTTGGATAAAATCGATAACAAGAATCATCAAAACTCGCGCTCATAAGTAACGACCTTCTACTAGCGCTGCCAGATCAAGTCGACAGAGCGTTGCAACGACCGCGAAGCGAATAGCATAGGTGTGGATGAGTTATATAGCTTTTTTAAATGTTAAAATCGGCACTCCGATATCGTGAAATAACGAGAAAATATTTTGACTTAAAACAGAGTCATGATTGATTGAATTCGAAGGCGCCGAATTGATTTTTACGCCTTAGACTTTGGTACTGTCGCCACTCATAAATGAATGTTCTACTCACTCCGCAATCCTCACTTTTTTTCCTCCTGGTGAAAACTCACTGGAAGACTTTTCTCTTGAGACATTTTTGTACTAAACAAAAACGACAAACATTACAGATTTAGGTTAGTTTGTTTACATTTTCAATGCGCGCGACAAGAACGAACAGAGGAGTGAGCGAGAGGTCCGAGAACAACCTATCGGTAGTGTCGCTTGGAGGCAGTCACATTCCCTAACCAAATAAATGTATCGGCAGTGTGGGCGAGTAGCATAGGACTGATGGTGTCTGAGAAGTAACAGACTAGGTATTGTATACTTTCCGGATTCCAGTTGAAAAAAATGCTACCGTAGCAACGAGAACGATTTATTCGGCTTTGTGGGAAGATGCTATGACGCATTAAACATACAAAAAAAAATGATTTTAAATGTGGAAGCGGTCGGAAAATGCATTGACGGCTTGATCGACTCGAAGCCACCATCTATTGACAAGGGATTCGATGACAGATCTAGTAAAGTCCTATAGAATAATGAAGGATGTTTTGAACACTGAAACGCATTCTATTTTCCGGTAAATAAGAATTCATTTCCTGCCAAAAAGGCAATGAATTGATTTGTACGCCTAACAATACATGAATTCGGAAAATTATCAAACAATTCCTCGAGAATTTTCTTGTAAATTTTCAAAGTAGTGCAGAACTTTCGGTCGAACTGCATCATATATTTTCACATCATGATTCGCACTTTTCAAAATGACATCAGTTTTGTTCATAATTGTATGAAACGTCATCGAGATGCACGCATCTCATATAAGTATATAATTATTTAACTATGATCATATTCCATACAGTACCCAACGAGTCATTTAAACAGCAAAAAAAAATAATAAAAACAAAGTCTATTACGTTTTAATATTTACTTAAAATTTATAATGACAAAAACTATTACTGTAAATAATTAATAAGCGAATGTATGTGTATACTTTCGAAATTAACTCTAATTTAATTGATTGTAGCATGTGATATTTCACAGATAAAATATACCTTTCATATTAATACATCATACATCTGGTTATCTAATGCTGTAATTATGAAACAAACCAGGTTAAACATTTGATAATGCACTTATAATAATCGACGAAAAACCTCACATCTGTAGATATACAATTATTATTTTTTTTTTTGGTATTCTTTGAACTGAAATTGTCACACATGCAACTTCTCGCAGCGTTTAACAGTTTTGGTCAGAAAATCGTTTTGTAAGGGTTTGTGAGATAAGTGAAAAATTCGTTTAATTAAGAATAAAATTTCCACGATTAAAATTAAACAATACAGAGAAACAATTTCTTCTCTCTAGATTTACAAACGAAGTAGTAATTCTTTAGCATTAAACTTACATTTTCAATTCATTAAATTTTTAACGACTATCAAAAACGATAAAGAATCAATTATTAATCATTCTTAAACATAAAAATGTTAACGGTTTGCACTAAGCGAATGATTCGTTTGCGGAAACAGTTTTAGCCGATTAATAATTTCATTTTTGTGCTCTTGTTCGCACAATTAATAAAAACGATTTTATTATATTAGATGTAAAAATTAATT
>CM068315.1:785247-905247 GCA_034766995.1 Acanthacorydalis orientalis
ATAATAAAAACCCACATTTCAGTATCTATAGCGATGAGAAATGTTTTCTTTGTCGCTCGCAGGTTTCAAATTAATTCTTTAAGTTCCGTTCTTAGGTATTTTTTATGTTTAAATATATTATGTTGTGAAAACCAATAGACAGTTTTCTCTTTCTAGTTTGCCCGTCAATGTCGACTGGCTACATATTGCCCACTGTTTTATTCAATAGTACATTTTAAACACTGGCATATTCATTACAATACACGGTATATCTTAAGCGAGCAATCAAACGTTTTTAATTAGCTAGCTGGTAAATAATAACAGGAGAGATATAACGATAGAAATGCGAATGAGTAGGATAAAATGTTATTCATTCATATGTATACTATGATGAAATAGTAGATATTGTTGATTTTCCGATTACAAAAGTTAGTAACGATGTACGTATGGAAATTGTTGTTGTATTTTCCATCCGGGTGTTTTAAAAATTTGAAAATATTTATAGAAAATATTTTAAGGGACAGAGAAGCATAACATGATGAAAATATTTTACTTCGCTTGAGTTACAGTTCGTACATATTTCAGTGGGAACTCAGGTATACTTAAGGCCTCTTGATATTATTTTCTAAAAATCTTCAGTGGCCGTAACTCTTAATTGATTGAATACTTCGACTTTATCAAACTGAATTCTTAGTTTCAAATATGGTTTTATTTCAAAGGTGGGCACATTGCGACTCCCAAAGGGCTCCCGGGACAATATTGGGTTTCATTGCCATTTTTCCTAAACTTTTATATTAATAATCTATATTAGCATAATATATATCGACATCAGAACATTTTATATACAAACGGGTAATTCACATTGTCCTTTCACGCATCCATATGCATTGTGAGTCTAAACTACTGTTTAAGGTGACTCCACGGTTATGGACAATCCTTAAAAAAAATATGAAACTAAACAATTTTGTTAATTAAGATTTGATGAATGCAATAAAATCGAATTCGAAACATAATTGAAATTCAAATATGAAAATCTAAACACTTTCCAAACTTTCCAGGTCCGTTCTGTCGATATTTCGCAGAGAAAATGCCGTTACTCGGACGAAAACATCCTCAACGTCTACAAGTATTACAGTTACAGTGCATGCTGCGTCCAGTGTCGCAAAGATGCACAAATGAAGTTTTGTAATTGTACACATCACTTGATGCCGAACACAGGTACATGACTATAACTATTCTGATTATATAACATGATCAGAAGACACTAATCACAATCAAATAGAGAAATGTTCAATCGTTCATGAACAGACGGTCAGTGTGTGAAAACTGACAGCGCCGAGGTTTCCAAGAATATCACAACATAATTTAGAATTTATCTACTTTTTAGTATCAATGGTGAAAAGATTTCATTTCGAATGAAGTGCCGAGTCACCATTGACTATTAGGTTTTATTTAAAATATAATCTTATAGATATATGCAACAATATTCGTAGTGTGTGTAATAAAAGTGCTATTAATGAAACGACATATGAGCACTGGTTTGAAATGTTTCATTCTAGTCCTAAATCGTTCAAGTATAAATCAAGGTCTAAACAATCTTTAGACATTGAAGACGAAGAATTCTAGTACACCACAACAGATATCAAAGAACAGAAAATATACAGTAGAACACAAGCATACTTGGTGTAACTCAACTATGTATCAAATTTGGATAGTATTTCAGTTTCAGTAATTTGTAAAATTATCCCCCTAGCTTTAACTTAAAAAACAACAATCGAATTTTATAAAAAAATCGTCATACATTAGAGGGAAAAAATGGTTTTTCAAAGTACACGGTTTTAGAAATGTTATAGCAGCTATTGATTATACACACATTCAAATATCAAGAGTAGCTGGAAAGTATGATCAACAGGACACGACTGTATAATAAATACGCAAATTGTTTGTGATGTAAAATCTGTCAGTCTATCTACCAAACTGTCTGCATTTCAGTCTGTCTGCCTATCTGTTAGTCTGACAGTCAGACAGTTTTCCTGTCTACCTCTCTGCTTATCTGTCTGTTAACATTCCTACCTGTCTGTATGTCTACCTGTTTACCTGTCTGCCTGACTACCTATCTTCCTGTCAATCTACCTGCCTGAATGTCTCTCTGCCTGTCCATCTGTCTGGCTGCTTATCTACCTGACTATCTGTCCGTCTGTTTACCTGTTTTTTGACTACCTGTCTGCCTGTTTACTTGTCTGTCAGTCTACCTGGCTGCCTCTCTGCTTGTCTAATTGTTTGTGTCTACCTACCTGCCTGACTACCTATCTACCTGTATAACTGTCTGTCTATCTGTCTGCCTGCCTATCTGTCTACATTCCTACCTATATACTGGCCTATCTATCTACTTGCCTATCTCTCTACTTGACTACTTGTCCGCCCAATCGTCAGAACAGACATTCTGAAATGAACAAACACTCACAAACAAGGAATCACATAAAGATTTTCCCCACTCGTGATTTTTTTTGTCCAAATATAATTTGTGTCATACTTCTGTACATCTATTTGAAGTTGTGTTCATTATCTTTGAGATCACTATTTGAATATTTTCTACAGCCGGTTTCATCTACTGGCAGATAATCCACAGTACAATGATTTATCTAGCCGCAATAGTTGTCAGAGATTTTCAAATATGTATTCGGGTTCATATCCTCGAATTTCGAATATCGGTTAATCTTTGCCTCATATCGTATTCCGAATACATCCTTGGAATTGAAACAACGATGATGATAATAATAATAATATGTCCACGTATTAGAATAAACATTTCCACCTTTGTCACATTGAATTTAATTTTCAAATTAGCTCCTTCGGGAGATAATGTACAAGTACAAATCAATTATTGAAACACGATAATGGGAATTTAATAGTTATTTTATTTCATGTATAATCGATATGTTAAATTCTATAATTGTTGTTTGTGACGGATTTAAATTTGTATTAAACAGCGTATCGCTGAAACAAACACGACGATTATCATTTTATTAATTAATAGTTGCGATCCATACACATGTTGTAATCTCAACGGTCACGTTTGTGAAACTAGATATTTCAATAGCATGAAATTAAGTATGATTTATTCAATCGACAATATGTTGGAAAAAATATTATAATTATTATTTACAGGTGTCGGTCGGATCGATGTAACGTATTTTGTATAGTCTGTGTTATTTTTTCAAAATTAACCAAGAGTACACACTAGTGCCAGTATTTTTGATTTTTTTGAAATGAAACTTTTATAGTGAGGGTAAACCCGTTTGCACGCGTCACGAAATCTGTTATGCCTCGACGCGGATTTCACTGTTTCGCCTAGAAACGATACACCGACAACTCATTGATTTCAGTATGTAGAAGAGAGGATTATTTGTGACATTTTTAAATTTTCAACACTTAAATGTCCACACTAGAGATCTCACGGATTCCCGCTCTGATTCACTGCTCTCAGAAACCTGGCTCAACGATGAAGATAACGTATCGATTCCAAATTTTCATTGTAACGCTGATTTTGAACGCCCAAAGGTTAGAGATGATGAAGTAGCTGTTTACCAACACTCAAATGACATGGTCACACCTCATCTAAACCTGCCAGTGCAGCAAAAATGTAATGTTTCTGTGGACGAATCACCAATCGGTGAAGTATATGCAGCTGAATGTCTCGCTGAGAGTGGTCAGCGAATACTGTTGGAAAATAATTTACATTTCTCCAAATAACACCGTCGAGGACATCATACGATTCGCTCATCGAGTTTTACTGGCATGCACAGTTGGCGGTGCTGCGCCCTTCAATGAGAATTGTAATCAAATGCCTATGATTCTTGGTGGTGGGTTTAATATTAATTTTTCTACACAACAAGCACCACCACCGATCGCTTTCCTGATAGAAAAACTCAAACTGGAGATTAATAATAGCCCGAACGAAGCGACTACGAGATCAGGAACTGCAATCGATGCAGTATTTTCAAGATACCTCGAGCGCTTACAATCCAGAATGTTCATTTTGTATTTTAGTTACCACAAGCCAATTGTATCATTTTTGGAAAAGTTATTATTTTCGTTGAACAGAAAATAATTCTTCATAAAAATCAATGATAGCACCTTATACTCTTGTATCCTTATGACCATAGCACGGACATTTCACTTCTATCGCGCGGATTTCCACGCGCACATGTCTTTTACACACACATATCTCTTTCTAATATAAGGAACTGATTTTCAAACATTGTAATATAGAATAGGATACACTGATCAATATTCTGGTGCTAAAAATATTTCTATAAAAGGTTTAATCAGTGTTCGTTCCTATTCATTCCCATGTTACTCTTGTAATTTGTAAAATGATTCGCATATGAGTACATCAGCAATAACTTAACGAAACTGAACCCAAGAACACAGTTAAGGAAATATTTTCATAGTGTGTTCAATTTTTTTCCAAACCGGTGACTCGACTGCGCCGGAAAAGGGACACGATGTAAATATTGAACGTCTTATTCGACAGATGAAAAGCTCGAATGCAACTTGAACGGGCTCAAATGTTTGAACGACAACTACAACATCCTTGCAGTACTGAAAGCGCACTGGTCAGGAAGTTCAGGCCTCACGTGTGATTGCCTGCCCAGTTGTTCCGAAACTGAATTCTCGTTAATAAAGGACGAAAAAACCGGGTAATATATTTTCGAATCGTATCACTTACAACCTTCAGTTATGTTTTCAATACAGTAATACAAAGTCACTTCCTAATCGCTCCTAATGTTCGCTTGGTCAATAAGTGATGTCGGATTTTTGTCATTCGAGACAGTTTCTGCTGTTTTTCAAGCAAAAGACAATTCATTCGTAACCTATATAACGCACGTACAGTCTAAAAGAAGAGGATTTAAAGTGTAATTTTTAAAAAAATCATCATGTTTAGTTAATTTTTTTAGTGTTTCTTCTGATTGGAAAATGAACAACGAGGAGATGTATTTTCGTGCAATTTTGCTTTTTTATTTCACTCTTTGCAAAATTCCTTTAATGGGAAAAAAATCGATTCTTTAGAGGTATGTAAAATGAATGTTTCGAGATTTTTTGCTGAAAAATATAACAAATTCCGCGAGGATGGTGTTATGAAACTGCCTACAAGATGCCAAAAAGTCGTTGATCATAATGATCAATACATTATTTAAAAACGTTCTCTATATTAAAAAAAAATTGACCGAGAAATCCGACATTACTTATTGGCCAACCCAATAGAATGATTAATAAAACAGAAAAATTATGAAATGTCAGTGGTGAGTTTTATAGTACTATCACTTCAGTCAAACATCATTGTATTTTTAAATTACCTTACTGATTGACTGAACTGACATTAATAATATGAAATAAAATATTTTAATTGTAAATTATAAAGTCGACGAACGAAGAAGATATATTTGAGACGACATGTCAAAGAATCAAAGCATTTATACAAAAATTATGTGAAATGCTCAACGGAAAAATTTGCCTAGTCGAGAGCAAGTAACAGATACTATTTTCTTATCTAATCAATAGCTACTGTGTATTAATTATAATGTTTACAGTATTAGATCTTCTTCTCATCGTATTTTAAGACTGTTGAGTGTATGAACAGTGTAATCCGTGCAAAAATGAAAGCATACATAGGTAGTCAAAGATCCACAATTCACGAACGATTACACCAATTCATTTCATGAAAATTATACTTCATTTGATCACGATAATCTGACAAGAGAGAACTATACCGCTTGTGGATCAGTTCGATACATTAATTTATTTCAGAGTGTCAAATCCAAATGCTGTAGTCGAATTTATACTTGAGCGTTTGCCTACAGAGAGATTCAAACGAAGGGTGATTCGCGGTCGTTTAGACTTGGTCGGTAAGTAATTTAAACATAGAGCGTTGTGTGTCGAATCTTTTGGATTTTTATTGGGCTACGTCGAAACGACGAGTATTCGCCAGCTCTAACGTTTTTTTTTTAATATATTACCGTTAGTAAAACTGTATTTATTTTTTTAATTAAAAGATAGTCATTAGGGACAAAAACTGCAAACCTAACAGAATTTATGAGACACTACTCGGGCTTGTTTTTGTGAAAAAAGTGCATTTATGTCAGGTTTAATGGATGTGATTGCAATTCGAATAGAATTTTCAAAATTTTCATCCGAATTTTTCGATTCCATTTTACTTTTTGTTCATTCGTCAGTTAGACGGTTGCACCGTGGAATCTCTGTCGCTTATGCATTTTAAGTGCCAGAGATTCCATAGAGCAAGTACGTATACATAGCAGCAATGAGGGCCGTATGCGGTACACAGGTTGGACACACATGTATAGAATAAAAGACCGATCTTTAAAATCGGTTCACGAAAATGAATCGAAAAGAGAAACATTAAAAAAAAGTATATTTACTTTAACTTACATTGATCGTTTTTCAGTTTTCATCCTTGAAAGGTCGGCCAAATATGTCCACAATAATAGTGAATATATTACAATCAAAACACCGACACTTTTGAGCAAATCCTCGTACATTATATCCGACATGTTCTCTATATTTCAATGTTTTCGATGTCAAGTCTCCGCTATGATCTCCACTCGAATGTATTCTTATAAATGTCAGATATAGTTATCGACCTGAAAAGTGAAATCCGAATAGTAATTGGTGCGACAGAGCCGCAGTTGTGTAGGGATCTTATCGAAAAAATTAACAAAACAATCGTTACTCGTAAGGAACCACTCGGCGGTCTCTTACAAGATATTATTTCACATTTATAAATTCCATACGCCCGACTGTTATTTACAGTAAATAAACATGAAAGGTCTGTGCAAATTCTGTGCTTGTATTTCAAATTCAAACACTGCGTAGTCCTTATTGGAAAACCCTATATTAATATCACAATGATAATAAAATCATAGCAATACATCTGGTTAAGATAAATCAAACAAGAGCTTGTTCGGAAACAAAACTAACTGTCGCATATTATTCGTTTTAAGCTCATACTAAAGACAAATAAAGTGAATTATGACAATAAAAAATCGCATTTAATTCGAATCTCTTGCGTTTCTATTGAATATTAAATATTTATAAGCATGTTTTCGACAAATTTCTGCTTTACTTTTATAATTTAAATGTGTATAATTGACTAATAAATCTTTGATGAAAGAATATGTGATAGAAAAGCATGGTGTAATTTTTAAAAAAGTTTAAAGTACCTCTTTCAGTACATTATGAGTATATATATATATATATATATATATATATATATATATATATATATATATATATATATATATTTACATTTACAAATATCTATTTCAGTATCAATGGGAGGAACTACTGGATTATTCGTTGGAGCTAGTATTCTGAGTTTCGTGGAATTTATATATTTTATTTTTATAAGAATATATTAATATACTAAGCTATAAAAAGTGGATGATTCAATAAAATGTATTCTCTAAATTCGATTCTATTCATTTCCTTCAGCCATGTAACCAATCGTGTATATGTGTTTATGTAATAGTCATATATGCAGTAGCTCATAGTGAAACTGAGACATTTTCGACAAAAAAAATTGAATTGTTAAATAGCTAAACGTGTACCATTTACTGACGAGAGTAAATATTAATATTTTTGTATCTGACGCTAGGCCCTATGTATAGGGAAAGTCGAATAAACAGCTGTCTATGAAAAATACTCGCACAACAATGAAACATGGCGGTGGATCATTTACGGTTTAAATAAGTATTCAGATATTCTAGAACAAAATTTGCTGCTTAGTTTGGAAACATTCGGTCGAAAAAACGATTATTATCTTTATCAAGACAATGGCCCAAAGCACAAGGCTCATAAAATGTGTACGTGGCTCGTTTACAATTGTACCCGGATAATCGAAACTCCGCCACAAGGTCTTGATCTAAATGTAATCGAAAATTTGTGGAGATGTCGTGAAGAAAAAATCCACGATCGCTGAATTTCTAACAAGGTTGACTTAACAGAAACGTTAGTGGAAGAATGGAATAAAATTGACCCAAAGTGCTGCAAAAAGCCAGTGGGAAGCATCCCTTCGAGACTCGACATAGTTCAGAAAAAGAAACAACTACATAGTAAATATTGAATTACAGAATAAAACATATTTTATGTACTAATTATTTGAATAAAACGGAAGTGTTACAGTTTAATTGTGACATTGATTTTTATCTTTGATTTTGTTTAAAATTATTTCTTTTATTATTATGAACTAATTACATTTTTGTTCCTTATAATCAGAGAATCCATTAAATAACCTTACTAAATTTAGCATTCTTTTTTTCATCCATTTCATTACAACAATTATTTTACAATAAGCATATATATATATATATATATATATATATATATATATATATATATATACACACACACATACAGTAAACCCACACCGAACGACTGATCGCACAACGACCGGGCTTCATGAAACCCAGGTACTGCCTACTTTTACAAGTTGAAAAGAAATAGGCAGAGGCAGCTCACTCTGGATAGATTTTTCACCAGAGTCTCAACTTCGTCCCGACCTATTGTCACTACCACAAAGAGGACAAGAATTGATTTCCTTCTAGTAGTGAATTACCAAGCAAAAAATTTATTCATTTCTTATACGTATCTTTAAAATTAAATTTTGTCTAATGTGCGGTTAGGATTTTGGCGGCTTTGCAACTATTAGAAGGTTTACATATTACAAGTGCCTTATGCAATGACCGTTTCAAGGAACGACCTTTAGTCCTGCATCAATTACGGTCATTCAGGGAAGGTCTACTATATATATATATACATATATATATATATATATATATATATATATATATATATATATATATATATATATATATATATATATACATATATATATATATACATATCCATATATACATATACATATATATATATACACACACACATCAATAATAGAATCATTACAGTAAAAAAACATTTTGTGGCCATTAAAATCACCATATCCAATTTTATTTTCATTTAGATATTTAAAAAATACTATATGAAACTATATATACGTACTACTTTTGAGCTAGAAACTTCTATTCAATATGACTTCAACAAAATATCACAAGAAGTAATAATAACAATAATGTATAGTATGAAACTTAAAAACAAATCAATGATAGATTAAGTGGAATAAAGTACTTTTACTATTTAAAAACTAAGAAGGAATCACAAAACTTGTCTAATTAAAATGAAGGAAATGTTAATATGGACAAAACTTATGTTCTGACATCTCTGTGGACGTTACGACATTATATGTCGAAAAGTTAGAGTTCTGAATAGTTGTGGCCTGCATGAAAAATATAGTAATTCATAAGACATTTTTTCTAGATGGCGAGCTGTTTATTTATAATAAACTAATATTTATTTATATTTACAAATCGTTATGAATGAACATTGTTTGTGAATGAAATTGTTGAAAAATATGTACATGCAAACAAAAATAATATTTTGGCTAAAGAAATGTGATGTAAAATGTAATCGTTATTTTAGTTCATTATTTCTTTATCATTTTACTTATTTCTGTAGAAAATCCCCAATGAAGACTTAAGGTGGTGAAAGCACACTATAAAATTTTACCGATTTAAACAATTAACGTTTTTAAACATTAGAAAATAGCTTTAGAATCACTAAAGAGTTCGAAAGAACTAGCATAATGGTGTTTATTAAAAAAAAAAATAAAAGTTTTATGCAATTCAGATAATTGCAGTACAATTAGAAATATTTTTATAAATGTATGCTATTCATAAGGACATTTCAAATATAAATTAAGACAAGGTTTTCATTAAGGTCATGTTATTAAAATATAGATGGATATTTGATATCTAAATAAATGTTCACCTCACGTTATACCCAAAGTTTACAAATTGAATTATTCGGCGTATATAATCACATACTTTTTAATTTATTTTTGATACTTATACTATATTATATAAATATATACGTAAACATTTTATATATATATATATATATATATATACATATATATATATATATATACATGTATGTATGTTTATTGTCTAAGAACTAACATGCAACAGTGACAATAAAAAATGGTAAAATATATCATTACAAATGAATATATATTTAATAGAATTGATATAAAACAATCATGTACTTATATACAATTATACTTTTATTCAATATTATAAATAAATAAATTCTGAATTTTTCTCAAAGGTTGAAATCGTGATAAAATAAAAATCTATCGTTAAACAATTTTCAAATATGATGTATTCAATTGATCATTTATATTACATTTCTATACAATGTTTTGTATTGCTATAATGAGCTAAACACAAAATGTCCTGTCTTTGAAATTGAAAAGAAAATATGATTAAATTAATCCGTACAAATCACTTAAATGAAAAATAGTTACTTAGAAATCAGATGAAAAAAGCTATTTTATAGACGAGTACAAAGCGCTATATACAATTTTGTTGTAGCTTTTTTTGATGATGACGAGCATCAATCTAGTCTGTCAATATTTATATACTGTACATTGTATGGAATATTCCTTTTTAAATTCTGTAGCTTTGGTTCATTTTAATACATATACATACATATATATATATATATATATATATATATATATATATATATATATATATATATATATATATATATATATACACATTTGATAAAATGCTACAAATGTAAAATAAGTAAAAATTGTAAGAGATGAATAAAATATTCGAATGAAGCACATGTAGGTGTACACAGTACTTTTAAGATTTATCGAAAAGCCAATTCATATAATGAATAATAATGACGATGATACATACATAAATACACTATTTTTAATAATCATAATATAGGACACAAGTCACTATACCCTAAAGTGTATTTTTAATAAAGTTCAATGATCTTCATTTCATTAAACGGTACTCTATTTTATCATATGGCACCAGCCTTAATTATAATTTTATATCATTATTATATATTTGTATATGAACCTAATCAAATTAAAAATATAAATATTTTTATTTATATCACCATTAAATTCACATTCATTTTCGTTCTTTTTATAAAATTCTGTCTGATTCGAACACTACATTCTCACAAAATGAATAAAGAGATTTTATTTATAGTTCTGAATTTACAAAATAACTGAAATATAATATCGATTTATGTAAAAACTTCAGTCTAATATTTTCACGTATGCAAAAAGCAATAAATATGTTTTTCAATAATGATTCGGAAATTGATTTTCAAAAGAAAATATTTTTTTATTCACACGTCTACTTGAATTTCAAAAATGTCGATAATTTATTACTATAATAAAACGTATTTTAAATATCATCGACTTTATTAAACTACCATTGAGATCAGTCATTACTTCAACACAATTAAAAAATATATTTAAATAAAAATGATTAGAATATAATAATATAATTGAGATGATTATTTTATCAATTTCAATAAATAAAATATAACCTTTTTATTCATTATTTGTGTTTAATATTTCTCAAATTCAATATCATATGTTGTATCGTTTTTTATATAATTTAAAAAGTAATATAATACTGCCATGATATCATTTATATTTTAAAATATAATTAATTTTTATTTGATATATTTAATAGCATGAAACATTATATTTTATTAGATACTTTGACGTATTAACCTTTTTATACTGATAGAGGCATCTCAGTTTCATATTTTTATTTTTAGTTCATTTAATACACACACATCAATATCTTTTGCATTTTTGTATATTCAAAAAAGATATGGTTAAAATTTATGTGAAATTAAATTGTTTATAATTCTAATACAAACAATAACAATATATAGATTAAAATACTGTTCTAATACTAGTAACATATAGTGGCTGATTTAGTTAAATACTAGTGTTCTAATCTTTGGCTGTAATCAATTAATTGTTGAATATGAATATTGTTTCATTCATCGATCAAAGCAAATATTAGTTTAAAAATATTAATTTAATTATATCTTTTTCAAAATGTTATAAAATTGAAAAATCATAAAATTTATTTTATATAAAAAAAATAATAAAATTATACACTATAATATCTATAATCACTGAGGGACTCCATCAGATCACATGTAACTTTTTTAGAGACTAATATATGGGTTAAAAACACAGTACAGACTTTGCAGTAATAACTTTTTGATTTATTAAAAAAATACTTTATGGTATATAAATTATAAAGTGCTTTGGTGTTTCATATTATTTTTGAATAGTTAATTTTACATTTATTTAAAATCTCATAAGAAATGTTTTCATTTCAATCAATTTAGAACTATTTTCAAACTATCTTCAGATAGATATTAGAAACTAGTCTCTGATATATACCTGGAAACGGTACATGTACTAAATTTAGAAGTGTAGAACAGACACTCAGGTGATCCAAAAGGATGAAGATCATTAGGACTATACATAAATACATTTTAATATTACTGAGGTAAATCTTAATTGAATTATGAACGATATTTTATTGTTAAGATAAATACATGCAGTAGACAGGGTAAATCAGATAATAATCCATAGTGTCAATTACTAAAATGTGCTATTTGATAATTAAAATAATTCTGATAATTATAACTAAAAAATCAAATCCTGACATATTTTTAGATACATAAATTAACATTTATAACCAACATTTTATAATACTATATTTATATCTGAAATAATATCAATACGTGATTACAAATAATAAATATGGCACATAAAGTCTACGTTTAGAATACACTACAGACCTTTCCTAATTACTTAGTAACCTGTGTATTGTTTCAAATAACTAATAATACACATACTATCATACAAAGCAGTCTCCCTTGTATGAAATATTTGCAACAAATTAAATAAGAATAATTTTTCCGATCAGAAAACCAACATTTTTTGGATTTGAAAATATTGTTTGACACAACATTTAAAACCCAACGAACATTGTTGAGAAGAATTTTCGATATACAACAATGAAAAAAGAAAATTATTAAAGAAAACGTCAGCATGCATTTAAAATTGGTCTAAAATAAATAAAATCAGTATAATATTTGTAGTTTGAATTTAAAAAATGTCTGAAACCACATAAAACAAATCTAGCATACCGATTTTTTGGTTGGTATACAAAACATTTATGTTGTTTTGGCCAAAATGATGAAAAATTGTAATGGCCAAATTGTGAATTTTTGCCCTAAAGATATATTCCTCAAGGATCTTTCAAATTAGATACTTTATATATTGTTATTTGGAGTGTTAGAGTGCTTCGACAGCTAAGGTTAGATATTTTATACAATGGCAATTATTTAACAAAACTTTTAACTATATACTTAAGAAATTTTCGATACAGATGACATAAACACATCATTCAAGTATCAATCAAGTGTAATAAAACATCTATACCATTTGAAAATAATATTAAAATATGTGTGGATGCATCAGGAAACCTTCACTAACTATCATTTAAATAACAGTGACTTACTTTTTTTTAGACAATTATATTTTCAAATAAAAAATAATTTATAAAAGGAAACCGATCAAAATCTGCATTTTTAATGATATTAATGCCAAATCAGATCCTATAAAC
Organism: Acanthacorydalis orientalis; assembly: GCA_034766995.1. Lineage (NCBI taxonomy): Eukaryota > Metazoa > Arthropoda > Insecta > Megaloptera > Corydalidae > Acanthacorydalis > Acanthacorydalis orientalis. The sequence continues at coordinate 798,840 of CM068315.1, forward strand.
AGCGATGCTATATATTCATAATATATATGGAGTATCATTTATTATCAATTGTTCTGTTGAGTCAATTTACTCAATAATCAAAATATAATTCCTTATTAAGACAATACTCATCTTCGTGTCAACATCAGAATTAATAATAATCGATATCCAAAACGATCAATATCGATTTATTGAATATTTTTGACCAGCAAAAAATTTTATGATTCGTGAGATGAAAAGGGAATTAATTTACGAAAATCAAATTAAGGATTTTTTTGTAGATTGACAATATTAAAAACGCAATAAAATGTCAAAATCATCTTATCTTCATACGATGATAAAAAATATGTTTAAATAAGATATCAAAATGTTTAAATAAGATCAAAAATAGCGAATGACCGCTACATAATAAATTTACAGAATCACAATTTATATATTGAAGATCACCCATATTTCCCACAACAGTTTATAATACACAGCAATCACACGGCTACATATAAATATACATATCTGTGTATTCATATCAAATGTATAAAAGACTAATGTTGATATATATGTTATATATAAAATTTAAATGATATCACAGCAAAAAATATTAATTTTTAAAATTATAAAATAATATTGCACTTTAAATACTTTTTTTATAACTATTCTTAAAACCGATCACTCGTATTACAATCTCCGCAAAGAACATAACTCGGTCAGAAATTCGAAACTTAAATTCCATCTACTTAATTTACGACGTTCCGACCGTACGAGTCACCGTGATTTTATCGATATTGCAAATGCAAGGAGAAACTACGGGTATACTCCTATAGTGAAAAATGATATCCATTCGTTAATCAAATGAATTAATAGAACTAACCTTAAATATCGATTGTTTCTAGAATTTATAATAGTCACGATGGCAGTACCGATGTTTCATGAGCGTGTTCTGATCACCGAATTTCATATAACATATGTCACAACTGTAAGCCGCCTGTAATATCTGAGGCGTGAGTGTCGTCGGTTGAGCGAGTTGCGGGATCTGTTGTGTTTGATGCTGCTGCTGCTGCTGCTGTTGATGTTGTTGTGGCTGCGATTGATGTTGAGGTTGATGCTGCATTTGCGGCGGAGGTGCGATGACAACCATTTTAATATCTTGTAACTCTTCCTTATGTGTTTTTCTATGTTTATTCAGATTGTTCTGACTCGTGAATTTTTTACCGCACGCGTCGCATCCGTACGGTTTCTCGCCCGTGTGATTCCTGACGTGTTTCTTTAGACTACCGCGGTCGTTGAACGCTTTCTGACAGACGGTGCACGCGTACGGTTTTTCGCCGGTGTGAGTCCGCATGTGCTGCGTCAGTATCGCCTTCGACGTCAACTCTTTACTACATATCCTACATTGAAAAGGTTTCTCGCCCGTATGCGTCCTTATATGCGCGGTCAGATTCGGCTTCTGACTGAATCGTTTACCGCACACGTCGCATTTAAACGGTTTTATACCGGTGTGAATACGTTTGTGCGTCGCGAGATTGTACACCGTGCTGAACTTTTTGTTGCACATATCGCACGCAAACGGCTTCTCGCCGGTATGCATTCGCATGTGAATCGTCAACGCGACCGTATGATTGAATCCTTTACTGCATATATCGCAAACGTACGGATGGCCTCCGCTATGCATACGCAAATGAGTTTTCAAACTAAATTTGTGAGCGAAAGTCTTTCCACATATGTCACATTTAAATGGTTTTTCACCTAAATTATAAATTTATCACTTTCAATAGTTCTTATTTCATGACAAAGAAAAAAAAAAGATATGATTAAAAAGCATTACCTGTATGTCGGCGCATATGACTCGTTAACGCTGCTTTCTTCAAGAATCCTTTATTACACACGGCACATTTATGAAGTCTTTCTCCTGTATGCAATCTCCTGTGTTTCTTCAGATCTCCTTCTTTCAAAAAATTCTTATCACAGAATGTACACTTGTACGGTCGTGGCTGACCTGTGTGCGCTCTTTTATGTATAACGAGATCATGACTACGTGTGAACACTTTATAACAAAAGTTACAGATTAACGAATGCTTGTTTTGCGCGGCGAGGTGAGCTTTCCAACCCCAACCGAATACCATAGGTTTTTTTTCTTGTTGGACGACAGCTTCGACATTACTTAAAAAATGACAGAAATCACCACTTTCACGTTCTTCCGGTGCATTCGTAGGCTGAGGTTGTTGATTTTGATATTCATTATAATCTCCTGGCACCGTAGGTGGAAGGCTTGTAAGTTCTCCTCCTGATTCGAGTTGTCTCCTTAATGCAACATCTGACTGAATACAAAGTACTCGAAACTGTTGAGCCGCTTGTAATCGATTTAGACATATTTCGCATATAAGCGCTGGGAGAGCGTCGCCTTGTTGAATCTGTTTTTAAAAATAAATAAAACCTTTTATGAACATAATTTTTCTTAGTATGTAAAAATATAATTTTACATATATGTATGTATATGTATATATATATATATATATATATATATATATATATATATATATATATATATATATATATATCTGTGATAAATTTCTCTTCACAAAAAAACTACTAAAATGTTACATACATTTTTTTATAGTAATTGAATTATTTTTTATAATAATATATGATTGTTTTTATATTGAATTTTATAGTAACAATCCATTTTCTTCTATTAAAAATCCTTTTTTATCCTCACATGATCATTAAAAATAAAAACGTTTGCAAAAATAGTATGTTTATTTATGTTAGTTTGCTTAAATTTATAATAAAAAGTGTTATTTTAACATAAAAAGTTTATTAGTAATAAAAGTTTATACATAGGCCATTCTTCATAAATTGCAAGCAAGGAGTGTTACTAAATAAAATAATTCATTAATAAGAAATTTGAAAAAGTATGCTCAAGGTTCAAGACATGCATTTATTCCAAACATAAATAGCATAATAGTATTGAATATTAATTTCATAATTTATTTTATTGGATTCAAAAACACCTTAAGTAAAGTATTTATATAGAATGCATGTCTATATAAAATTATTTTCCCGAAATATTCTTACTAATCATTTGCTGAATTTTTTTACACTCGGTGTAACAATCTCTCAATCTCTCTCTCTCTCTCTCTCTCTATATATATATATATATATATATATATACACATATATATACACATAGATATATATATATATATATATATATATATATATATATATATATATATACATATACATATATATATACACATAGATACATACATACATATAATGTGTGTGTATATGTGTATTTATATATGTATATATATATATATATATATATATATATATATATATATATATATATATATATATATATATATATATATATATATATACATATATTTATATATATATATATATATATATATATATATATATGTATATATATATATTTATATATATATATATATATGTATATATATATATATATATGTTTGTATATATGTATGTACGTATGTATTAAATTGATGCAAAAAAAATTCAATTTTTATCATTTTAAACCTATGTAAAAACCGTCATTATTTTTGCACCAACCTAATACTTAAATCTTCACATACACAAATACTTTATAAATAAAATCCATTTCTCAAAGTAAATTTAGTAATCATTTAATAATAATAAAACAATATAATAATTATGTAAGTTGAAAATATGACAAGCATACGATTAAGATATTCATCATTTTTGAATGAAAATAATCATTTAATTAACCTGGACAATCATGACTGATATTTGATACATATATTTGTAATTATAATGGATATCTTAATTATTAAAATAAAATTATACTAAAAATATCAATATTATGAGTGAATGCATATATATATATATAAATATATATATATATATATAAATATATATATACATATATATATATATATATATATATATATATATATATATATATATATATATAAATATATATATATATATATATATATATATATATATATATATATATATAAATTTATATATATATATATATATGTGATCTACACGTGTGAACACATTTTTTGACAGATATCATTTGTAAATAATAGCTGTATAAAAAGGGACGAATATTTTATCTTAACTTTCTAGTTATATTGGGATTGCGATTGCAAACAGTCGCCAATTGATCGGTTTCATCGATTTCAAACCAATTTATTAAGGAAATCATGCGTGTGCAAGTGAGATGCTACAATTGGCAAACAAAAGGATATATGCGACACCCACATAACTCGTCGAATCGGTCCCAAGAAAGAAAGAATGAATAAGGAACACTACAATTACTAAATATGAATGGGACGAATGGTAAAAGTAAAGATGACTGAACGGCCGTGTAATGAGGGTACGTTGAATGTTGCAAACAAAAGAGGACCAGACAGAAAGAGATGTCACGCGGACGCACGGTGGTTCCATTAATTTTCATCGAATCGTCGATACATTTTTTTGATTGCTGAAATTCGTCTACTTACGTTGATCGGCGCGCACTCCATAATGGCCGCAGAGAAAGCGTGTATGTCGGAAAATTCACCGGTCTGTTGTAAACAGATGCGACACATTTTCGTCACACCCTCCATCGTACTCGTCATTTTTTTATCTTGTCGAATTTACCGCACTGAACGAAAAACGACATGAAAATAATTTTAATTTACTAGCGTCCTTTTATCACTTCTTCTTTTACTTCTTGTCGTTCTTTCACACTCTAACTCATTTATGTAATATGCTGTCTCATGTAGCGTCACAGACATAATGCGTTCTTCCATTTTGTGTCTTTTACAATGAACAAGGACGTAGGCAATCCATTTTTGTATTGTGATTATTCGAAAATTTTAAACATGTATATAACAGAACATAACTACATACGCGAACGTGTGTTTGTGTGTGTATGTATATATATATATATATATATATATATATATATATATATATATATATATATATATATATATATATATATATATATATATATATATATATATATATATACACATACATATATATAAACACTCCTCATTTTCATCAAAAGATTATTAATATTACAATTCTTATTCTGAAATTCGTAAAATTTTATGAAGAGTGGCCGATTGTATTAGATAATTAGAACCTATTATTATTGGGACTTTGGAACTTAAAGTATATAAAAATTATACATAAATATTTATGTCTCTTTTATAATATTTATTGTAATTCAATATAATTATCGTAATTATGCATATTAGACGATTGACAACTGGATAAAATGCCTCCATTACATCCTCTGTTACATTTTCCGATATATTCATCTTATTTATTCATTGTTCTTTTTTAATCATTTCCATTTTTTATTTCTTCTCACGTAGGTAATAACTTCAGTTGCCCATCTACCAGTTTCTTTTGCTGCAATATCTCTCGCCCATTTTCATTTCAACATCCTTATTAGTCTTATATTTGGGCCTCTAGTTTTCATATTTATTGTATTTCTTTGTTATTCCTATTTACAATTTGTATGCTTTCCTAAGTTATTTGAATTCACTGAAATTGAAATTTCATAAAGAAAGTCCTAACAAAGAAAGTCTTATTGAAATGCTAAAGCGAAGATCAATTGAATAAATTTAAAACGCTAGCACTCTTTTTGCATTTACAATGCAGACTTATTGAGAATCGAAGACATTGATCACAGCATTAAAAATGTTCAAAGTAGATGACTTAAATTTTGATCATAGTTCGAAAGTCTTTGTAGTAATAAGAAAATATTATATATGCTATAAAGATACTTGTCTTGAAAAAATGGAAATCTGCCTAAAAATGACTGACTTACTATTTTATAATATTTTCTAATTTTATATTTATGCCTCGTTCAATCAAATCTGAATTCAAAGCCCAAATATCACCAAAAAAAAACGATCTTCTCCCTCTATTATAATATTTTTGAATTTAGATCTATCTATCTATATCTAACTATCTATCTATATACATACATATATATATATATATATATATATATAGAGAGAGAGAGAGAGAGAGAGAGAGAGAGAGAGACGAACACACAGACAATCCTTTCACTTTATTTGTACTTAAAGTACTTTAAATATTATACTAGCTGGTGAAGTTGTCCTTCACACGCAAAATTTTGCAAGCAAAACTATAGTGTAAACCTGCATATGAAAACGATTTACAATCAAATTCACAAAATAATTTTTAAAATCAGTTGGACGAGAATTCCGTTTTTAAATTCAGTAAAACACAGTTGATTTTCTGTGAATTAATCCATAGGTATTGCAACACTGCAGATTTGAACTATTTCCTTAAGACAGAAGGCAAAATTTCTCTTTTAAGGAAATGCCAAATCTCCATTTCATTTAGCAGCGCAAAATGTGTTCTTTACTGGTACTCTGTATTTTATAATTACTCAAATACATTAAAGGATAATTCGTTGCATATTCACTCTTGTTCAATTTGTTTACACTCTAAAGGTGATAGATCTATAGGAAAAATGTTTGCATTTATTTTAATCTTTATTGGAGTCAAATTATTAGTCCTTCCCTCTTTCTTTATGTATATGTGTATATATATATATATATATATATATATATATATATATATATACATATATAGATAGCTAGAAAGATAAAGAGAGAGAGAGAGATAGACTATATTGTAACTAGTTAGATACTCCTGCGTATTTCAATTTTTTATTGTCACTTATTTCACTATTTAATAGTTCTTTACTTATTTCATTTTATCCAAAAACAATTTGCGTAAGATATTTGTGTACAGAAAATTAAACAAAGTTTGTCCTTTTTCTTGTCAAAATTTTAAAATAAACAACCGTTTAAGGAGTTAAATAGCTGCAAGTTGCCTAGTTTTTTTAAAATGATCACTTGCAAATTTATAATAAAAAATACGATTTTTTTGTACATTATTGAAACTAAATAATATCTTTCAAATTAACTTAAAGTGTAAGGTGTACAACCAATATTTATATTAATATTTAAATTATTTATGAATTATGATTTACTTTATTTTTCTTATTGCAAAAAGAAAAGTGAATGATGAAAATCAAGTGCTAATTTTCTATTTAGAACTAAATCATAATTTATATATTCACATTTGCAATTTACATATATGTATATATATATATATATACACATGTATATAGCGCAAATTTAATACTATGATCAACCAGTACTTAACATAAAAAGGAAATAATAAATATATACACACTGAGAAAGTGAAACAGATAATATGCGCGCCGAAATAAATTTTCATACAAATTAATAAACATTGTGTGCTTGCGTTCAAGTAAACAATAAGTTTTGACAATTTGTATAGTTTTTATGAAATATATATCTTAATAATCATTTTTTTACAGGGATTCAAAAAGTTACATAATTTAATTCGTTGCTTTTCTTCTTTATCACAAATACTTTAATTTCGATATTTTGCAATTTGTAATCGGGTAAACATTTATATGTACGCAATAGAATTCGTCAATGTTAATTATGAAAAAAATATTTGACACATTAGTCGCTGTTTTATAAAAAAAATAATAAAATACAATAATGATTTAAAAATTCTTAGATGCAGTAATTTAGATTGTGTGTATTTTGATTTCAACTTTATAACAGTTAATTAACTGCAGGTTTTGTATCTTTCAGTACGTTCATTAAGAGCTGAGTATGTAATATAAAATAAGCATTATCAGTAAATATGTGAAAATTAATTATAAGAAAGCTTTTACGGTGCTAATAGAATCAGATAAAAAAAATTATGTTGCATAAAAAAGAAAGAAAAAACAATTATACCCTAGTGTAGGGTACAAGGATACAGACATTGCTATGAAAATTATATATGAAAAAATAAAAAATGATCAGTACTGAACTATTGAATATTTTTAATCGGGATTTTTTTTGTAATTAGTAGTTAATGAAAAATGAATCATTGAAAATTAATTTAACCATAGTTCCAAAACTATATTGTAACAATAATAGTTTTAATTATGAAATTTAATGTACGAGAAATATATTAAAAAAAATCAGGACTCGGTAACACGAAAGGCATCCGTTGCCATTACTATATTGATTGAATATGCAAAATCTCACCAAATAATGATGTAATCTCTTCGTTTACTTTTATTTTCGATATTAATGGACAAATAAAAATTAAATTTGATGTCAAAATAATATTTTAACTGCAATTTTCAAAGAATCAGTTCTGGACTAAATCCAGCAGTAGATTTTTACATACCTTGATTAAATTTCTATATTCATCATATCAACAGTTATTTGGTTTATTATAAAGTACTTTTGTACAACTAGATTAGCAATAAAGTAATAAGCAAAAGAAATTACCAGATAATAATTTACTTTTAAAATGATCAAATTTCCTCCCAAATGTTATTAAAAATTCAGTACAAAATACCTTATATGTGGCATTTTATATAATCGATCTTTAAGATTTTAGTATTGTGAACATTTTCTAAAAAAATAGATGACAATGAATAGATGCAAAAATAAAATTTTCATTTTATTGTAACTTACTTGTTTTGAAGTTTAAATTTCTCGTTTCTTTGTAATTATTAACAAAGTATTAAATCAGTAACAAAATTTCAATTACATAAATGAAATTCCACTAGGTTTTTTCTATTAAATGTAAATTAAGGTACTTTTTTAAAATAAAGTACAGTAAATTATCATTATTCTTTCTTTGTATTTTTACATACATCTGTCAGTATACATTTTAACTATGACAAATGGAAATATATTGATAATAGGAAATATATGCATCAAGTTGAGCAAAATTAAATAAAACCCTAAACAATTTCCAACAAGTTTTAAATACATTAGTTACTTTTATAAAAATATGTATGCATAAAACTCAAAGTCATACTACTAAAAAAGAATTCTCCAATTCACTTTTATAACCTTATTCCATAATATCCACTATTATGTAACAAATTTATAGATATTTCCATAAGCTACATGATCTGATTTCATTGTTATCAAAATTTATCCTTTAAATCAATTATGCCAATAGAAATTTATTTGAACAATTAATAAAAAATAAATGTAAATTTTATATATATTAACCTGTGAAAAAAAAAATAGAGGTAAATTATAATAGAAGAGCATTTCATGAAAATCATTTCATCGATGTATCTTTTTATGCCTGATCAGATTACTACTACTACTGAAATTTTTTCCACACTGATCACAAACGTATGGTTTCTCACCAGTATGAAAACGTTTATGTTTGTTTAAATCATGATTAGTACTAAATCCTTTATTGCAAATTTCACACTGGAATGGCTTATAACCGATATGTTGTTTTATATGTCTTATTAAATTACTGTTATCGCTGAACATCTTTTCACATTTATTACATCGATAAGGTTTTTCACCCGTATGCGTTCTGATATGTTTAACGAGTATCGCTCGTGAAGCAAGACTTTTCCTACATATGTGACACGCGTACGGACGTTCTCCGGTATGTGTGCGATTGTGTGCACGTAACTCGTTTTTTTCATAGAATTGTTTACTACATACATCGCACATGTAAGGTTTGTGCCCTGTATGAATCCTCTTATGTTTTTTAAGATTATATATATTATTGAAGTTTCGTTCACATATTTCACAAATAAACGGTCTCTCTCCGGTATGAATTCGTATGTGGTTTGTGAATGTTACTTTGTGATTGAAACCTTTACTACAAATTTCACAAATGTATGGGTAATTACCTGTATGCAATCTCTTATGCAAATTTAAACTGCACCGCTGAGTAAACGATTTATTACACGCTTTACATTCGAATGATTTCTGTTTATTACGTTCGTCCGACAACGTTTTTTTGAAAATGCTTTCGTCAGTTTCAAACATACCGCTAAGTTTATTACATGACGTAAACTCATTACCAAAACGATTTTCCGATTGACTATCGAACCGTTTCTCTACGATTTCATCAGGTTCGAACGGAATAGTAACGGAATGATTATTTTGGTCACGTAGACGCTTTAACGTCGAATCTGATTGTACACAAAGAACTCGGAAATGTTGAGCTGCTTGTAGCTTATTAATACATATTTCACAGATTTGAGAAGGTAGTCCATCTCCTGGAAATATCTAAATGAATACATTCCATCAGTGACCTTTTTTAAAAAAGAAGTTTGTTGAATATTAAATTTCAATATATTTTTATTATTATACAAACTATTTTATATTCAATTATACTGTTGTATTGAATATACTCTGCAACATATAAAATTAAATGTTTGACTTACGTGTACCGGAGCACATTCCATTATTGCTACACTAAAAGCAAAAATATTTGAAAAATCTCCGTTAATTGAAAGACAAATGCGACATAAATTGGTCTGTGTGATTATTTCATTCATTTTCTTTTTAAAACGTAGATTTTCAATTAAATATCTTAATATATAAAAATATTAACAATTAAAAATATAATCCTTTCAGTCAACAAACATTTTTTCAACTTTTGTATGAAAATAAAAAAATAGGAACATTTGTCATCTAATGATAATTCAATTTTTGTTAAAAATATAAATATTTGTTATTGTTAAAAGTTCACAAAAAAATGCTTAAATTTTATTGGTCATAACATTTTTGTTATAAAATATTTTTTAAAACGTAAAACCATTAAATACATATTCATTAAATTGAAACACTAAAAACTACTGTATTATAAATTTGTAAAACTGTACTTGAAAAATGCTTGAATTACAAAAGATTTCTTCAAAAAAATAGTTTGCACTTTCATTCGAATAATTTTATTTATAATTTATTAATAACAATAACATTCAAAAATACAATAGGCGTTTTTATAAGAGCACTATAAAACTATTTACCATGAAAAATATTTTATAACGTACATAAAATAATTATAACAATACTTTTAAAATCGTAAAAAAATACATATTTGGAAGATAATCGAGGCGTTCGTTACGGTCATCGATAAATAAATATTTTAAATCTTTTCCGAGACTGACTTCTCTTAAAAAATTGCTCATTCATTCGAAATAAAATCAATGATGTCGAATACATTAATATTAATTTATAACTTTTAAATAATAGTTTACTCTACAATCACAGGAATAGTATATGTAAAATATATTTTTAAACTTTTTCCTTACTAAATAAAGTTTTCATATATACAAAACAGTAGGATATAAAAATAGTAATCAAATTTTAAATTATTACACGATTATATTAGTTAAAATATTTGTTAATAAGGTATAATTTTATAAACATATATATGTAGTTAATATCCAATCACCTCGTGTAACAAGAAAATTACATATTTAACGGAGTCTCAACAATCTTAAATATATAAATTAAGATATTAAAAACATAGAATATTTACATATACATATATATATATATATATATAAATTACTATGTTAAATAATTGTAAACTTAATCTTGATGAATTTTACAAATAATTGATATATTTGTCCATTAACCGTAAACCAACTTTTAAAAATAAGATATTATTTTAATATTGAAAAAAAACTATTTTCAACAAATATTCTAAAAGTATTTCATATACATAACTAAACTCTTCTAAACAAAAATATCTTTAGATATAATATATGTAAAATAATTGGAAAACCAAGGGATACTTAATAATTTCTATTTTTAATGATAAACATTTGGAATTGAAATGTCTATTAAAAACAACTGTTCACGCTAATCTTTTGAGCAATTTTTTTTAAAGATCTTTTATGAATATCATAAAGTATAGTCTTCAGAAAAACTCTTAATTTTATACATTATTATACTAATGAGTGAATTTATAGCAAAAGAAAAAAAAACAAAACAATTTAAATTGTATGTTTTAATGATATACTTTTCTTTGTAGATAAATTATTTAAACTTTTTAAGGATTTCAATTTTAAACAATATAATTTTGATATGACCTGAGACTTTATAAAAAAAAATCTTAGTAACAATTTGAAACCTCTTTTCTCGTAATCACATAGACTTCCACTGGTGATGAAGATTTCTCAAATGTACATAAGCTCTCATTGATATATTTAAACTCGGCATCACTTCATTTAAACCTTTTTCATTCAATAAACTTAAACCACAAATTCCAAAATACGCATGCAACGGATCAGACGCCGTATCTACCCATTTAGAAAAACCACCGATTAACGTATCCTGCGTCGACATGATATACTCACGATTTTTCTCCTTATTACTCAAATCGAATACGTTTAACATTTTCAATGCGGCGCCGACCCAAAACGAATAACACGTATCGACCGGCTTGTTCGGTCTCCCGTGGAAACCGTCTTCTTGTCGAAATAACAACCATCTTTTTAAACCTTTTAATTGTCGGTCTGAGAATCTATGTAGTCGGTTCGTTAAAATCAGGGTCGCGACCGCACAGAACGTCGATCCGCCGTGAGATTCTAACTCGGGGCCTTGACCGATACCAAAATCATAAGACTAAAAAGGAATAGCCCATAAACTTTAAACTTTACTTTGTTTATAAACCATCTTACCATACTCTTTAAAATGTAATCTACAGATTTTTCAATATCCATTCCAGACCAATCATCAAGAATGTAGCAGATACACGCTGCACAATAAACAAATCGCATATCACTTTCAGTTCCTTGTAACGATGCTGAATAATTTCCATCTGGAAGTTGCAATGAACGTAGGCCTGCAGTTATAAAGAGACCATCGTTGTTAACCTGTTTTACACTATTGAAATATGATTATGTACTATAAGTTATCTATTTTAACGATGTTTAAATCTAGTAATGAAATAAAATTATCTTTGTTTTCATTGGAAAAAATAATATATATAAAACAACTGTTTAATTACTTTTGATAATTGTTTCTTTATTGACTCGAGATAAATCATCTCCAAGGATTAAAAGACTAGCTAAGGCCGTGTATGTATGAGCTATAAAACCACATCTATAAGAAAAATTGTCATCACTGATATTGAGATAATTGACTGCTGTCGATCCTTGGAACCCACTGACATTATCTGGAAAAAAAATTTAATAAAATATAAGGTTAAAGACAACAAAACAGTAAAATATTAATAAATGTAAAATCACTTTCAGATAATCGTTCTCATAATTACCTTCGTTATTAATTATTTGAAGACTGTATATCCATTCTATAACATGTGTTTTGTATTCAGTTGACAATGTTTCGATAGCATTTAACACATCTATTCCTGATATGGCAAAAAACGCAATTGTCATTCTAGAAAACCAAACGATTTATATTTTGTAACTGAGCATACCTTTTGCATTAACGTTAATGACTATTGCTGAGGTTTTTTTACCTTTGTGTTTCTAAATGCGTCAAGTTACAGGGCAAAGTTGTCAAAAAACGTTTAAAATATCTAATGTGCTTTTCATAAGCGACTTCTTTATTTGTTCTTGTAGCATAATTCATTTTTAATAAAATAAATGTTTGTTTTATATTAAAATCCTAAATATCTAAACTAAAAAAATACTTTGTTTCATTTAAATATTCGTTTATTGATACTGATGTGTTAATTTCTTGTGCAGCATTAACTTATTAACTAATCATTTTATAATACTAAATACTGGCAAAAATTATAGGCTAAATATCTACGCCCATAGATAATGAAGTCTCCGAACCCCAAATGAAAAAAAAACCGAAGGTACGAATCGAACGGTGAGGGGTATGAAGTGGTACATGCGCGCGAAGGGAATAGACCACACTGTAGCGATACTTTATCTATGGACCACACTGTTTACACATTTGTGCGGGAGATTTCAATATTTTAAAATCGAATATTAGAGCGGGTACGCATTCCTAATCAAAATTGTTGAATTACGAATTAATTACTATCGAAGAATCGATCGTAAAAAGACAACAGCAACGGTTTACATGCATATAAAAAGAACGTTCACCGCTCTCAAAATGTACACCATAGATTGATATTCTGTTGTGCACAGCATACTATTTTTACATATGGCAGAAAAGAATTGTACTCGATGTCCTTTTTTTTGAAAAAAAAGATCAACACTAATATGTGCAAAGATTATAATGTTTGTAAATATTCATTAAGGCCATGTCTTTGGTGATAAAATCGGAATAAATCGACATATATTTATATAATTGTCATGGGTACATTCGCGCAAATTATGATTCTTGTATTGAAGAACAATAATACAAAAAATGCATATTTTTTAAATCGCTTATTCAAATAGCAACTTGTATATAGTAATAGAACTCACGTTGGATACCGACCGTTACATTCAATCCGCGCGATGGTACTGAATACGGGGCACAAATCCCAGGGTCCACGCCTCGAGTCAGATAACTGATGATCCAGCCGGAGTACATGCTTAACGATGTGTGGGAAGACACAGACTGGAGATCTAGAAGCGAAACAGAAAATTACATGCTCTTGCCGGCCTCGCGCTAAATAAACAGCGGAACATTTATTTATATACTGCTTTGCCAGTCTGTTTATAGTCGCATTACAATAATAAATAAATGTTATATTGCTGACCAACAGGTCAATAGTTTAAACATTATTATTAACACAGATGAAAGAATTTCGTTATGATTTACAATGCTCCTTTCAAAAACTGCCGAATAAGTTCATGAAATATATTTATTATTGGTGTACAAAATATATATTACTGTTAAAATAGTGAGTCAAATCTTATATGCGTGTATCCATATAAATTTCATTTATTAGATTGCTCGGTCCATGCCGTAACTCGTACACCGATGTTTTTCAGTTTCGTCAACGATCGCTCTCAAAGTAAGAACGCGCTGTTTCGAAATAAAAACAGGAAGAATTATCAAATGTGTGCAAATGATACAGAGTGATGCTTTGAGATCACTGGCCTAGAGAGTTTGTCGGTTCTGTTCAACTCATATTATGCAAAATACTACACACATAGTCTAAGAGATTTGTATTCGCACACAGCCGATTGAAGTTGTCTGCACGTTGACAATTATTGTTTTCGTTTAACTTCTGCACATAATTTTATTTTCAAAAAGTATCCATTGCTAGCAGAGTGCTGGTATCGAAAATGACGTCTGTAGAGGAACGGGAGAGAGCGATTTTCGCGAAACTGGAAGCGATAAAAGTTATAAGGTGCATTGATCCTATCAGCAGACCAAATAAAATATTTGCAATAAATTTTTTTTTGCAAAACTGTCTTCTTGACGTACCTGGGTTAATGAATGAGTTGGTTCCGTAAAAGTTGCAAAGAATCTACAATAGATATCAAATTACGTAAAGCTCTTCAAAAAAAAAAGCAAAAATTGTAATTGTTTTAAAACTTCGTCGGGTTATGTTTCACTCTAATCCGATTGAAAAAATAAAAAACCGGGATGTGTGTGTATATAAATTTAGAATTGAATTTCTTTATCAATAGTTGTTTAATAATACAACAGTACTCAGTAAAATATATTGAAGTCATTTATACTAATGAAAGTACAAAATTACTCTTTCATTGCATTAAACGATTCAGTGTTTTGTGTTTATTGTCATCTATACAGACAGATTTAGGCAAACTCTTATCGCTGTAAAAATTTATTTTTCATTCGAATTAGTAGCGAGAAGACTTCTTTCGAACCGTGATTTCGCTCGCTGATCGCTTTTTTCTGTCATGATCTTAGAGCTAAAACGATCCAGTTGGAAAAAATCAAAATGCGAATCGTCAGAGAGGTGGAATCTACGGATCAAGAAGAGAAATGCCTCGCGTTATACAAAGAAGAAATGGATCTCTTGATACAGGAGAAGATGTCGCACGTGGAGGAACTGAGACAGATACACGCGAACATAAACGATGTGAGGGTGCCGAACGTTTCGTACGCGATCCGGACGGTCCGACGTCGGGTCGTCGTTCGATGAACGTACCTGTTTTTCAGATGGAGAACGTCATAAAACAGTCCGAAGAGAAGAGAGTCAGGACTCTGAACGCGGCGTCGAGGTTACACGAAGAGTACCGGCCCCTGAAAGCGGAAGTCGATCGTCTCCGGAGGGACTGCCTCGGGCTCGACAGGTTACCGGACCTGCACGAAGAAGAAGGATCGTCGATAAAACCGGAGTAAGTCGCACGACGACGCGCCGTTCGTTCCCGGTCTCGGACGACGCGTGCGATCGTCGTCGTTCACGCGTCCGACCGTGTTTCAGCCGGTTCGTCTCGCATCTGTACCAGCCTTCTAAATTACATCCGACGTCGACGTTCACCGGCAAGGAATGGACGCGGCCGACTCCGAACATGAGCGGGTTACCGCACACGCTCTCGTCGCCGTTCCTTCCGCCGCCGCCTCCGTCGACTCTCCGGTTCCTGTCGTCTTCGCACAAGGCCGACGCGCACAGGACGTCGACCGCGATCGGACTCGGGCCGCCGGGACCGCCCGCGCCTACGTTCAGGTCGGACTTTGTGACGTTGAGGTCCGCTTTTTTTCGTTTGTTTTTCTGTTTATACGATTTCCGTCTGGCCGGTGACGTGCCGATCGCCGAGTCACGGTCCGTACGCGGCTTCCGCGTCTACGGCGATCGCACGACGAAAAGTCCGTGAAACGGCGGCTTCGGTCGTCGTACGCGCGCGCGGTCACGGCCGCCGTTTCTCGTCGGACGACGCTTACGACCGTTCTGAAGTACGTTCTCTCCGTAGGCAACAACCCCCGCCGATGAAGTCTTGCTTGAGCTGCCATCAACAGATCCATCGGAACGCACCGATATGTCCGTTGTGCAAGGCTAAGTCGCGGTCTCGCAATCCGAAGAAGCCGAAGAAAAAAGATCACTAGTGTTTTAAAGACTTCACGAAAGAATAGAAACAAAGTTCGTCCGTCTCACTGCGTGTCGTCAGAAACGTAGTCGTTTCACGATTGTTTTTTACGCTATCTGTTAAATAAACGAAACGTAAAACTAACTTTTTATATATATGTATGTATGTATATATATGTTTATGTGTGTGCATCTATACATACAATTAAATGCACGTTTACACATAAATAAACATTAATGTATAGATATAAGTATTAACATACATAATAAATAATTTTAAAAAATTACTCCTTGCACACTCGTGTGTATTATATTTGGTTAATTGATATAAATTTTTCCATGTTGTCCTAAAACGTTATTTTGGGATGTTTGTGAAAAGGTTTGTTTTTATTAATAATGAACATCACAAGTTTCCATGTTGTTATTGAATCTGTTTTTATTTATATTATAAATGCATGTAATAAAGTTTTACTTATTTATTTCATAATGAGTGTGTATATACATATATATACGTACACACACACGCATTTATTATTTTTATTTATCACTTTAAATAGTTGAATGTAAACAGTATTTTGTTATTTAATTAATATTCGAATCTGTTATATCAAAGAAATTGAAATAAATTTAATGGTCGACAAATTTTTAATTTTTAGACGTGTGTGCATACACACATACATACATACACATATGTAAATTAATAGTAATTTTTACTCATACCTGTTGATTATCTAACAGTATATACGTATGGATGTTTATTTAAAGTAGGAAGATCGAGAGAAATAAACCGTTTTTGAACAAATATTTGGCCCCGTTGTGTTTCCTGTACTATATAATTTTTGTAAATATAAGTGTTGTAATTTTCATGTTACATAAATAAACATGATTCTGTCTGTATGATGTTTTATATTCAAGTAGCATCCAATTAATAATTTAGCTTGCTTAATATGCTCGTATAAAATAAATAAGTCAGTATTTTTAATCTCATTGTTTGTACCAATGTAAGTTTAATAGTTTCGTTATTCTAGAAAAATTGTAGTCGTCAATATCGTCTTCGATGATAAAAAACGAAAAACATGCATCATACACGGTTGCTAAAAAAAATAATGTTCGGTTAATATATCTATCGTACACACAAATATTAAATAATGACTACAACTAATAATAATGATTATATTTAATATGATGATCACTTATAAAGTATTTGTATATATATATATTAACAATAACAAAATATTTTAACAATAAATTTAAATATGAATCGTAGTACAGATCAGATGAAAACAGTTCATCTGCAACATTATTAGCTATTAGTTATATTTCATAATTGTATAGATTGTTTTACAATCGAGATAGGAGGGAAAGCAGAAGACAATCCAAAACAAAATTCAAACGGAACATTTTTGCTTTATATATATATAAAAGTTAATTGGAATTTATATTTGCAAAAACAACTAATTAAATATTGCAGAATTATAGAGTTGTTAAAGTCACATTTTTCAGATGAACAGATTTATCTAAATGTACTCTTCAATTAAATAAATAAATGCATGACTGCACACCTTATTAATACAGTTGATAAAACAACACTAGAATAAATAATAAAAGTAAAAATAAATATTTTTTAAAAAATATGTTAAAATCTTCAATACTACTAGATAGTGATTTTTTCGACTAACTAAAATGAATCAATTAGAGACAATGTACGTTTGCTTCAGAGCATTTTATGTATATGATAATTGTAGTGCTATTTGTTTTATTCCATATGAAATGTGGTGAAATAAGTCAGAGTGACATTTTTTCATAGACTATCGAAACCGATTTTGTGCCTTAGTTGCTTTAACTACGCATTACATATACAAGATTAATACAACGTAAAAACAAGTGGAAGACGTTCTACTATAAAATAAGAAAAAAACGTTATTTTTAGTACTTTGGCATGTGATGATTTAATACTGAAAAAGAAAACTTGGTATTTGAAAGTGAAACATAAATGTTTTCTTTTTTTTTTTTGAAAAAAAAATAAACACTTGAAACGTATGCACGCAATCATATACACATATACAGCACACACACAAATATAAAACACATTTTGTAAAAAAAATAAAACATCTTTTAATACTGAGCACAAAGGTATAAATGCATAAAAAATGGTGGTATGTTTGAAATGAAAAAGTAATCCGTGCACACAGAAATTTATATTTGTGTATAATTGAACTATTTTATGCATTTATTTAACTATATAAAAATAAATTAGAATGGTACCGACGTGTGTGTATGTACGCACACACACGTACGTTCTCAAAGAAATACTTTCTATTTACATAGACTAATTCATATTATTAACAATTACAATATTAACCATCTTCTTTGTACAAATTTATATCGAACTACAATATAATTTAACTAGATTATTTTAAAAGGAACACTATCAAAGTTCATTCAATCGTTGTTCGTCGGACGACTGCGCCGGAATATTTTTATATGACGTCTGCGGACGTATCGCTAGTTGAAGCTCGTTCAGCGAATCTTCAGCCTTCGATAAAACAAAACACGTTCAGGCGTACGTACGAACACGATACGATCTAGTCGGTTCCGTACGCACGTTCGGTCAACCACTCTCCGTTCAGACTCTCCACACTCGATATCTCGTTCGAATTCGTTTTACATACACGACGAAACGTATTTCGTTCACACTCACTCTCACGGACGCGTCCCAAATAAATACGAGCGAAACAAACCTTTCTGAGCAACTGTACGGCCGCTCTGAGCACACGCTGCCATTTCTGCATCTCGAGAGTGTGTAATTTTTCTTGCTGCTGAAGCAACTGCAACCACTGTTCGTGCGACTGTGGCGGTTCTCTGAAACGAATTTCGGATCGAATTACGTACGGACCCGAAGGGACGCGGCGCCGACTCACTTCAACGTCTGCAAGTCGAGGAGTTTGTACGGCACGAAATCGTCTTCCTCGAGCGCCCACAGCTTGATGTACAGCATCACGTTCAAGAAGACCAACATGACGAGCACGCCGAGCACGAGCCACGTCGTGTAGTCGGTCCTCGACGAAATCGCGTGACTCGTTTCGGCGAGGCCGTTCGACGCGATGATCGCGCCCCTCGGCACGCGATACATGTCGCCCGGCTGTAGAACGGAAATCCCCCGTCTTCGGATACGTTTCGATTTCCTCTTCACGCTCGTGCCTCTCGTCTGCTCCTCGGTCTCGAGCAGCGCTTTGATCAGAGACTGGTAGAAATCCTCCAGGTTGGCCCAGCAGTTTTTCTCTATCATACCTGGACGAACGATCGAAAGAAAACGCAGTCGTATTATCTGAAACGGGATCCGATACAACGAAAATCGGACACGAACGCACCTTTGACCAGGCCCCAAACGGACTTTCTATATTTGACTTGTGCGTAAACTTCTAACAGAGTATCGTTCTCGCTGACGTACGACAGACAGTAATGTAATATCACGTAGAAACTGTCTGCGTAGGGTATGTTCGAGTTCTGCGACTCGACGTCGATCGCATAGAGTTGCCCCGACTTACTGCACGGCAGCATGACCTGAAATCATTAAACGCCGCTTCAAAAAAAAAAAAAAACCCGTTCGAATAATCGCGACAGGCTATTCGCATCCGATCGACGACGGACGGTCCGGCGCGTTTTTCACGATTAGATCTGTTTACGGATCTATTTACTTTTGCTCGCGGTTATTGTCATCATCATCATCATCGTCGCACGAACAGATGTGCTGCGGTCGCGTGTGAAGACCACTCGACAAACGCTCGGACAAGCGTACTGACAAAACATAAATTTCGAATAGAGAGCGTTAACACGCGCGCACACACACGACCCGAATAGAGTACAAAAATTGAAACACAATAGAAAAGAACGTAACGGTCGAACGGACAGTGAACACCGAATAGAATATTACCTGCAATAAATACAACAATTTAAAAACACGCATAAATGGCGACCGACACACAGGGCGGCGTATTAAAAAGATCACAGGTATAAAAGCAAAATAATTATCATATTAAACGCGACAGGTATCAGTACACAATCGTTTTATGATCGCTGAAACAGTTTCATGTTCAAATTAACATTGAACAAGATACGATCTATGCGCGTAGGATGTTTTATGTCGAACCGACATTGAAAATCGGTGATCGGCCACAAGAAATGCCGGTAACGGTGTGAAAAATCCGCAACCCGACCGTCCAGGCCGGTGTCCTTTTTAAGGACACCGGCCGTTCTGTGCCGGTGCAGTAAACCCGGCTGACCGCAAATACGTTTCATGAAAATTCCTATTTATGAAGGAATAGAAGGATTTTTAATTAGTTGAACATCACGATCAATCCTTACACTAGCGATCAGTATCAACAGAACATTTGTATTATAAGGAAACAGAGAAATGTAATTAAAAATTTCATGATAGACTTTGTCAACCGACTTTCTGCATCGGAACGGGAGTGTTAACAAGAAATAAAGAACACGAAGCCACCTGAAATGAAAATACTCGAGCGGGGCTCCGGAACTTTCATAAGCATGCTCCGCTGCTCCTATTCAAAAACGTTTCGATACGAACAACGTTGCCTTTCGCCGGTGTTATTATCTATCCACTCTATTACCGATGTACTTTTAACTTATTTGTAATCATGAATATTTATTTAATGTTAGTCGTTTACACACATCTGAACTATGATTAATCGAATGTTTAGATTTGCCGCGATCACTCCGGTTATACACTCAAAGTAATTTATTATCCACAGGCCATTAAGTAAACAGTTGAAAATCCAAATAAACTATCTAGCACATTCCTGCCGTGATCCCTCCGGTCACATACTTAAAATGAAATAAAGTAATTTATTATCGACAGGACGGTATACGAACAGTAATTTAAAACATAAAGGGCAGACGAGTAATAGAAGCCGCAGTGGTACATTCACTC
Source organism: Acanthacorydalis orientalis (assembly GCA_034766995.1). NCBI lineage: Eukaryota > Metazoa > Arthropoda > Insecta > Megaloptera > Corydalidae > Acanthacorydalis > Acanthacorydalis orientalis. The sequence goes on from CM068315.1 coordinate 820,549, forward strand.
TACCCATCAATAAACTGTAATAGTAAAACGAATATTTGTGTTTATAATTTCAAACCTGCAGCCTACGCTATCCTCACATAACACCGGTGTCCGCTGAAACAAGATATAGACGAACGTGCTCGAGTCGCGCACTCCACACGGTCGTACCTGAGTCTCGGTGACTGGCGCCGATTTCGGTCCCACCGTCGCGTTCACGGCGACGATTAAATTCACGGTGCGCAGCTGTTCGCCGGTCACCTCGTTTATCGTCCATTCCGTCGGCTGGAGGTCCGTCGTTCTCCTCGACTCGTGAAAATCGAAGTAAAACTTACAGTTCGTGAACAGCGACGTGAACACGGTGTCCACGTGCATCGGAATATTGGTTTTGACGATCTGCCTGCCTTCGTGTGCGCTCGAGCATTCGGCCAGTTCGCCGGGAATGTTGACGGAGGTGACGGACGGCGTCCTTTAGAAACAGAACAACAACGCGTTTCGGTCGGAGTGCGCGCACGTCGGCCGAGGACCGATCGAGCGTCTCCGCCGTTTACCGTGGTGGTCTCTCGACGTCGGATTCGGTCGTGTCCGACAGGTCGGTCGGCAGCGTGTCCGTCTGCGACGACGGCGCGCGTAAGCTGTAATTCTCGGGCGACTCCCTCCTCGGTTCCATGTGATCGTGCAGATGATGATTGCGTTGCGACAGGGGGATGTCGATCGGGCTGTTGGTCGTCGGGCTGTTGTCGGCGAAACTCGACGGGTCCTTCGACACACATATAGAAAAAAAAAACAGATGAACGACACGTACGTACGTCGAGAGACGGCGAGAGACCGATTCACGGATCGCGTACGGAATTCGTCGGCCGGCGGGGTGTGTCGCCGCGCGACGAGTTCCGTCCGATCGAAAACACCGAACGGTGCTGCGTTCTCTACCTCAGCGATCGATTCCCCGGCGAGACGACTCGCGACGAGTTTGTCCTCGTCCGTGTTCGGGGCTACGTAATCTTCGTCGTCGCTCGTCAGACCCAACTCGTCGCCGTAGCACAAGTGAACCTACGGAGACGACGCCGAGAGAGAAAAGAAAAACAGCGGGTTTAGAGTCGGCGACATGTCGTGCCGTTACGGGAAACGATAAAACGGCCGAGTCATAAAATATCAATCGGGAATTGCAAAATTCGAAATATCGAAACAATAGTTGTTCACCGTACCCACTGCCACATCTCTTGTTGCGACAACTGCTTGTCCATCAGAGCGTTCTGCCACACTCTGAACAACATCAAGTATGTCTTATCTCTGGCGCCGAAACTCGTGAAGAACAACTTCTCGCTGGCGGTGTACACGAGGATCGCGTTCGGTATCACGAGCGCCGTCTTCTCTTTCGTTATCGCGGTCACCTCCTTCCACCGGAGACAGACGTACGTCTCCCATCGGAAGATGTTCGCGTAGAAACAGAGATAGTTTTGGGACACGTACAGGCGTCCGTGAACGAGTATCTCTTTTTGGAGCGCGCAAGAATAATCTGCGGGAAGAGCGAACAATTACCTCTTTTCCGTCGACGACGCGGCCGGTCATGGTCTTTACGTCTTTTCGGTCGAACTCCTTCCGGCGGAACGATTTCGTCAGACGTGGCGGTTTTTTAGGAGCGTCTTTCATGTTCGTTTTTCGAACGAAACGCGCGGGTCGCCTCGAACCGATATCCGTCGTCGCCGACGTGAAAGATTTCGAACGCGGTAAGCACGCAGACGACCGACCGTACGCCGTGTTTATCGATCACGGGGACGTTCTGAACGCTCTTTACAATCGAGTGATTGTCGCTAGAGCGGACCGATTGTTTTCAGAAACAAACGAGCACTTTTATTCGACCGTGGCACGAGATTAAAACTAGTATATACTTTTTCGAAAGACAAAAACACGCGAGGCGCGGTACGGTAAAAGGCCTAATTATTCAGCACAAGACAAATATAACAAATGATTCTAATTATTGCCACAGCGTGACACTTGTCACATAGATAAAAAAGTTATCTATCGACACCGTGTTGTCGAGTGACATCGATAAGTGTCCTCATTCCAACAAACTGATACGCCTTTATCGGACAGATTTCTTTCGATACAAAATTCTGAGATAACACAATTTAATCGTAAGATTTGCTCTAGGACGTGTTTCGTGCAAATAGAACAATTAACGAGTTGAAGTTGAAAGTCAATCATAAAGTGACACCTTACCGACGATTAATCTCTCATCGTCAGGTACGTCTTTGAATATTCTCTTGAAATCCTCCGAGCGTGATTTGTACGTTGGATATAAAACATTATACCATGAAGACTTCTTTTTCTTTTTCTCGGGCTTGATTTCGCATTTATCGATTTTTGTATCGCTGCCGTCCCCGGGTCCTCTCTTTTCCATTGAGCAATCTTTAATTTCTCTACTACTACTCGAACTGTCTCGATTTGTTGTGTCGGGAGTCGAACATGTATAAAAGTCAGGTACATAATTTGTTTCGGTAGATCGAAGAGATTCCTATCAACAGAAACAATCAAAAATGTATGTGTGTGGGTGTGTATATATATATGTAGGATGAGATCGGGTCGAGTGATTGTTGACATTGTGAGAAAACCGACAGTTGGCTTAGCTTAATTGTTGACAATTAAATATGTTGTTTTGTGATCGCCTGCTTAGTGTGACGAAACAAGTTCATATCGACGATGTAAACTTCGATCCACTGACTGACACGTGATGCGACGTAATGCAACAATGAGATCAGCAGTCGTTCTTGAAAAGTAGTTTCTAAAGAATGTACACGTGACGATCGAAGAAGGGTGAGTACAAATTCGAAAGAAAATCTAGGTACAGGAGACACTGCCAAGGGCCGAAAAAGGTAAGCAGCAGCCGTTATAGTACACCACGATCAACAAACGCTATAGGAACGTCAAGAGGATGTCCGGCGCGGCCTGGAAGCTGAGAGAAACGCAATCAAACGTTTACAGCGGCAAGCGGGAGCGCATCGAGAACAGGATAGGGGTTCTAACAACTAGCTATGCGAAGAGCTGAACTGAGTTAAAGGAAAGCTTGAGATGCGAATCGAAGAAGTTCGTAAAGAGCGCGACGGCATGCAACTATAAGTCGAAAAACTGAAAGAAGCTAAAAACACGGTCGAGAGTCTTCGAAATGAGTAGAAGGACGTACGACGACAACTGACCAATAGTAATTTCGAAAAAGAGAAGTACCATAATTCGAATAAAGAGTACAGAGTATATAAAACGGATAATCAGCGATAGGGGTATTGCGTGTATTCAATCAGTGTGTAAAAATGCAGAGAGTGTGCGAAGATGCAAATGCTACGAATCCAAGACGAAAATCGTTTGGTGTACAATAAGAAGGGCGAAATCGTCGCGATCAAACCGACGCAGTACGGAAAAAATCAGGATGAAACTGCACGCGAAATTTCTAGAATCTTACAGAATACTTAGACTCCCTTAATGATCGGTACGAGGTGGAAAGGATCGTTCAGGGCGTCCACCTGTGCCGACCACATGAAAATTTAGGGGGACGCCGACAACGATAATTTATCCGGGACGGATGAACGAGTAGGAATGGTTGAATGTGTACACTGATTGTTGACATCGTGAGAAAACTGACAGTTGACTTAATTGTTGACAATTAACACTTTGACTGCCGTGTTATCTATATATGGGCGACGCATAAATTTCCGAGGGGGTCCCGTCATCCGTAGACGAATGGCAATTTTATTTACATAAGTAGGTACGATTTCGTTAGGTGTGTATAAAATATTGAATAAAAACAATAAAATATCATCTTTGTAGTGCAACGAACATATAATGAAAACAAAATGATCTAAAAATTACATCAATTTTCAGTGATAGTCTCTGAAAAAATCAAAGAATAAGTGTGGCTTTGCCGAGGGGTCATGTAGAACAATGTGTTACACACACACACACACATGTATGTATACATGTACAAAATTATGATAATTTGACAAATTATTAAAAATTTCACTTTTAAAAGGCATGTCTACACTGTCATTTCATTATTTAAAATTCTTGAATATAATCAACTATTTTTCAGGAATTTAATTACAAGTAAGAGCACGGATAGTTTCAATAATTTTCTATTAATCAAATGTTTGAAATACCTTTAATTTTTCACAGTCACATACATTTCTGTCAGGCAAGAATATCACTGTTGAAGATCCACACAATTAACAGTACAAAGAAAACTTGAAGATGTTCTGAAGGAAGAACAGAAGAGAAATGTTGTATAAATGAAATTATGACTAAAAAATAGGTAACTTTTGTACTGGCATCTATTCTGGCAATTAATTACATATAAAATACCAATAAAAGTTAAATTTCATAAGGTTTAAAACAATAGGCAAAACATAACATGATTTTACTAAATCAAAATGATTTATACACAAACACATTATATTTATTTAATTATTTATAAATATATATATATATCATTGTTATCAGCAGCAGCAGCCTCTGTCAATCCACTGCTGGATAAAGGCCTCTTCCAAGATTTATATTATATATATATATATATTACATGAAATTGAATGTATTCTAATTATGTTCAATAGCAAACATTCTATTTTAAGAAATGTCCAAAAAATTATGTGTACGATTATAAAAAATCTATAAAACTGTAATTTGTGCGTAAACCTCAATAAAAATCTGTTTAACGTTGAACGATCTTTGTTTTCTATGTTTATTTAATCTTATATTTAAACTAAAAAGAACATGCCGATAAACTTAAAGAATACCTGTTCGATCTGTTCTGGCATAGGTCTGACAGGCGATGGAAACGGGGTGCAGCGGTTCTGAGGTCGTGGTGACGGTCTAGGGCTATCGCATAAATTAGTCGGTGGTTGCGGACTAGAAGATCTAAAATACACAAACGTTTCGTTTTACACAGACGCCTCCGAGTAGTGAAAAACTTTCGTACGTTCGTCGCCGGCCGATTTAACGTACATCGCCGACTGAAACGACTGTCGGTGTCGAGAACGTCGCGCTGAACGCACGATTGTTTTTTACAAACGGATTAGCTCGAATAGAATTTTTAGACGTACGACTCTTTACGAGTGAAAACACGTAAAATATTTTTCAAAGCACCTCGCGTGATCTCCGAACTGTTGAGCTTTCGACGCGCTCGCTTCAGATGCAGACGCGGCGTTGTGCGGCGGACTCGCAGGTAACGTCATCGCATTCGTAAAAGCCAACGCTTGGCCGATACTAGACCCGATCACATCGTGAGACGCGCCGTACGAAACGTTAGTGTCCGCTGACTTCCTCCTGAGTTCGAAAACAGTTTTAGACATAATATATTTAGAATTGTTTTGGAAAGAGAAATGAAGAATTTATCTCCTTACTAAACAAAAGGAAAATTAAACTATTTTTTTAACTGATAAAAATTTAAAGAAAACAATATACACTTCAATTAAATAGGAATGTAACAGATTAAGATAACCTATCTTAGAAAAATATTATATATTAACTAAAACCATACACATACGTACATATAAGTATAAAACGTGTATGTATGTATGTATATATATGTATATGTATATATATATATAATTTTATTATTATATGTGTATGTAATTTAACAGTACTTAATGATAATTTACTTATATATAAGAAAATATTAATATCGTATCTTCATAGTCAACATTAATACTAATTTCATTTCAACAGCAATGTTGTGATTGACTTGTAATAAGAATATATAAGATCTGAATAAAATTCACTATTTAATACAGACATATTTTGTAGTTATGCATTTTTTAATAATTCTTATTGTAGTGCTGTCAAAATATTACTGTTAATGAAATACAGATGTTTCTGAATGAAACCATATGCTTAGATTTCAATTAAATAGTGGATTATTACAAAATATTTTATATTCATAACTTATTGCACATAATTGTTGTTACACTGTGTTTTACTCAAATATATTTGATTAAATCATATATTTATTATTACAATATTGTAATACAAATATAATATAAATTGTATAATTGTAATATAAATGTTATTAAATACAGTTGTGTTTCAAGAGTATTTAACTAAAATTATAACTTTATACAAATTATTAGTGATGTGGATATTAAAAAAAGATACAAGTTTAAATACATACATTTTCTTTTGAACAGAAAGCATTAAACAAAATACGTATTCAAAAAAATATATTAGTTTGTTAGTTTTTACAGAAAATGCTTCTTTTTTTATAACTACCTTTCACTTTGAGAAACATTCTCAGAAATTTCAGAAGCGGTTAGAACATCTTCTAATTCATTTATCGAAACATCCTGATTTGATAAACTGACAGTAATTAGTAAATTTTCTTCATTTCTACATAACATGAAATAAAATAATATTAAATATAAAATAATATTACAGACAAAAATAATAATAAAAACAACAAACGAAAACAAATACTTGGAATTACAAAAACATCTCCTTCAACTGAAATATAATAGGAAATACTGTATAAAATCCAATTTTTTGGTCAGAACTTCATTAGCTAAGCAAATGTAAAAGCAAATTAACAGATAAACATTTAATAATTTCTAATAAACATTTTTTTACAAAAAATGTTATTTCCATCACATTACTCCTGTATAAAATAATAATATTTTAAAACATTATGTTATTGATCAGACATATATATATATATATATATGCAGATAGACTTAATATTATCATCTTTAAAAAAAGATAAAAACTATACAAGCTACTTTGATGTTAACAATGCATACAATACGCTCTAGAGAAGCAGAATAAATTTGATCAATGTAACATAATCGAATGTGAAAAGTTGAATCTAAAAATAATTATTTTTAAAACAAGCAATGAAATTTAAAATGATCAAAATAATATTTGTTTGAATATTGCCCACAGTTTACAGCCTGAAAAAATTTATGTACATTATATATATATATATATATACAGATGTATGTATATAACCAACTGGATGAAGAAGTCTTCATTATTCTTTGAAAATTCCACAATATAGAACCTCTTTCTTCACAAATTTTTATTATATATATATATATATATATATATATATATATATATATATATATATATATATATATATATGTACGGGAGAGAATGAAATGATTAGAAACGCAATGATAAGATCCTAAATGATAACAATTATGTAACAATTTCATATCTTGAAGCTCCAACATTTGATTGACAACTGACATAACAATAGAAACAGTGGTAAATGTCACCGATGTAATGCGACTATACTAATGACATGACAGAAATGTTATGTTGACTAAAGTATATTTATGTGTATCTACTATAAACATACAAAAAAATAATACTTGATAGCTTACATGAACGATGCCTGACTAATACTTTCTTGCAAAGAACTCATATCAAGTCAACTGAATTAGAAATAAAAGAATCAGCGGCAGGCAAACGATCCAGTTGACAATACGTTTAGCATTCCACTAATTCAAACAGTATTCACCTTTCCTCACGTCAACTGTTGATGGTTCAGTTTTTTCTTTCAATAGTTAACTGAAACGTCAGGTTAGGTATTATATTTAGGTACTTCGTTTTTGTACGTAAAGCAGTATTTGACTTTAACTCTATATATTTATATATACACGTCCTTATCAGTATCGTACTCTTTCTCACCGACTAAAATATATGCTCTTTCCGAAATTTTGTATGTATTTGATCGTGTATATATATATATATATATACAAGATATGTGTTCATGCATGACTGTATATTTTGTGTACAATGTGTATATATATATATATATATATATATATATATATATATATATATATATATATATATATATATATACATATATATATATATTTACATATGCATTTGTACGTGTGTAAATCTTATCGTGTCCACGTACATCCGAATGCATTTATCTTCAGGAATCGATCTTCCAGAAGTTCAGCGCACTTATTTTTAGTTATTAAATAGGCCGGTCTGAAGCGAAACGTCTGTTTTGTCATTAGGATGGTTAAAATATTTGAACGTAAAAATAACCTGTGCGCGCGCACCCGAAACTGATTGGTTTCTAAAAGGACGCCATCTAGATCGTTTTTGCGTGTGATGCGTGAAGTGTAGTTGATTTAGACTTGTATTGTGAATTTTTAAAAACTCGGATGTAATACATATTTATTCGATCGATTTAATGAAAATGCGTGAGAGTGAATCGTATAATTAATGTGAAGGTAAGTTTATGACATCGATCTATCGACGTTTGTGTGTGATGTGAATTGGCGCTCAGTGTATTAGTTCTCGCCCCCCAGCATCGAACAAGTCATGGGGATGGATGGATGGTGTAAACAGCACGCACACACACTCTGACTTATTACCGAGAACGGAATTCGTCAGGGTGGGCCCTTCGAGAAGGACCGTAATGAGATCGTTACGCGGAGATGTGCGTTAAGCCGGTCAGAGAATGAGATCGGGCAACCGTGTCAGTGCGAACCTCGAACGGATGGGCTGGTTTGTTTGCTTCTTCTCTCGCCTCTGTCGTCGGCTTCGGTCTTTTTTTTACCCACTGTACCACCGCTACCAACTCTATAAAATTATGACTTGTAACTGCATGTATATAAACATTACAAGGTCAATGTATTTTGTTTCGTCTTTGCTTATTTGTCAATTAGAGTAATATTGTTATTTAGTCTTATATACGTTGACAGGTACGATTTCAATTATATTTTTGTTTTTACGGCCGTATTCTTGATTCATGAACAATGTGTCGTCACAGCAGATTCGTTTCTCTTGTCCGATAGAGTATGTTATATTAAAAAGTTAACCTGCAACTTTCTAACTTTGCATTTATGTTTTATTCGACCTTGCTTATGATCCCTCGGTTAATTTAATAATTTTGGTTAAATGATTATATTAGTTGCCTACATAATGTGTGTATGAATGCAAGTATGTATATGTTTTTTTATCCATGTGTGTGTATGTATATTATATATATATATATGTATATTATATATATATATATATATATATATATATATATATATATATATATATATATATGTGTGTGAGTTTGTGTGCGTGCGTGATTTTGTTTACTAACTTACCATTATATTTAATAAAGTCTGCATTAACGTCTATTTGTTTAACTGGATTGAACACAGTACCAATTAAATAATTATAGTACCATGTTTTTAACAGATAATTTTAATTCTTTTAAAGTAACCTAAGCTAGTAAATGAAATCAATCATATACAAGAATTTATGTAGAAGAGTGTATGGACATTAATATTACGACTTTAATTAATATTTGCGTTATCCTGGTGGGCTTCGTCCTTTTGAAGGCATTAAGTACCTGTTTTCCACCGCTATTTTCGACATAAGTGTGATCCTCAGGTAAATGTAAGGGTCATAAACCAGTGAATGACAATTCATTTTCTATTTATATTTGTTTTAAGATGGGGTGCGTTGTTTCTTTGTTTATTATGTCAGAAATTCATAAATGTTCGATTTTTGTATACCTTATTCACGCTTCTTATTATTTCCATTGTATTATTTATGTCGTTAATGTAATGGTTCGTTTCTAAAATGTGTTGAGCGAATATGGAATCATTTTTATTATGTTTAATACAGTTACTGTGTTTTTACATATAATTTTACGCTGTGTTTTGTAATTTCGTTATATATATATATATATATATATATATATATATATATATATATATATATATATATATATATATATATATATATATATATATATATATATAATTGTTTATGTATGTGAAGTTTACCGATTTTACATGCGATTTGTTTATTTCATCTCAATGGAATGATATTTTTATTTATTTCTTTTAGCAAGTTTATTTATTGTACTCGCATCGAGTCCGTTATCTTTCGCAACGTTTTTCTAATTGTATTAGTTTCTTTTTACGTTTGTTTTATTAAGTGATAAATTTATCGCTCGATTTATCATCATACTTTAAAAAAATGTTATGTGACTTTCAGTGATTCGATGAGTTGCCGTTGATAATTACGAATTTTTGTTTTTTTCTTTGTTTCGTTATTTTCAAATCGAGGAAGTTGGATAAGGGTGGTTTTGTTAGCGTTGTGCAGTGTTCCGTTGACTTTAACTTAAATTTTTATGTTATTTGTTCATTTGGATATTATCGTATAGATATTTGTTTGAATTTTCTATTGATTCATATCTATTTCTAATTATTTGTTTATTTTGAGTTTATATTCTCATTTAATAGTTTTTGTTATGACACGTTTCTAAAATGTGTTGAAATAAACTAAAAACACATTTTAGAAACGGGGCGTGACATCAAAGGCATAAATAATACAACGGGAATAATGCAAATCGAGAATGCAGGTATCATGTTAGACATTCTTGAAAACCTAAAAACGTATAAAGATTACGTATTAACAAAGCACAAATATTGATGCGTTATTTTATAACCACGCGTCATCTAAAAACGTATATAAATAGAAAATAAATTAAGTCTCTTACATTTACCTGTGGATCGCACTCGTATCTCAACTAATAGTGGAGAATAGTTGTTCGACTGTTTCAAAATGACGAGAATCACCAGGACAACGTATCGACGCGATCGCAGGTAAAGAAATATACTCACGTTCGAAAGTGTTGAAAATCAATTTCTGAGCCGTGGTCATGTTCGCTGGAAATTAATCGTTCCCGTCACCAATTATATATGTGTGTCGGCGGTGTGAGAGCTTTCGTGCCGAGAAATAAATTTTAATATTTTCCGTTTACGCAGTTATTAATGGAACGATGCTTTTTTTTCGGTGTCCAGTTGTTAAGCGCGACTGCAGTGTACTGTGAATTTGTCAAAAAATGAGCTCAGCTCTGAAACCAGCCATAGGTTCATCCGGAGGTGGACAGACAGCTGCCGGTGGCGGCGCACCAGTAACCGGAACGAACAAAGGATTATCGCAGCCAATGCAACACGGCGTTCCTCCCACAGGACATGCCGCGTCAGCGGCGCACATGCAGCAGCAGGTCTACGCGGCCGCTCAAGCGGCACACACTTCGACGATGCAGAATATTATGTCGGCGCATCAGCAGCACGGGCACCCCGGTACGTTTATTCGCCGCTCTAAACGTCCTTTTCGGCGCGTACGCCGTTGTTATTTCGATTGCGCGTGTTCCGTAGCACTCGGCGCGAACATGTCGATGGCACATCAACACCAACAGGCGATGACGGCGCACCAGCAAAGTTTACAAAGTATGCAGCCAGGCTTGAGCAACATGACCGGCTTACATTACAGTAAACAAGTGAACCACAACTCAAATATGGGTACGTATGAGAGTTTCCGCGTACGATCACATTATCGATAGTCGATCGAGACTCGGTGCGCGGGAGCGACGCCGTTTCATTTTAAAAACCGACTGCCACGGCGTCTGTCCCGTAATCGCGTCGTGACACAATAGCGAGCGACCCAAAGAAATAAAAATTTTTTAAAAAAAAAACGATAGCGGAGGTGATGAAGACGATCTGGACGATTCATTTGTAGGTAATATTTCTGCAGTGAATATGTCGCCGGTCAACATGGTCCAAGAACGAGCGCTGAACGTTTCGCAGCAGCCGATTCACATGGCACAGGCGCAGTCGTCGTCCGGTCAAGTGATGGTCGCTCACGCCCAGTCGTCGGCCACCGTGAATCCTACCTCTGTTCCGGCCGCGTCGCAAAATCAGCCCCAGCAAACGAACTCGAGCCAACAGAGTCAAGTCTCGTCGCAGAACTCGAACCAGAACCAACAGACGTCGGCTTCGAATCAAATTCAACAGTCGGCGCCGGCCGCCGCGGCGAACCGTGGCGAGAAACCCGCCGATCCGGCGTCGTTAGCAGCGGCCGTCGCGCCAACGATCGTCACCGTGACGCCCGCACAGCCGAAAACGCAGGCAAACGGCACGATCGAATCGGCGGTAGCTTCTAGCGTGGGGTCGACTACCGCGGAGCCGTCTAGCAGCGATCCCGGCGACGCGGAAACGAGCGTCGAACGGTCCACCGGATCGAGTGTGCAGGATAGTAAACAGCAGCAGACGAGTAAGATTTTTCGTTAGAAACTTTTACACACACATTGTTCATCGAGCGATGCGTGTTTCAAACGGACAACGTTTCTGCAGGTGCTCCCGAGTTCGGCAACGTGTCGCGGGAAGCGACGAATTTATCCGAGAGCAGCAAGCCCGCGGACGCCGCGACTAGTGTCCAGCCGTCGATCCCGAAGCCGGTCGGCGTTTCGAACGTTGCCGCGACAGCTAACACAGTACAAAATACAGAACCGACCTCGACAAACGAATCGACGAGCCAACAAGTACAAAATTCCGTCGCCGCGTCGACGAACCAATCTTCACACACATCGCAAGCGCCGCAGACTGTGCCGACGAGCCCCGGCGTCGTCCATGACAGTGCGCAAAAGACGCCGCCGAAGTCGACGTCGACGTTGAAAGTCGCGACGACGCCGAGAACGGCGAACAAAAGGAAAAGAGAATCGGTGAGCAAATCGCCGAAGTCCGATAAGAGCGAGAGTCCTGCGAAAGTCGCGAAGACGGATTCTTCGGTGCGGATCGCCAAGATGTCCGCCGCGTCGGTCAAAAATCAATTTTCGGACCAGGAGGACGGCGACAAGAAAGGAAGCAAAAGAGTGCGTGTCCGAACACAGCCGTACCAAAGTCCTCTGCCCGAACTGGCGCTGATTACGAAATTGAGCGTGAATCAAACCAAACACTCGCCGGCGTCGGACGAGAGGCTCATCGCATTTTACAAGTGAGTGTAGTGGCCCCTTTTTTTAAAAAAGAAAACGTTAACACGATTGTAGGTACGATCGGGAGTGTAGCGGATTTCCAGTCAGTCGGGCGGATGTTTTCGGCTGAAAACGTTCGATTGTATGCTTTGAGAGTGGCGAGCTATTTGAAACGAATCCCCCCTCCCCCGTCTTTATTTTTTGTCCAACTATTAAATTTACTGCAAAAGTCTGCCCGTGTTTTTGAACGAGCGGGTGCACGGGCGACGAGAGTATACGAGCGCCTCTTTTGCATACTTTCAGAAATGAATTCATCGCCGTTCGAAACGCGGAAGGAAGTTTCTATATATGCCAAGCGGTCCAAAACGTCTACAAGTCCTCGTCCCGCATCCGCATTCGCTGGCTGTCGAATCACGACAAAAGCACGGACGTCTACTCGCCGGATTTCTACGACTATACAGGTCTGTCGAATGTTAATTTGACGCCGTCGGACCCGGCCGCTCATAAATGGATCCGCGTTTCAGATTTCGACTGTATCCTGACGAATTTGAATCTCGAGCGGATCGACAAAGGTAAATACAGATTGCCGAAGAACGAGCTCGACAGAACAGAGAACATTTTGAAGCGCGCGATCGACGTCGAAAAGGGAGTCGCGACCGGCCTGTCTCTGACGGAGGAGCACCCCGACGGACGTGAGTGGTTTGCCCGATCGGAAACGAATCGGTTCGGCGCGAGATCGCCCGCGTCATTAACTCGTTCGTCGATTCTTTCAGTCGACCTGTCGCTGTTCCGCGACGAGAGCCAGCTGAAGAAACGACGCTCGTCCAAATCGCGGCCGGCCGGCGGCGACCGCAAACGCAAATCGTCTCGTACGGCGGACGGCGCCGAGGACGGTAAATCTCAGTTGGATTCCGGCGGCGCGACGCCGCACGTAAAGAAGACGAAATCCCCCAGGCAGCGGCCGAGCAGAAGTTCACGTTCGAAGAAAGTGTCGCCTGCGAAGAGTAAGCCTTCGACGCCCGTCAAGAAAGCAATCAGAGCGGCCGTAACGTCGGCCGTGAAAAAGGACCTCCTGAAATCTCCGGCGATTTCGAAGAGAAGCCCGACGCACGTGCAGACCGCGTCGACGAAGAAGAACAATTCAGGTATATCGTAAGTCGAATAGAGAGGATCTGGCTAAATTAATTATATGAAACGAACGAACTCGTCGTTACGAGAGGATTTTTTTCTGTTCGCCATCGCCGCGCGATTTGTTTTTTTGTTTGTTTGCTTTTTTAAGTGACTCTCTTACGCGTCGGTGTTTTTCAGCGGCGGTCGGCAGGGCGGAACGTGCGGCCAAACGTAGCGGCGACTCGTCGACCAATTCGTCTCAGGTGAGTCCTGTCGTCGACACGAAAAAAGCGCGAGTGCTGGCGAAAGTCGTTCGCAAGCCGGCGCCGAACGCGAACGCGCCCGTTCCGAAATCCAGTTCGAAGCCGACTCCGGCGCCCTCGAAGAATTCTACTAAATCGGCACGGCCGTCGAGCCGAGGGACACGATCGAGTGGCGGAGCGCCGGTCGCCGCGACACCTTCCGCGCCCACGTCGAGTAGACGGCAAATAGGATCGGCTAAGAAGACGGCCAGGAAATAAAACGTTTCTCCAGTTTCGAGTTCGATCGACGTTCGGAACGGTGAACGTCGCCCGCGCAATAGAAACCGGCGCACGCGCCCCGAACGAACGTGACGCATCGTCGATCACTGTTCAGAGGCATCGTTGTGGGCGCCACGCCGTCGAAACTCGGCCACGAACAGTAAACACGCGAGTGGTGGTTCGCGGCGTCGTCGAACATCTCGATGAGGGCCGACGCACGGGAGAGTGACCGTGTTCTACAGACTCTACGTTTCAGTTTTGAACGGTGCGAGAATACATCTCTGCGCGCGGATCGAATCCATCGTCCGATGTCGCGGCGGCCCGTCAACGAGACTCGCACTCGAGTAAAATAAAAACAGAATATCGAAGGGACTTCGCTCGAATTGGGATCGTGCGCGCGTGGTACCGTGAAAACAGAAACGATCGTGTGCCGTCGACGTGTATGTACGCTGTCCGTTTACATTTGCGGCCGCGCTCGACCACCCCCCTCCCCCCGTCGAACCGTGCACCGAACGAGAGCGAATTTTCGATCGCTCGACTCGAGAACAAGCTTATATTTTTTACACGTGTTTATCAAAACAATTGCATACCGTAAAGTACTGTTTTTTTTTGTTGTCTGAAAAAAAATTGAAAAAACACTCGTCGCGTGAGAGGGGGGAGATAATTGCGAGACGTGGGGTCATCCCTGCACGTCGCGCCGCCCGCACATGTAATTATTCCCCCCTCGCCCACTGTCCTGCAGAGCGCGTGTCCGAGTATATATATTCATACATTGTGTTTTATTTAAGAAGTGAATAACGAGTTCAATTGAAAAATGCATGTAAATAAAGCTAGATACATTAATTAAAGAAAAAAAGAGAAAAAAACGTCAATCCTCAGTATCTTTCACATAGTGCTTACCATACGGGAATAATAACGAAACGCCCACGTTCGAATATCGTCTTCGTCGTTTTTAAATTCCGCAACTGGATTCTGGTACAAAAACTCCTCGTTCAGACACCGCGGGACTCTACTTTCAGTGGCGGTCGACGAAAGTAGGTCCTGTCGGTTCGACGGTGTAACGTTTAAAGAGTTGAAAAATGTTAATGTAAGTTCGCACACAGCAAATCGACCGGCCATCCGCAGTCACGATTTTGTACTTCAGTGCACGTTCTGTATTTCTTTCCTCGCCTTCCCGTTTTTTTCCCCCCTCCCGTTTCGTTTCATTCGATTCGACGACTTCGAGAGCATGCGTCTTTTCAGTGTATGGACATTTTTTATCTTTTAGTTTTTAAATAAGGTACATATAATGTCAGATGAATAACTTAATTTTTTCGACACATAGATTATATAATTAACAGTTTTTCAAGTTGTTTTAAGTCTAGTTTGTGTGTAGATGTTTTTTAAAATAATTATCAATAAGTATTTTATTATATTTTTTCTGGTTTATTTCCAAACTTGTAGCTTGATAGCAGTTATTTTGCTAAACGAGAAAAAAAATACAAAAAAAAAAATAATAACAAAACAAAAAAAATATACATATTTTAAACGATATCAATGATTATATCGATCGGCGAGGTTCGAGAGACACGGCGGAGTCGGTTCTTCGGCGCCGGAGCAGAACGATTCTCGGATCGTGGTCCGGCGGCCTGTTTCTCGAATCCCGTTCATATCTGATCATATCTAATCCTTGTGCACAGAACTAATCGACAGTTTTTACAAAGTATTTAAGAAATTATATAGAAGACAAAAAAATATATCAAAGTATTTTCATATATAAAACAAACATCGTAGATCGTAACAGAAACAATAAGAGATAGATAGAAATGTGTTTTGGTCGGACGTATGCGAAATTGTAATTGACGGCGACGATGATAATGATAATCATTACGACTGTGTTGGTCACAAGAAAGGATTAGATATGATGGAAAGTTGTACGTCATTGGTGCAATGTTTGCATAGTTGCAAATGAGTTGAAAGATAAGGTTATTGAAATAATAATTAAGAAGAATAATAATAATAAACACAAGAGTTGATAAGAATACACTGTATATATAAATATGATGACTATATATTATATAATATTTAGATGTTAAGAGGCATTTGTATGTAATATGGAACTGTTGCGGCACGGCGGGCGACGGCCCGCCGTGCCGTAACGTGTTTGGTCGTGTCTCATCTGTAGTATTGTCAGTACATTGTGGGAGTGCCATGCCGATGTTTTCTTAAATAAAACAATTAAAAAATGTGTATCGTTGTCGTCTATCATTCGAACCGATCGGTCGCCGTGTTCGAGCGGCGGCCGACTGTCCGTTAACGGCTGCTTGCCGCATCCGACAGTAACCAATGTAACGTCGATCGCTCGCTTAACACTAACAGTCTTAGTCTCTATATACATACTCGCGCACGTATTTTCATTGTCTTGCAAACACAGTCAGTCTCGTCGATCGGAAAACTGGAACCGTACAATTGTTGCAATTGTTCGTTCCGTCTTTTCAACCGGCGTTACACTTTACATTGATCGATTGCTACGCCGCCGTTGTTGCCTGCTCGTTATCACTCGTCATCACGACGCATCGTCGAAACTGCACAAGATCTTTTGAGTGAAATGTAAAATAATTTCCATCCTTTAACATTGGCCGAGCCTTCATACGTTTTTGAACATTGAAAACGTCGATTCTAAATGCGATCAAATTGGACCGTCGTCGCACACTAAAAAACAAATAAACATGCGAACGAGTAAGCGTTTGATGCGATACTGTTTTACACACTGTATAGAAGTGGACAATCGTCGCTTTCACGTTCTTTTCGACATTTCATACAATGGGGGTGTATAAACTGGATACTGTGTTCATGTAAATGTAGATATTTATGATATGTGTGTGTGTGTGTATGTACGCATGTGTATGTATATATGTATACACAAAACCTATGTTACAAGATGTGCATTTTATTCAAATATAAAGACAATTTACAAAACTACCGCACACAGCCAACTACGTGGTGCATGCTTCATTGTTTTATACTCATGAAAATATATTGTGAGAATTTGTACAGGTACATAGTTGCTCTGAATTTCAAATAATCTTATATTCATATTTGCATTTACGTTTATATATATATATATATATATATATATATATATATATATATATATATATATATATATATATATATATATATATATATATATATATATATATATATGTGCGCGTGTGTGTAGATACATCCGTGTATGCACGTATCAGATTGATCCTTAATGAAATAAAACACTCTCCTGAACCGCACATAATAAGCTCGGATCGAAAATCGGACACCGATGGTTGGTGAACGGCAGACGTTGTCGTCCTACTTCGACGGCGTACGTAGCGTAGGAGAGATGTTCCACGATCTCTCTTAAATGTGAGAGATGGACGCACGCGTCGTACCGCGACGAATTCTATCAAACTATTTATTTATATACAGAAGAGCGTTTCATCGATCAACGAACCATATAAAAAAATATCAAAACGATTCTTTTTCACTTGTTTTTTTTTATCATCATCATCATTTTCCCGAGAGACGAGTAAATAGTAAAGAATATTGTATTGTATGTATTAAACAAATATACATTCTCTATAATGGTGTTTTGATATACACAGTACAGTACAGTAGTGGTGGTGGGAGTTTACAGACGTACATGCGGCCGAGCTTGTCGACTTCGGCAGAGTGTCGAACTCCGGACGAAGTTTTGTTGCGGACGCGTCCCACTCTACGCCTCGAACTCGAAGCAAAACGACAGGGGATTTGTGGGGATCGACGTTCGACCGTACCGTTCGCGAAGCGCTCAAAACGTACTGTTTTGCCGGATCTGTGCGGCTTCCGGTCACGTTCCCGTGTTCCGCTTTCGACACTCACTCTCGCGGACGCACATCGCGTCCGGAGAGTCGACTGTCGACGGTGGACTAGTGAACGAGCGCGTCGTCGTCGACGAATTCAAAATCACAGAGAACGAGACGGGTCGACGGGTCGTCGAATCGTCACATTCTTGTGGGGAGACGCCCCCGGTCCGAACTCGAACTCGCGTAGATCTGAAACCGAGCGTCGTGTCGCGATTCGGACGGACGAAAGTCCGTAAACAAGAGCAGAGAAAGTGTCGGCAGCTCGGGATGCACGCGGTCGACCCCGGTCGACGGAGAGAGCGCGATCGAATGTTTCAGACGGAGTGAGACGTGCGATCGCAGAAGCGTGGACGGAACCGCCGTTCGTCGCGTTCCGGATCGACGTGTCCCGGCGCAGCGGGACCTCGCGATCGATTCGCCGCCGCCTGAACGTCCGGCGTTCCGACGATGAGCGGCGCCGTCCGCTCCGTGTTTGTAATTTTTATTATTATGTACGCTCTCTGTTCTCGATCCATCTAACCCTGTACAGTATAGACGTGTGTGCGTTTTATTATTATTATTATTCTAGTCATGTCGAATCAATTAAAAGCGGAAGAGAAAGAGAACCGAGACGATCGGCCGTTCAACTCCTACGGCACGAGCATGTCTTTGGCGTGCACGGGCGTCGTGTCCTCGGGACTCGGACTGTCGTCGCGTCGCGACCTCACCCTCACCACGGACCTGTGGCCGGTCACGTTTCCCTCCGAAGCGCCGTACTCGTTCCTCAAGTGACTGCCGGTCGCCAAACGTAGTTTCTCGGATGGTTCGTACGAACCGATCCCGCCGTCGGCATTCACCGCGAACAGTATTCCGAGGTTTAGCTGCGGTATGTCGTAGAAAATCGTCAACGTGAACATCATGAACGTGAGCCCGACGAGAAGGTATACTGGAACGAAACGAGATCAATAGACAGGGTGTATAGCGACAGAGAGAGAGGGAGAGGAGGCACTTACTCGTAGTCATTACTTTGTACATCGGTCTGTACGGCTGGTCCGGAGAGTCGCCCGGTATGTAGTCTCCGAGGCCGATCGTGGTCAGAGAAATGAAACAGTAGTAGAGAGAGTCGAGGAAGTCCCAGTCGGGTTCGATTGTTGCGAACACGCCGGCCGGAGCGCAAAGGAATAGTCCGGTCAGCAACAGCACTGTATGAAACATGCGATTTTTGATAGGCCAAAACGAAATGAACGAAGTCGAGCCGCTGTGACGTTTCGATCAAAACATCTTGAATATATATATATTCAACACATATATTGAATATATATATATATTCACACACACGCACACACACACACACATATATATATATATATATATACATATATATATATTTATGATATAGATATCTCTTTTATCGATTAGAACTCTAAAAAAAATGACGCTGTTATTCCTAAGATAACTTAATCTTTTAATCATGATTAATGTATCAAATATTCAAAAATAAATGTTTTTATTTTATAAAGTTTACTAAATTTATTTATTACCCCAATATAATAATTCATAAAATGTATACTTAACTAAAATATTACTAAATTATTAATTATCAAGATCGATAGGGTCTTCTTGTCCTCTCATTTAATTTGAGCTTTTTAACTTAAAAATTAAAATCTAAAATATTAATTTGAGACAGTTAATGTTTCATCCAACCATTCATACAAGCCTTCAATTAAAAGACTAATGCCGCGTCACAGTCACAGTCAAAATCATCGTCACAGTCAAAATACCGCGGCCCCTCAAAAATTTCAGTGGCCAGGTTAGACTTTAAATTTTATTCCAAGACATGTTTTTGTTATTTATATATATATATATATATATATATATATATATATAAGTATATGTATATAAGTATATGTATATATACACATATGCATGTATCAAACGACAGTGGACAAAAGATAAAAGACATAGAGTCGATTTTGCTGATATTTACCGATAATGAATAAATGCAGGAGACGTATGTTGAACGGCTGGTAAAGGTGTCCGAGCCTCGAGTTGAGCGCTTGGAGCAGCCACGTCGCCGGCACGATAAGACGTTCGACCAACGCGGTCAGCAGCACCAGTGTCAACGGTATCCCGAACAGGGCGTACACCATGCAGAAGATTTTCCCTTCTTTGCTCAGCGGCGTGACGTGGCCGTAACCTTCGACAGGAATGAAAGAATTGTCGCCGTCAGTCGCGTTCGTTTACAGAAACGTCGCCGACGGCGACTGTGCGCGCCGTCGGTCGGTCATACCGATTGTTGTGACGACGGTACTGGAGAAAAACAACGATTGGCCGAAACTCCAGTTCGGCTCCCCGCTCACGTTCCTCGCCGCCGACACGCCGCGATTGCTGGCGCGGACGATCTCCTCGATGAACGCTTCCAACGCCTCGTCTGCAAGTAAAAGGTCAGCAGTAGCAGTGGAAGAAAGCGTGCGGAGCTGTCGCCGCGACGCGACGAAAAACATTCGAAGCATCACCCTCACACCCTTTGCATTTGAACGTTTCGTCAAACAAATCTTACGGCCGCACGGTTTTTTCCGACTAAATCACTAAATTAAGTAAATAAATACCAAAATAAATAAATCACTAAAAATACTAATACTTATAAATCACTTGTACTTTCCGAATGTACGGTACTTGGGGTTAATAAAGGTCAGGTCGTCATCCGAGATTCGTTTGTCACGTTGTACACGGATCGCGGAATCGATGGACGACTAGGCTCACAGTTCACTGTCTTCTCTTAATTTTAACTACTACATGGGGGGGGGGGAGTATGGCAAAAAGCCCACCAAGATTTTAAAGATTAACAAGGAAGAAATGGTAAATGTTATTCAAAATTTTATATGGAATTCAGTTTACTTTCCATTGGTTTTGAATATGATGTCGTCCGGATAGCGTTTGAACGAAAACCCCCCTTTCAAAACCGGCTTAAAAGCCAAAAGCTAAGACCCCGGACCAAACCCTCAATTTTTCCATCCAACGCACAACAGCATTGCGACGTTGCAAAAAATGAACTCACCGCAATAAAATTATTTATGATTCTGATTCGATTTCACACGCTATCGGAAAACCTCGCTACGCCCGGTCCCACTTCACTAGCGCCGCCGAACCAATGGCTGAGCGAAATCCGGGACGTTTTCTAAACGATCAAGTGTTCGTTGCAGCCGTCGAACTTAACGCCCGGTCTGTTTGTTTTTTTTTTTTAAAAAAAAAAAACAAACAAAACAGAATAAAATCAAAAATTCTAAAAAGTTTTCATAACCGGACGATGCCGGATCGCAGCGAAGTAAGAAAGTGAATCGATTGAACGTGCGGCAACGTTCGGCGATAATTAGCAAACGAGCCGGCGCACGCTAAATGTTAATCATTTTAAAGTATATTTCATTTTTTTTTTTAAATCTGATACAGGATTAAAAGAACGGGCGCGCACGCACGCCGTATGCGATGCCGTGTCGGCGTATCGCCGCCGATCTCGACGTCCGTCTACAAGAAAACGCGAACGGCAAGTGGCCGCGTGAAGGACATTCGATCTGGCTGGTTCACTCGAACGTAGGGCCTCCTGTATCGCTCTTCAAGATCGTTCTGTATGTTTCCCAGTATGTACAAATACAGACAAACACACACGCCGTAAGGATATTCGAATACTCATACAGTCGGCGTCCGGGCGCATTCGAACAGTGTTAAAATATTCCACAGCGCTACTACAGGGCACATTTGATTTTATCGCGAGAAAGAAAAACGCGCTGTTTACTTGCACACTGCAGTCTGAAATGACAAGTCAGGTATACGAACACGATTATTATAATACACATATCAGGTGTGGGAATTGATCCGGGGCTTTTAAATCGAATCAGTCACAACGCCGTTTTAAATTGAAATGCCCTATAGTCGTTTTTGGAGTTCGAAGCGCCGACCTTAACGTTTAATAAAACCGCTATAAACACACACACGTTACCTTGTACACAAGGGTTCGCCCTTATAAATGCCGTTCTTGCGAAACGCAATCGTTCCCTCAGCGCGTTCTCTGCGGGATGCTCGATGGTCATGAAAACCAGAGCGCCGGTCACGAGGAACAGCGCGTAAAAGACGACATAGAGAAACAGGAACCAAGAAGTCATCCTGATGCCGCACGCGCGTCTCACGGCGTCGGTGCTCGCTCCATGCTCGCCGTTCGACTGGTCGCGCGACCGGTGGAGAGAGCGCCGCCGATCGCCTCGCTCGCAGCATTTACCGTTCAGGTCGGGATAGACGGCCCGCTTCCTGTCACTCTCGCCCAAGTATCGCGGTATCGAACCGTAGTTGTTGTTGAAGCACTTGACGCCGTCCGACATTGTTCCTAAGACACGAGCTGACGCAGCACGAGCACACACACGCGCGCACACACACGGTAACGTCTTCGAGAGACGACGAGCCTCTCTCCTCTACGGTGTTCGGTGACGGTCAATCGTTCTATCGATATTCGATGTCGCGTGCAAACTTCATAACTTTACATTTCTGGTGACCGTGTTACACGTAATCGACAAGTGTTTTCGTACCGCACCTAGTGAAATAGATCGCGCGACCGTTAAGACGCCGAGTTCTTCGTCGATGTGCGTTTGAAAATTATCCGTGTCAACACATCCGCGATACGACGTTTCGAATATTTTCTTTGTCGCTTTTCTTCGCCTCTATCCTAATAACGATTCGACACGATCGTCTGTGCAATGCATACGATTTGTCAGGTATGAATAAGGCGGAAGTAAACGAAGAATAAGTTTTTTTAATATATCAGGAGGTTGCGTTGAAAGTTCACGATTTTTTCCCGGGCATCGCAGACATTTAAAGACAATTAAAAAATTTCAAATACCATCATTCGATAATAGCAATTAAGGAATCGCGGGTAACTACCGTCAACGGTAAACGCACCGCCATAATTTTAAATATTAAACCGGGCCCACAAGGCCATGCATCTAAATGTTTTTGAATTTGAAAGTTCACGCGCGGCTGGCTCTAGGTGCGTATGCTGTGTACAGTGACAGATGTCCCTTATGCCATTTTGCTGTTAAATTAGGGAAAACCGAAACAGAAACTTGCGAAATGTTGAAAACTGCGTGCGGTGATAACCACCCTGAACCGTACTAGCGGCTGTGGATGACTTGAACGTTTTAAAGGTGGACGCGAGGATGTTCGAGACGACGATAGAACCGGACCATCCGTCGATCTCTCGAAACGCAGACTCGATCGTAAAAGTTCATGAAATTGTGACAAAAGATGGCCGAACGACCCTCCGAATGATGGCAGACGAGTTGAACATCAATAAGGAGACGATTCGACAAATTGTACATGAAGACTCGATAAAGGTGAAGGAAAGCTCGTCCCGCACAGTCTTACGGACGAGCAGAAACAGTTTTGAAAGAAGCACGAGCACCAGAAACGCGAGCAGCTTTTACCTCAGGCCGTGTTCGAATACCGGCGATAATTTGTCAAATTTTGCACATTCCGCGATGATATAACTGTTCATTTTTACGGCGGAACATTCGAACGAATCCGTACGATTCACTCTTTTCGGACATCGTTGCCGAACTAACAAATGAAATCATGGAACCGTGTACGGTCCGACCGTCTACAGCCGCCTTTACGACGACTCAACACAATACGTGCGGCTCTATCCGACGAATATCCTCTCCTATTCGTCACACGCATAAGTACATGCAGGGACGGATCTGTACATCAGGGAGCCCTGAAGCTTTATTGTTTTTGGGGGCCTCACGTATATATATATATATATATATATATATATATATATATATATATATATGTGTGTATGTATATGTATTGTTAGATGACACCTGAAGCCGATCTTCTAGATTCCTTATCCGTGTGTCGCTGTGGAAACGCACAGTTGTTGTCTTTAATAAACACTGACAGTTTAAAATAAATGAGAAAGACACGTAGTGTGTGCGAGCGCGGGCTGTGATGAACCTCTGGCTTGTACAGATGCATTACCTATCGCCGTTGTTATTTGTGATCGTTTCTAAATAAATTGTTATCTATTTTGTGTTAGTATTAACGCACCCCTTTTCCACGCACGCTAACAGTATATACGGATATATGTATGTATAAAAATAAAAATTATGTAATTAATGAAAGAGAGAGGCGATACAAAAATCATGCGCTGCAAATGGTTTATTTTATTTTTTTAGATACGAATAATACTAACTCACAATGTCAGAACAAAATTCATAAATATTTATTACAGAATCACATATATTATGTGTGTGTGTGTACAACAAAGAACAAAAAATAAAAAAAAAACAACTTTTATACAAATAGAACAAAGATATATAAATATTGGAAAATCAACAAACTTATTGAATTTCTTTGCCTGATTTATGTATCGGCACACTCCCTCATTGCATCCTCACAAGTTAACGAGCCTGTTATGTCTGCTACGATAGATAAAACAGAGAGAAAATTTAATCTTTCCTCGCGAATGTGAGATCGGAATTTATTTTCCATTGAGGATAATTTGGAAAAATGCCTCTCGGCTTCGCAACAGGTGTGAGGTTCATGTAAATTTTTAAAACAGCCGTCAGATTTGGGAAAATATTAATCGTTTGCTTTTGACACGTCTTACTTATTTGCACAACCGATTTTTTTTTTTTAATTTTCGTTCATCGTGGGCCCGTCTACAAGACGGAGAGCCCTGAAGCTTTGTTAGTTTCCATACAGATCCGGCCCTGCATGCATGTACCTATTCCGACCGACACGTGTTTTAACGATGAAAAGAAACACACACAAATTAACTCGAATCAGCATTAAAACGGATAAATGTTCGAAAAGGTCGTTAACACGTGCACGTTTAATCGAACTCGGTTATATTTCCTATCGACTGTTCATCACTGCTTCGATTTTTACCAAAAAAAAAACAAACAATTGATACTGACGGATGCGTGCGCGCGCGTTCCCTCGCGAAAAGAATAAAAAGTTAAGCCTTCAATCTCTTTGTGACCGAAATGTGTGTTCCGAAATGTGTGTTCACGTTTTCTTTTTCAATCGGACGCGAACAGGACGAAGTACGCCAGCGACTGTGCAGAACGACGATTAAACAAATGAACGAACGAGAATGCACTGAGATGAACAGTGCTGCGACTCGTCGTCGACCCTGTGTGCATCTTGTGTTTATGAAAAAAGTTACCTGTTTGTTTTGCTGCGACCGTGTGCAGTCGTAACCGAAAAGATTCAGAAGAAGTAAGTCAGTGTGACGGATGGAATCGGGCAAGAGAGGAACAGAATTTCACTGGATAATTTTCAAACGCATCCATCGAACACAACAAATATTTCATATTCGACTTGTGATGTTTTACTATATATATATATATATATATATATATATATATATATATATATATATATATATATATATATATATATCCGAATATCAGTCACAAAAAAAAACAATACAGTCGAATTTTATTAAAGTAATAGAATTTTGAAAGATTAGTCGAGCAACACTGGGTGCTACAAAAGCGATTAAATAGACAAAACATCCACGCACACAAACACATTATATATATATATATATATATATATATATATATATATATATATATATATATAATGCGGGGCAACTGTTCATCGTCGCTCAAATTCTATTGCATACTTTTCGTAAATTAATTGGATTTTTAAAAGAACTGTTTATTTTTTTTGTTTATGACTCTGGCAATGATTCGTCTGATTGTTTTATAACAAAATTAATTTCGTCACACAGATGGATAATTTCAAGCATTTGTCTATCTAACAATGTGAATATAAAAGTGTGACAACTGGTTATCCTCAATGAAGATAAAACACTTCAAATGCATTGGGAAGTAAACATCAAACGCACACAAAGAAAAGTGAATAATTTTCATAATAAATTTTGTTATTTAATAATGTGTGTGCTTTCTATCGGCATTAATTAATTAGAAAATTCCATTTGGAAGTGAATCGTACCATTTTTATTTATTCATCAAATTAATAACGAGTTCCGCTCCGATCGCAGTAATCATGCATTTTTTTTTTGTTTTCGAATCTTCTTGTTAGTCGTCCCTATAATGTCGAAATCTGATGAAAGTAAAATCCATAACTGATCGCTCCACAAACAATTATCGAGCCAAATCGACAATGACGCCATGCTAGGCAACTCTGCTCCTTTCGTAGGCGTCTAAACAAACTCTCTTCTCGTCTGACACTATTATCTTCGATTACTCGGACGTCCAATCCATGCGATTTTGTACAAAATCGAACCACCCTGATGTACTGTTATCAGTTCAACAGTTTTCTTCAAGCGACGTCTTAATGTCGGCGAACGTTTTAATATTCCTCGAACACTTGCAGAAACTCGACCAACAATGGCAACTTGGGACGTTATTGATGCTGTGTTTGAAGTGTCTCGCTCGAAATAACGAGCCTTTCCCTTTCTGCGATTGTTATTTAAACTCCCCCGATTTATCTTTTCCCGACATTCCATCGATCCTTGCGATAGTCGTCAATTAAACCGCGATTTCTTCCCATCTTTCTTGATATTTATCTGTCTGAGTCTTCGTCCACTTTGAACGCTTTGATTTTTCCTATTTCTTTCTCATTTAATATTTTTCTCTTGTCCGTTTTTAACCGGATAAATCGAAACAGTTATAGAACAAAATCGAATCGCTTCAATGTGTCAAATCTCAGTTATGAGGATAAACAGTTGTCCCACTTTTATATTCACATTTTTAGATAAACAAATACTTGAAATTATGCAGCTGTCTGACAAAATTAATTTTATTATAAAACGATGAATAGTTGCTGGAGTCATAAACAGCAAAAAACAAAGAGCAGTTCTTCAAAAATCCAACAAATTTACAACGTATGGAATAAAATTTGGGGTGAAATAAACAGTCGTCCAATATTAAACAATAGTATGTATGTGTATATATATATATATATATATATATATATATATATATACATATTTCTTAAAAAAATCCACGATTTGTGGCCAAACTCGGCGTTTAATTTAAATTAATATACACAAAACAAACATTTAGTTCGAGCACTCGGGACCGCACCGCACAAAGAAAACGCTCGTTTAATCTAATTTTTGATTTAAACATGTATAGATATATTCACATTTACACATCGGCACAACAATTGTGCACTTCACTTTTATAACATCGTTATCAAACAGACCACGTCTTGCCATTTTTAGATAGCAATAATTTAGCAACTTATTTTTAATTGATTTTATCAAATAATCATAAGTGTTTATTTTTATAGGACATTTACATATCGTAATTAGATATGAACCAAATAGATAGTTTTAATCACACGTACGTCTGCGTGATGTGCACACACACACACACATACACTTTGTATATATGCGCGTTTTTTCAGTAACTTTCCGAGTTGATTGCTCTCTTACATTTAATCGCTTTCTTCGTGAAATGTGAAAAGTCACATATGATAAAACAGTATGGAATCATCGAGTTGCTTAATTTTTCTAGCCTAAATATTTTAAAAAAAAATGTGCCTTGATTGTTTAAACAAGAGAGATAAAATAAAATGTGTTACATATCTTTCAAATACGGTTTAAGTGTTTCAGTTTGTTGCATTCTGTTACTTTTTCACATTTCTTCCATTTAGTTGATGATATTTGAATAATTGTTATACCATTCATCCAGTCGCCTAATTTTTGTCTGATATTGTATATGTGTATATATATATATAATTTCGCTCAAAAACATACTTCCGTGAGCATTTAAAATAGTACCAATTCCTGACGACGGGAAATGATTGAGTACAATTCTCAGCTTCGTTTTGAGAGACACGTGAGCATCGCGATTGTAATTGTGGGCGCACGTCAAGTGTGTATTGTTCGGTTGATTGACGCACAACATCTTGAAATGAACATCGATCGATCGATCGATAGATCGAATGATAATACTGAGCATAAAGATAAATCGCATACGCACCTACTCATTGCGGCCGTGAAAAATATCAGTCGATAAAAAAGTGCGACTCTATAGATTACACACTTAGATTTATTATTTTCATTGTGACATCTCAGCAACAGAATAAACAATGCTAGTGTTTTTATTTATTTTTTTTTTAAGAAAAGAACGCGAACCGATATCGATCTTGGAAAGTAGATGCTTCGAGTTTATAGATTTGTGTGCATGGACCTTAAGGGGACCCGGTGGTCTAGAATTTTCGAAAAATCGATTTTTTTTTTCGAAAGTATAGTATCTTAAAAATATACTGTTAAAATTTGATGACGAAATTCAGAGTATTTCAGGATCTACAGGCCATTAGAAGGTCAGGTAGGTAGAAGAATAAGTGGAGCAGTTGAAACTTTAAACGCGTTTATCTCGAAACTACTTTTTTTCGTCTTGCGGGGGCCAGAAAAAAAAAACTACTTGACCGATTTGTCTGAAATTTTAATATGTTATTCTGAATAGTTCTACAATAAATATTTTACGGAACTAATAGTTTCCGTAAAATATTTATATTTTTTTTATTAACAAAACATTCAAAAATATTGGTCAATTTCAAACTTGTACTTTTGACTACGCGCCATTTTGTCAATTTTTTTTTTATTCTACTTATAGCTATACTTATACTAATTAAAAATTCGTCAATTGTTTTATTTCAGATCAGAGGGAGAGATAAATCATCAGTCACCACGCAATTCCATTTTTTTAGAGAGAGACTTCAGCATCATTTTTCTAATTTAAAAAAAAAAATTTTTTTTGTCTTTATTTTCATTTTTGTGTAGTTTATTAGTAATAAAATAAGTGTAAAAAAATTTGAAAGCATTATTCATTACCCTCATATAGAAAAATTTTTTTTAAAATAGCTTAAATTTTAGGCCGCTAGACCACCGGGTCCCCTTAATATATAAATACATTTACATATATTAGGTTGGTGCAGAAATAATTACGGTGTTTATGTGTCGGGTATAAAGACGCATATATCAGTTAAAATTTACATCTATAATCAAAATAAAGACCATCGGCTTGCAGACATTTCTCCCAACGGGAGACAAGTTTGTTTATTTCTACAAGATAGAATTCTGAAGTCTTGGAATTAACGAATTCACAGAAAGCGCTTTAAGCTGATGCTTGATCTTTGAAAACCTTCTCGCGTAGGAAATTACTCAAATGTTTTAAAATATGATAATCTGTCGGAGACCAATCCGGTGAATAAGGTGGGTGAGGTAAGGTTTCATAACCCAGTTCATTTAATTTTTTTAGTCACTTGTAAGACGTGTGGCCGGGCAAAAAAGAACTGGTCCTCTTCGATTGACTAGCGCTGTCCGTAAACGATGCAAATTCGCATTCATTTTTTTTCAATTTCTTGACAATATTTTTCTGCTGTTATTGTTTCACCAGGATTTAAGAAGTTGTAGTGAATAACGTCATAAAACTGTTTAAACTGTTTCAATTAAAAAATATCGAAAACAACTGAACAGTAATAAATATTTGGAGTTCCTCTTGTGTGATATCGTAAGATAAGTGTCGAACATAGCCAACGTTATTGTGATGTACGCTCAATTGTTTGCATTTACATCAAGTAGATCGTTTTTTTAAATGTCTAGATAAATCAAGGGTGTATGTAGTTCTTTTGATTCATTTTTTTGGTTCAATTGTTCAAATAAATATAAGTCATGATTTGCAAACAAATTAATAACAAAAATCGATTTTAATCTTAGAAATTCAAACAAATGTACTTTTTTCAATAGCGTGCGCTCAATTCTGTGAGTGACTGATATGTATGTCGTACTTTACACCGTACAAGTTCTTTATACACACACAAAAAAAAAACGATAAAAATATCTAAATGTGTTTGTTTATCGTGCCGTTATCGTGAAACTATTTTGTATATTAATTACCGCATCCGACTAAATTTGTATAAACATGACGGGTCATGTTCTCTACAAGCAATATTCGTAATCGTACGCAATATGTATGCATTACAAATTGGCAAGCAATTATTTGCATATATTATGTAATGATATATCGACAGCCGTCCGTTGCTATAAAATAGACGAATCTCCGACCTATATTTAGAATTATTATTTGTCGTCTATTTAGAACAAAAGCCATCAGTGCCGGTGATAAGATGACGGTGTCATGTAAAAATATTTAACATTAAACCGCGAAAAGAATTGACCGGCTGACGGTAAAACAAAATTGTAACAAAATCATAACAAATCGAAAATCATGGGGAATCGAGCACAAAAATATCTCTCTCTCTCTCTCTCTCTCTATATATATATATATATGTGTGTGTGTGTGTATACAAATACTTACCAGAAACACATGGATGATTCTGTAAAAATTTGGCCCGGAGATGTCTGAGTGTTTTGACTCTTTGCGCTTCTTGCGGCCCTTCAATCGCGCTGAAGATGGCCGCTCCCAGTATGAGAAAGACGACATAGCACGCCATCAACAAAAACAGACGCCACGAAGTGGACGTATTATTGGGCCCGCCCGACGGATTACAGCATGACGAGGTAGCCATGTTACCGCTACCCAATGACGATTTGGCTCCGGAGCCACTTCCGAAACAACTCAGCGGCAGTAGCATCGAGAACGAAGAGTTCTGGAGTTGTCTCGCCGAGCTGCTGTTTCGTATCACACGTCCTCGACGATTTTTTTTTTTTTTTGTATATCAGTTTCGATTCACGTGGACGGATATCCTGTTTAGAAACGTATACGAATATATAACAATTGCTATGTAATACGACTGATTATTATTATAATCCGTAAAACGTGCATGTGTGTAATAAACATGTAAGAATTTGAAGCAGGAAAGCAATAAACATCATTGTTTGCAGTTCAATTGAAAGTGGTAAAAGATTCACATAATAATCGTACGATACGGCTCGGATAGTGAAAATAGATTCGATCTCGGACCACAGTTAGGTCTCAAACACGTACGGATCGATTTTAGAATGCAAGAAGATTGATAAATTCATTCTTATCAACAAATGCAGATCGCTTTCGAGATATTAGGTATAAAAATTATTTCTGTGCGTTTAAATTGAATCAATCATAACTCTGTTTTAAATTAAAATATTTTCTAGTCGTTTTAGGATTTCTAAGTGGCAAAATTAACTTTTAAAAACACTATACATCTTGACGAAACAGTAGTGAACGCGATGGCGTCTGGAAAGAAGCATATTAGACATTGCACACTTTTCGCATTACAGTTGAAAAAAATGGTGCCGGAGCCGCAGGAACGATTTGTTTAGCTTTGGAGGAATATGTTGTGACGCATAAAACATGCAAAAAATACTAACACAGTGGAAGAGGTCCGAAAACGCATCGACGACTTCATCGACTCAACGTCGGATTTTTTTTCGACAAAGGATTCATCAGTTACTAGACAGATGAAACATTTTTTTTATAAAACAACAGGGGATTCGCTGATGATTGAAATGTATTCCATTTTTCTACAAGGCACCGAATTAAAGTGTACACTCAATATATAATTTCACAACGATTCGATGTTTAAGTCGACAAACCCGGTTCTTACACATCCGCAGCATTTAAAATAAGCACGGATCCGAAATGCCAAAAAATTTCCACAAAATAATTTTGCCAGGTCATTGAGAAATGAATGTAAAATAAGGTAACGCATAATTCGGGTCATGTTTTCACAATTTTAATTTTAAATTGGCGTACATGTTATGTTCGAATATTCGGACAACGAGTAACGTCTTTTACGAGGTAAATATTTAACCGATATGTTAAATACGGATCTATCCGCACTGTATCCTTCAGATTTTATATTAATTACTTTGTTTTTTCTTTATAGTAGTTTATATATATACATATATATATATATATATATATATATATATATATATATATATATATATATATATCAGTATGTCGAATGGTATCTAATAAGATACAGTGATACTAAAGTGATGAATTTAATGTTTTTTTTACAAACTAATAAATTTGAAATAAAATACAGACAATGGAAAAAAATTCAACAGACGAAATACAAGCATATTTGTTATATAATTATATAATTATCGAGTAGTGATACAAATTTCAAAACAGCTTGTATTGAAAAATACATACGCATATCAAAATTATGTACTGAAAATTTTAAAATGACGGATGACTTAAACTCAAGTACAGAATTGTTACACGATGTCTTTGATTGGAAAAAAAAACAGAAATGAACGTTTATTCATAACATATGCATGCAAAAATCATACACAAGCACACAACTACGTATGTTTACATACATACATATGTATATATATATATATATATATATATACATGTATGTGTATATATATATATATATATATATAATTGTGTGTGTATGAAGGTATGTGCGTGCATGCGTGCGTGCGTGCATTTTGTGCGTGTGTACATATATAAATATATTTCCACAAAATTGTGCTTTCACTCACGCAATACAATGGCCGTTTTTAAAAAAAGCAACTTTCTGTAAATACTGTAAGGTACGCACGATGTCGTCGATCACACCTCGTCACAATATAAATATTAAAACTTTTGCGCCTTCCAGATATGCACGGAATGTAACCCGATGTACATGAATGGTAAATAGGTTGTCGGTGTCAAGGTATCCGTATGACGATGCTAATACGCACGCGCCAGTCACATTGACTGCTATGTTGTTGACGTCATATGTGCAGACACTTCGATTCTTGTATATTTTTTTTACTTAGTTTCCATATCGTGCGTGTACGTGTACATGTATGTTTTGGAGATTTATCGCATTGTCGATTTTTTGTATGCATACGTATTCAAGATTGGACATCGAACATTAATGCTTTTTAAACACTGGCTTATTAATATCAACGTTCAATGTTTGTTTAACATCGATTGATTTTTATTATCCTGTTTTCTAACAATGACGTCATCTTAGCGGACGGCGTACTGTTCGAGAACAATATTAGTACCATTAAGATTTTCGGTAACAAATGGTTCAAAATCCAGTAACTGAAAATATTTTTAGATTTATGCTTGCGTACATATTATTCAATAACAAAGAATGGGCGCTAATGACCTTAGATGTTGAAGAGCCGTAAAACCCCATAACCAACCAATAACAAAGAATATTAACGATTTTCCTTCGATAAACTAAAAAAGTCTTTTTTGATTAAAAAAAACTATTTTTTAGCAAGAAAGTATTGGCACAATCTTGATTTCTTATCAGTTATCTTCATTATGATACCCTACTCAACCCTGCAGTTGCTTTTTAGCGGAGGGATCCCTATATTTCATATTATGTTCAATTTTGATAAAATAATAGTTGTATTTTATATAATTTTTTAAAAAATCATTGATTAATCTGACACAATGCAGAAAAACTACAGAAAACATAGTATTTGAAAGAAAACTCATTTTAGATTTGCATTCGAATGGGGAATCGGTTTCAACTATTGGAAGAATTGTCAGTAAAAATAGATTTACAGTTCAAAGTATAATTAACTGATTAAAAGGAAAATTCTTTTTAGAAAATCGCCCAAAAAGTGGACGCTCAAAAATCATTTCTCACAAAGAACAAAAATCAATGTCAAAACCATTAAAAAAAATCCAGAAACGGGTTCATCAGATATAATGGCACAGTTCAAAGAAAATTTTGCTAAAGATATCACCTCTAGATCAATACTAACTGTTCTTCATAAAGCTGTTTATAAATCTGGAAATCTCCCTGAAAAAGCTATAGAAAAAAAGTTAATCAGTGTAAAACAATGGATTTTGCAGAACAACATTTGAACAAAAAGACCAACTTCTGGAATAAGGTCAATTTTCAAATAAAAGTAAATTTAATGTTTTTCGTTGCGATGGCTAAATATCAATGACGAAAGCACAACATTACATTAAACAAAGAGAATCTATTACCTACTGTTAAACATGGACGTGATGGTGCCATAGTATGGCGGTATCTGGTGTTGAATAACTTGTGTCTATTGACGGAATAATTAATAAAATAGACTGCATGAATATTCTAAACAATAAATAAAAGATAAGTGGCGAATTACTGTATCTTAAAAATGATTTCTATTTCCTGCAAGATAACAATTCTAAGCCACGCGTGCGGGAATGGAATTTATAAACTTCTCACATTTTAAATACGCCCCGGTAATCACCCTAATATAAATCCCATAAAGAATTTGTGGAATACACTAGATTAAAGAATAATAAAAGATCACACTGACAATAAACTCCAAGAATTATTAACTTTGATAATTTATTTATTGATTTAAAATTAATTGAAATCATTACTTTTTTCGTAGAAAAAATTAAGTTTTAGTAAAAGATTTGTTTAATTTATTGCCTTAAAATTGTTAATTTATTTTATGTCATCAAATATAGAATAAATACTGAAATGTAAAACAAAAAAATGTCCAAAGAAAATAATTCCAGATACCGACATTTTATATATATATATATATAGCTGGTTAAAAGAAAGTGCTATATTGTTTAGAATCGAAAAATGGAAAATATGACAAAATTTCCAATAGGATGTGTAATGTAATGTGAATGAATTACTTCAAGATAAGAGAAATAACATTGCTGTATTAACTATAACAATATTTTTATATTAAAAAAATACCTGAACATATTTGACTTTTACATTTTAACTTTTCTTTCTATAAATTTATTTTTCTCTTTCTGAAACTATCTATTTCATACCCAAAGTATTTTTTTAATTTCATAATTCAGGCCATTCATTTATGGAAAATTATATTTAATATATTGTTTATTAACGGTATTTTTTAGTTAATTTTTTTTGTTTCCCATTGTATTTTTTACTAGTTTATAAAGCAGAATTACAAGAGTTAAGAAATAAAATTATTATAACTGACCAAGGTATTGACTAGTGTTTGAATGACTGCATCTGAACTGATTGAGGTTGGCGATTTTATGGAATTGGCAGGGATGGTCTGGCAGGAATTACATTCAGTAGAAATGAAGCAGTTTAATATGTTGTATAAAAAAGTAACACAATGTAAAGCATGTAATTTTAATTTCTTAACAATACAGATACTAAAGCAAACATTGTCATTTACTACAAACATTTTCAAATTATATATATATATATATACACATTTATATATATATATATATATATATATATATATATATATATATATATATGTATGTATGTACGTATAAAATATAAATTTATAACTTAAGTTTTCTAATATACAAACAGTAAAACTAAAAAGATGATAAAAATATTTCTATATGCGAGTATCAATTCTTTACAGCCTTTATAATACTTTTTAATAGTATTTTAATGGGCCACCCTTGAATAATGCAATGTAATTATTATAAGTTATTACTTGCACACTTCATTGTTTCTACTACATCTCATTACACTTCAGTTGATTGTCACCCAGGTGTCACAAACCTGGGTGTCATGACTAGTAAGTGTCGGATGTCATACAGGAGTCATTTCCCATCTTTGATGTGTATACATATATACATACACACACAGACACAGAATTTTTAAGTATTATAAATTAATTACCTTTATTGTCATCATCAACTAGGTTACTCCCCCGACTGTTATCAATTTGATTTTTCTCAGATCTACTTGCATTACTCCAATCTAGAAAATTAAATTATAAACAATCATAATAGTAGAGTATATTTCAGAAGTGATCCTAATGATATTCCGAATATTTTGAATGAACAAACATTTATAGAATGTCATTATTAATATATTATTTAAGAGTACATAAACCTTATTTAAAAATATCAAAATAGTACAATACTAAATGATTCAATTTTCAAAAATTACACTTTTACTTTAACATACTTTGAATGATGGAATCAGCATCGAAGTAAATATTAGAAATAAGTAATAATCACTTATTAAAAATATTTTATCAAAGGAGTTTTATAACGTGTGCGGCGAGTTAAAAAATCATTTGTGAAAATCAAACTATTTTCATATATATTGTAAATAATTCATGTATATTATAAGACTTACCGTCATTACGACATCGCGCTCCATTAGTTCTGCCGACAAGACTGCATGTCTTTATTGAAACCTTGAAAATAATACATACATACTTTTATCTATGCATGCATATAACCTTTATCTATGCACGTAACCACACATAAAGTAGACATAACAGAGAATGTCTGATAGTGTTTTGTCCTGCATAAAAATTTCTAGCGTATTTTAGTATAATTTCGTATACCTAGATGGTAGTAGTATATTTAAAATTAGTAAAATGTTAGGTCAGTGTTTCACTTTGCCGACGTACATTATCTAAAAAAACAATGTTACAGGAACAGACTTTTTCATATATGAGAATGGACTTTATCTATGCAGAGTATATCAGGATTTTATTTATGATGCTAATGACTATATCCTCTGCGCGTTATGATACAGAAAAATCTTAGAGATTTTTCTATACCTTGATTCTTTGAGGATGATGGCATTGCGATCGAAATGCTCATAGGCCACAATTAAAAATAATAAATACTTTGATGGGAAAAAATGGATTTGTCTCGTAGGATGGAAAAATAATAATAATCCATATGTGAAAGTTAAATTATCCAGTGTTAGAACTTCTGTGAATATATAATAAGTTCATTCAATCCACAAATAAACAAGTCCAATGTTTGTTCCTCCACTCAATTCTTCATAGCAACCTTAATTAGCTATCATAGTCAAAAATTTTTCATTGGAGATTACATTTTACTATTGTGTATAAATGGAAATCAGTTAGTGTATAATTAATACACACTATATATTATACATGTGTATAATAATAAAGCAAAACATATTTTTTTAATATTTATTAAGAGCACTGTTATTCATAAATTATGCACTTATACTTGAAATACAAAAGATATTTTATCTATCAATTTCATACCTATGTTTTAGAGAATTTAACTGATTGACATCAGTATCTTCTAAAGTTTCATAATAATCAAAAATTTTATATAATTCTGAAACAGAGAAATCAATAAAATTATTAAAATATACCAAAAAAATAAAAACTTTTTTAATTGAAATGTGTTTTCTTAAATGTAAAATAAAGATCCAAGAGGTTTCTGTTTAAATTTTTTTAAATACATAAGAAATTTCATAATCAACATTTACTATTAAAAGAAACCCTTTAAATATTTATTTAACAATTTTAATTGTTGGTTTGATCACATAACTAGTCTGTATAGATTGTTATAAAATTCAAAAAATTTTTTACTAAAAAAATAAATTAACTTCAAATCAAAATAATCATAGAATTATTATGTAACATTATCAAAATATTAATTTATGATCAATTTGTTCATAAAACAGCACCTAATAATTTGTTGTCATCAAAAACATACATATATCTTATAATAAATGTGTGCATGTACTTAATAACTGCAGGTAGTTAGAAATTGCTTTAAGAAACTAATTATTTCCAATAGACTTTCTTTAATTCTGAACATTACAACATTTTTCTATTTATTTGTATGTATATGTATATATATAGTTACCTGCTTTTTCACTTGATGAAATAAACATTATCAAAGTAGAGAAACGTTTTATTTTCGACATGTAAACAAGATATGATAATATTGTTTCTCTATCACGTAACAAGAAATGCTTAGCGAGAATTTTAATTATATCAGTAAAGAAATCACTCTCAAAAAATTCTTGGAATATATGTGGAATTTTTTCTGGCGGAATTTGCTGAAAAAAAGTTTATATTATTCTTATATAAATAACAATTCAATACAACATTGAAGATATAAAGACAATGTGTGTACAATAAATAACATTTAAAAAACAAACACACAGTTAATATAATAATATGATAATCTAACAAACATTCACTTACACTGATTTCACATAACCACAACCTCCCAGTAACATAAGATACAAAGATGCCAAAATTAAATTACTCCAAGCATAAAAATTATTATGTGAAAGTAAAATTAACAAGTGATAAATTTACATACAATATAAGTAACTTAAAATTAAAAACCATAACTTTCTATATATAAAAGTGTTTTCTTACAAATTATTAATAAAATTATCTTACCATTAAATATAAAAATTTATTTTTACTACTACTAATATTTTTCCAGTCAGTATTAAATTGTAAGCATGAGCTAGGTACTTGAAAATTTATACTATCACATTTTGAATCATCAAAATCATTTGGAACATCCTGTTGAATACTATTTGAAATATCTGTTGAGATTTCTATCAATTTTGGTGATTTTTTCTCTACTTCCAATATATTTTCATCTATCACTATTTTCATATCATCAATTAACATAACTGGCACTCTTACCAATGGTTTCTAAAAACATTAAAATAAATATTTTATTCTTCATATTTTTATTTTTTAATATTATAATGTAAATATTTTACCTTAGATCTTACATGTGGAGATTTCTTTATAGGTTTGATAATATCAACATTTTGTTCACCGGGCCATACATTTAACGGCCACTTTGATGGTATTTGACTTCTAGGAGAAATATTTTCAAAATTATTATTGTTGTTTGCCACACCAGATTCATTCAACTCTTCTATTTTTGACTTTCCTAGCTGCTTTGTAAGTTTATGAAATTCTATTTGAGACTCTTTATTATGTGGTTCAATTTCTAATACTTGTTTCAAATCACTATAAGCTTTCTCGAGTTCATTTTTTGCAATTCTAGCAGCAGCTCTTCGCTGCATAGCTTTCACATACGTAGGATCTAATTTTAAAGCATTCGTGCAATCGCTTTCTACTTCACTGTATCTAAAATGAAATAAGTAAAAAATAATAACAACTTTACCATTTTTTTTTTAAAAAAAAGTGAACTCGTGGTAAAAATAAAAATTGAAATCGGTATATGATGAAAAATTATTAACTTACTAGTAACTAATTTAAATTAAGCTGAATAATTTTCATACTCACTTTTTTAATTTTAAATAACATAAAGCTCTATTTGCATGGTAAATTGTATCTTTTGGATTACATTTAATTGCTTCAGAATAACATTTAATGGCTTCCATCCATTTTTTTTCTTTCACAAAACGATTACCCTAAAACAAATCTTTCAGTATTACTTTTTTCAATTTAAAACTTTCTCTTTTTACCTTCTCTTTCTCAAAACAAGCTTTTTCAATAAGCTGCTCATCACTTTTTACTCCTTTATCTACTTGTTCACTTTTATTTGTATTATCGATCTCATTGCAAGCTGCTTCAACATCAAATTTATCCCATGCTGAATAATCGAACGAAGAAATACGTTTCTCTTTCACTGGTTCTATTTCAGAAACTTTCGACTTCCCTTTCGGTTTCAAAGTCTTACCTTTTTTGCTACGTACCGGTGGTAATACCTAAATTATATTTAATTATAAGTACGTTAATATCAAAAGTTATCGTTATGAGACTTTTACAGTGTCCCCGCCAGCACTTGTTAATTCGGCCTCCTTTCGTTTCATTTCATCTTCCCATAAATTTATGTCTTTAATATATGAAATCAGCTCTTCTTGATTATGCCGTAACTGTCTTTGCAGTTTAATAGAGTCCATACTTGTTGAGAATTGCTATTTTATTAAGCAAAAATGTTACGCATTTTTTAAAGTTCATTTTTGACTTATGCGTGTAATGTTAATTATATTGAATAAATAGTAATATGAAACCATGGTAACCTTAAATCATATAACAACAATATTCTAACCTCAAATTACTTGAAATTTAATAAAACCATTTTAAAGTACTTTTTAAATAAAAACAATTAACGAAAACGGAAAGCAATTGGTGATAATATGAAATATACGTCTGAACAATAAAGATGATACCAAAATACTAACGAATTAAAAAAAATAACGCCGACAAAATCAAAAAGTTACAACACACAACTTTATCAAACAAGTGACAGCTAATATTATAGACGTTTCCTTTTCCGGTAGTTCCAAAGAAGGACGTTCTGGTATTAAGAATTATATTATATTTTAATTTTCAATTATCTTTATTTAGACTTTAAGTGAAGATGTAATCACATATCAGATATTTATTCTTACTTCTGCATTATATATTTACTATTGATATATACTTTTTTCATTGTGCATTCGCACTTGACAACGTAAAATTAGTTTCTAACCTATATTTTTTTTCTAACAGAACATTTCCTGTAGTTTCTGATTTTAACCATGGCGAAGTCTAAAAATCATACAAATCATAACCAGAGTAAGTAGTATCTTTAAATAATATATTGTTCATATTTCAAAGAGGTGTTTTATTTTAGGTAGAAAAGCTCATCGTAATGGAATAAAGAGACCAAAAAAATATAGACATGAATCCACACTTGGGGTAACTTTTAAATATGTGTTATTTTGTCATTATATTAATACTTTATTTGTTTTAGATGGATGCCAAATTTCTGCGTAATCAACGGTTTGCAAAGAAGCATAATTTAAGTACAAAAAAACAACTTGAACGTGCTGCTAAAAGGAAAGCAATTAAAGAAAAGAATGTGAAAAAATAAATGTTATAAATATTAATAAAATACATTTATATTATTTGTGTTTTTTTTTTAAATATGTAAATTAGGTGAATCTGTTTAGTAAATAAGTCATTTAAATACAAGTAATATAATCTTGTGAATTGATAAGTATTGTTAGTCAGTGAATTTAAAATTTTTCTAATAGCTCAATTTGATTATATTTTTCTTTGAAGTAGTTAATTAATTTGTTTGTTAGGTTTTCACATATTAGATTTTTATTTTTCCTTATGTAAGGTATATAAAATTTACATTTAGAAACTATTGCAATGAATAAAGTTTCAAAGTATTATTCAGAAGTTACTCTAACAGTTTCAAATGTTTCATATGATTTTCATATTGAAATAAAACATTATTTCAATGTAAATTCTGCAACTTTCATACAAATTGTTTTAAAATTTTAAATAATGTTACCAATTATTGTGATACAATCTATCATCACTGAATGGCAATTGTGTGTTAGTCAAATGTGCATCATGTTTGTTGAATGCTATCAATTCTTACTAAATGTTTGATCCTGTATCTGAAAATCTTTATCTTATCTATGAAATATTATTTTGTAAATGTTACATGCTCAATCTTGATTATTTATTATGACTTAGTATGTCGTTCTACCATTAAAACCACAATCTTAGCACTTGAATAATTTCAGAGATTGTTATTTTATACATGCCACAGTATAAATCTGATACTGTGGCTAAATTACCTTTCACAAATGAATTATTTCCAATGTTAAAGAAAAACCTTGGGATGTTGCACTCTGAGGATAATATTTCACCATTGAAAAGCAACAATCGAAATAATAAATTTATGTACATATAAAATACATGACTGTTAAATAAGAATTGGGGAATTTTTAACTAAATTCTTTATTTGCTATTTGTTCAACTTCTAAAATTGAATTTTGTCGACTGAATTATTTAATAAAATTTTCTAAAATCCATCAACATTTATATTTTATAATTAGATACCTAAAAAATGACATTACGAATCATGGATTATTAAAAAATTTACTATCTATATTTTTGTAATAGTCGAACATATATTTTACTTTTACTCAAATATAACCAACAAAAATATTTGTATTATCATGGGATTTTTTTAGTCAAGAGTAAGTTCTGAGAATATTAAGGAATAATGAAATTAATGCAATTTCTTTCTACAACTATATAATATTTTCAGTTTTAATAACAATTATAATAAGATTCATATAAATACTGCAAATTAATACAAAACAATTGAGTTCAATAACAAAAAAAATTATTAATGTAAGAATGGAGAAAGAATATTATTCATATAATGGCAGAAACATATAAAAATATACATTTAATATATCACATGAAACTTTATAACAAGTATTATACAAATACATGGAATTGTTTTTAATTTACTCACTTAAAAGATCAACAAAATCATCCATTTTTCTAAGTGAAGGATCTGGTTTAATTATTTTTCGAGCCTTGGGTTTTACTTGGCTTGATGCACTAATCGGTCGCTTTATAGGTAAACGACCTGGTTTACGAGTAGGAAACTCTTCGATTTCTGGAAAGCCTCCCATTCCCGTATGCTTATTAGGGTTTGGCGCAAACAAATTACTATTAATTGGGCATTTCTTTTTAAATATCGAACACTAAAAAATTACATTACAGAAAATTTTCGTTTATAATTAATATAAATAAACCACTTACCTTTTCAGATACCGGCACTCCAGATTTACCATTAATTGATTTTAATCGATATGAGTCAATTCCAATAATAGAAGATTTAATTTTTAAGTATGGAGACTTTGAATTAGTGATTGCTTGAATTTTTTCTTCCTAAAAATGAAGCATCTTTTGAGTTTTTTCTATTACATAAATGAACACATTTTCTTAATCAGTAAATAGTAGCCATACAAGAAATTGATATTAGAAAAAGTAGTTACTACATCGATTTTATTTACCAGAGATGGGGATTCTGCAGTTTTTAAATTAGTTGATTTCTTAAGAGAATATTTTCGTACAACACCCGAGTTACTCATTTTTGACATACTCAAATTTAATTGTTGATCTAAATCATCGACATCTTGGAAATTTTTTTTTTCCATTTCTTGTAATTTTTTTCCTAATTGTTCGTTTTGTTCCCCTAGACTTTTGTTATTGTCATTTCTATTTAAAAAA
Organism: Acanthacorydalis orientalis; assembly: GCA_034766995.1. Lineage (NCBI taxonomy): Eukaryota > Metazoa > Arthropoda > Insecta > Megaloptera > Corydalidae > Acanthacorydalis > Acanthacorydalis orientalis. Next base: position 863,476 of record CM068315.1, read on the forward strand.
TGTAATTATTTATATTTTTAAGACTTTGCCAACATTAGAATACAACTTTACTTACAGTTTCTTTTTATTTCGTAATTTCATCATATTTAACTCATTTTTTTTTTCTTTCAATTCCGCCTCGGCGGCTATTACACGTTTCCGTAACTTTTCACATTTATAATTTTGTTCAACTAATTCCCTTTATAACAAAATAACTGATTCAATGTAAATAGAAATTTTGTATGAATACAGGATACCTTACTCAAATGATCTCTTTTTTCACCCCATAAACCAAAAAAAATTTCCAAAGTCATATCGATCATTTTATTTTTGCTTATGGCACTGCATTTCAATGGTGAGACTATCATTTTCAAAGTAGTACCCTGTTAGCTGTGTCACCCTAGTTTAAAAGTGTGCACCTACATTGTGTCGCAAAAATGAAGAGATGCCGAGTATACCCGTCACACAGTGTACGTGCAGCAACTGTTGTAAAATTGAATTAAATTGCAACGAAATGAGATTTGATTTTTTTGAAAAATCAATAATTTTATTGCTCAAATTAATCTTAATTCAGCATACACAGCTAACTGGTTAAGGCACAAAATTTAACATAACAACAATATAGGAAATGACCCAAAACGATCAATAATGATTTACTGGACATTTTTGTCCAGAAAAAAAATTTGTTGTTTGCGAGGTGAAAAAAATAATTCATTTGCGAAAGTGAATTTGGCCAATTTCTGTACTGTATTGTGAAATCATACTTTTTCAGAAAAACAATCATTGTGGCTAATCCTTTTGGATCTTCATATCCTTGTAAAACTTGAGGGACATCATCTTTTGAACTTATCATCAATTGTTTAATCTTTTGTAATGAATCTAGTTCCTTTTGTAACTGTTCAATTTGTTTAGTTGCTTCTTCTAATTGATTCGATTCCTCTTTTAGATACTTTATTTGATCTTTTAATGCTAAAAGAGTTGATTCTAATTTTCTTATTTTTCCTTCATGTTCACTAACCAGTTGTCTAAAAAATTATTCATATAATCATAAAATAAATATACTTAATAAACTAAATACACCAAATAAACATCTGTTTAACTCAACAGACTTTGACATATATATATATATATATATAAAGTACAAACTGAACTTTGATGAGTGCGAGACATTTTTTAATATATTATTATTAAATATTATCAGTACAAAATATACAACTCGTAATAAAAATATATAACACCATACTCTAATTTAAATGTTAACTTCTTTAAATTTTCTTTAATAAATTTGCAAGTTTTGCATACCAAACTGACTTTTCTTGAACTTACCTCAAACCAAGATTTGCAGCTTCCAAAGATACATTTTTTTCTTGTGCTGTAGCGAGCTCTTTTTTCTTTACTCTGATATCAAAAGAATACGAATCTAATTTATTATGTAATGTTGCTATATCTAGATTATCATCATCTGTTTTTGAAATATTGAAAAAAATTCTATGTGTCGTCTTCGACGATATCTTCTGTCGACATTGTGGACATGACTTTGAACTGGGTTACACACAATTTATATCAAATTAACAACATAAACAAGCCATATTTTAAAATGACAGTATGAATAATCACCGTTCTATCCATTCATAAATGCAGGTCGAATGAAATAAATGTCCGCAAACAACTGTAACTATTTCAGCTGATGGTACAAAGAGATCCTGACATATAACACAACTAATGTTCATGGCTTAAAAAATAAATAGGAAACTTTTCACAGCAATTATCAGTATTATTTTACTTTGAGTATAAAGAATGACTTTTTTAATAAATAAATATATATATAATACAATATATGTACAGTTTCAATAAAAACAATAACTTCAATCGATTGTAAACATTTTAAGTAAAGATCGTCTTCTCTTTGCAGATGTACAATTTAAATGTTCCCACAGAATAGCGCGAGAAAATTTAGCAATAACAAAAGTCCCTAAATGAATCATTCCCTGCTTTTAAATTTATAATTACCAGAAAACTTCAAACAGTACAACCTGCCATAAATGATTAAATTAATGAATTACTTTATTCGTATTTTAGACCGGTAGTCTATTACAAATATGAATCTAAAAATTTATTTGCTGATTTGATTATTTTAAACAGAATGATCTCAATGAATAAATAAAATGTTCATTGTGACATAAATCAGTTTTTTAAATAAAAGTCGAGATTAATCATTGTAGCACAGAAGATTTCGATCAATTTTTAAATTGTTTCTGAAAAACATATTCAAAAAAATATATTTTACGTAGAAATTGTTAATGACTTAAGAAATGATTTATTATGTTGAATAATACAGCTTCCACTGAATAATTTTTGTTAATAGGTTACTATTTTATAAAAAAATATTTTTTGTTACTCATAAATTTGATAGAAGTATATAAGTTATAAATGAATATTCGTATATGAACTTAATTTTATATACTGTAATTTATTTACAACAAAAAATGTACACGTTAATAACAAAATTTAATGACTGAGATTCTTTCGAGAATAAATTAAATAAAAAGCACAAGTTTAAAAAACATCCATAAAAGGAAATGCAGCTTTATCAGGCTGTAATAGATCTGAGAGAAAGCAAAGTGTGCCAGCATACCCCTCATACAAGCTGTATAAACTATCAGGTCTTCTTGCTCCTTTTTTAAATTCATCAGTCGTCATAAACCTCGCGAACTGAATCGCTCTATGTAAATGCTTCGGATCCTTAGTTAGTCGGTACAAAAGTAAGAACACATATCCACTCCCGGCTACTCCGTGACAAATACCCGGGCCTTTTCTAAGAAGGCCTTTTCGCCATACGATTTCACCGCATTGTAAACACGAAGAAAGATATTTCCCATCTTTCCATAATAAATATGCTTTTGCCATTAGATATACAACCCCGGGGGCTCCATGACACCAATGTACTAATTCTTCTTCTTCACTTCGTGATCCTTCTGTGATTTCATCCATCGCACATGGAAAATTTCCATTTCTCATTTGCAACGACAACATGTAATCAACACTTTCCCGTATAATTTTAAGATCCTGTTTATCTTCAAGATAGTGCGGTACCGACATAATCATTTGTAAAATACAACAGAGACCGTGAGCTGCTCCTAAATATTCAGTGCCATAATAAGCGTACATCAACGGAGAAGAATGTCTGTATTTTTTCGAATATTGTTTTCCCGATACGACGATCGCTTTACAGATATCAAACAGATCCGATAAAGGTACGACCTCCTCGTTTAGCATTTTAGCTAGCCAAAGCGCACCGCAAACATAACCGGCGCGACCGACGAACAGCTCGTCGCTACCACATTGCAGAAAATTAATCGGTTTTACTGAATTTGCAATACTTTTGTATTGATCTTTAAAGGATGCAGCTTCTTGAGCTTGGTCAGTTTTATCGTACAAAACAGCACCGATAGCACACAGCCCGGCGTGGCCCAGGAGAAATGAACATTTATCAGTTATATCATGTCGTCCCTTTTTAGCAGTACTATCTAACGATACTTTTAGATACGTTTTTGCCTTATTTATCAAACTCTCTTTGAATTCATCATCGAATATTGTATTATTACACAAATGATAAAAGCTGTATGAAATACCACTAGCCCCTACATACAAACCGTTGTCACAAAGTTTATCAATTTGTCGTACGTCCACATTTTTATCGAATAAATTTAAAATATCTAATATATGATTCTTTATTTCGTTTATTGGTACCTCAACAGTACTATTTCTGTAATCCGGTAAGTTGTTTACAAAATAACGTTTATGTTTTGACATCTTCAGTGTTTTAATAGTAAATGTTGCTGTTCTAATAAATGAAAGCAGACGAAAAGTCATTAAATACAACACGTTGCTAATTTCATTTGCATGATTTTAAGTTTGAACTTTGAAAAAAATTAGATTTTATATATTTTACAACAATGTAGATGTAAATTAATAACTATGCATACATGCATACATACATATATATATATATATATATATATATATATATATATATATATATATATAAGATTTAAATTTTACATTTGTGTAGTATTAACGCGATTTTTTTAATATATTTTATACATTAACTTACATGCACACAAAATATTTGTACATATTTTTAAAAAAACGAACCAAAAAATGACATTTATAATTTGTGTGTTTTTTTAATATTAATAAAAAATATTTTATTGTTTAATGGTTTGGTGTTTGCGAATGTGTTCATTTGAACGCTAAAGATAAATAAGTTCATTGGCGATTACTGGCCAGACTGCTTGCGTTCAGGAAGAATTGATAAGGGTGTTGGAGAGCCAGGTCTATCGACAGTTTCGTAGAGGCCAGTAAAGAGAGTGCTGTACCCTGGAGTTCCGCTGGCTGAAATGTGGGAATCGATCCGGGGGCCCTTGTAAAACAAACCACTCTTGAAGGAAAACCTTGACCTCAGAGTCCAGCAGTTAATTTACGAAATGCGATTCGTAATCCTGTGTACTACGCATTTGTTCCGCGATGGGTTGTAGTAAATTCAATTTTGCACAAACTTTATTCTCCTGGGCGATAGAGATCAAAATCTAAATCTTGAATGTACTAATTTGTTTTAGTAGTCATGTGAGTTCGAGTATTGTGATTTTTGAGTTTTTGAACCACCTACCATACAGTCCTGATGTAGCATCAAGTAATTTTCATCTTTTTGCGACATTAAGAATAGTTGGGAAAATAAAACTTCTAATCTGGAAGTCATTAGTATGGCGTGGGAGTAACTGCACAAGAGATCAAAAATTTTCTTCCAGGACGAAATCCAGCGTGAAATTCGGAAGCTCTTTAAGTGTTAGACTTTAAGTGTATAGAAGTTTGAAGGGATTATGTAGGAAATGATTTTAATAAAAATTTTGTATGTAAAATAAGAATTTATTACTTCAATATTAGTTCCTTTTTAACTTTTCCTTATATATATATATATATATATATATATATATATATATATATATATATATATATATATATATATATATATATACACATACATTCAATTCGAAGTTGTGCCAGCGCTATGTGCGTTACGGGTACAAGGAGCTTTAATTTGTGTAGGTGGAGGTGCTCGACCCCAATGTAGTATTGAGGAGAGCGGAAGGCACGATTTGAGTAGTAAGTAGATGATAGATTGCAAGGCAGTATTATGGGCGGGTCGGTTCGGGGCGCGAGAGGCCGCAGCCCTCGACCTACTGCCCGTTGTCGTGTCCGTATATTATATATATATATATATATATATATATATATATATATATATATATATATATATAAGCGTTTCCATAACAATTTCAAATTTACCACTATTTTAAATCATCAAAAACAAAATATTATTGATAAACAAACAATTGTTTTCTAATTGGCATCTGAACTAGTTAAGTTTTTTGTAGGTCAAAAATAAAAATATCATCGAAACATAAAGATTGTAAGTGAATGATAGAATTTCTTATATTTGAATCAATTAACGTCGGGTTTTATTTAACTTTTCATTCAGCATCAAGAAATGTCTGAAGTTATGAAAGAAACATCAGATGTTAATGATGTTAATAATAACAAAGACGAAAGTATTGTTCACACGGATAATGTTAATTCTCTGTCAAATCAAATTGTCGAACAAATTGCTGATTTAAATATCGAACCTAACGAAAATAATATTTTGAAAACCAATGATATACATTCGGATAATTTGACACTGAACAATATAGGAGAAACGATAAAAGAATCTCCTTCAAAAGAAATCGTTGTACTTTTTGAAAAGAAAGATGCTACTAAGAAAAGGTTCGAGGTACGAATCAGATTTAGATACATACATATATATATATATATATATATAAAATGATTATTTAAAAACAAGTAATGTTTAAAAAAATACCATTATTACAGTTAGTATAATAATTTAAATATACAGTTAGATATACTATTGTAATGAAACGATAATGCGATAAAACCGTTATTTATACTTCATTATTTTCGGAAAACTGAAAAATATTCTTTGTTGTAACAATTACAATAAAAAAAATTGTAAAAAATTTAAACGCAAATATTCGTTTAGCTAATCATTATGTCGCCGTTTTTACATGAGTTTTCACTATTGTTGTTTATGATATTAGATATTATTCAGTAATAAAAAAAGAAGTGACACAATGACGATTTAATATAATAACAAGATTGTAAATTAATATTTACAGTTTATTGATAATGAAATTCAATCCAGTGTTCAAAGTCAAGATGATGGAACAAACCAAAATATTATGAATGGGACAATGTACAATGCAGAAACCAAATCATTGCAATCAGAACTTTCGAATCATACACTGGACGCTAACAATATAAACTTAAAACAAACACCAATGAATTGTCCCCGGAGTATGTTTACTTATTCGGGCAATCAAATACCTTCAAATATACTTCAACAAGATCAAAGCATAATCGCTGCTATTCCAAACATAAACGTTTTTCAACAACAACCGAATACACAAAAATATATCTTCGATCAGAATCTTCAGAACAATCATTTAAGTGTACTCAACGGTTCTGGAAATGGAATACACGAACCACCAAACTACCAATGTACGATTGGAAGTGAATGCGTTTATCGTATCGATAGTGCAGAACGTACAGATTTGGATCCCTTCGACGGAATCGTTTATGATTATAAGAACGCAATCGCTGCGAATCAAAATGTTCTTGACGATGAACGTAATGGATATATTACAAAATATCAAAACATGTCTGGAGAATTTGAATATCCAGTTGATATCGGACCGAAGTACATTTCGCCCCGCGACTACAATAATCAAGATAATTATATAAACTACCGACTGAACGTTAGTATATCAGATTATGAACAGAGTATTAAGAATTATCGCAATAAAAAAGAATCAGAATACAGTATAAATAAAAAAGGTAGCAAAGGTAATTTACGGTTTATTTGTAACACATTTTTTTTCATTAAAAATCTAAAAAATAGCCGTTCCATTTATTTATATGCAATATGAATGTGATTTTTAGAGACATTTTTTACTTATAAATTAATTATATGATTTTTTTTATATCTACGGTTTTTACAAAACTCTATTTTGTAAATTGTAGTTTCCTGTATCGTACTACTTTTTAATTTTTCTCGAATATAATAGACATAATTATAATATTATATATATATATATATATATATATATATATATATATATATATATATATATAATTTATTTTTAGATAAAGGTTTAAATGCAAATAGTTCAAGTAATTTACCATGGCGATCATCGACAAGAGTTAATTCAAAGGTAGCATTGCAAAACGTTTCATCGACCATGATACCATCTATAGCACCTATGCAATCTATTAACTATTATAATCCAACAGAAGACATGAACTTCCATTACAATGTAAGCTCTTTAAATTATAGTTATGATTTATTCTTCATAATATATATTAGACAAACCGACCCTGTTTTATATCAAAGTATCTTGTCGATTGTGTTCGCAAAGAAAGGCTCATCTTTGAAAAATAAGAGCTCGACTATTGGCATTCTGATATCTCGGAAGCTGTTATTTATTCACCGTTTAAAAAGCACAAAATCAAAATAATCTAATGGACGAGAAACTTATTAAATTTTCAACAATCGATTACTGTTTATATTGATTTTAGTTCAGAAGCAGTTCCATGGAATTGCTATAATTTCAAGAGATTTCTTTTTATAGAAAAATTAAATATTTGAAATGATTTGCAGGAAAACTGGCGAGATCATGACTACATTGTAACAGGAACGGGAGGTGCAATGGTCACACCACATGGAACGATTACAATAAGAATGCATGATCGTATTAGGTATATATTTAATATATTATGTTTTTGAATTTTATATTTTGAGAATATTGAAATTCAATACGTTTTTACAATATTGTTTGTAAACAAAAATTAAAGAAATGTATTTATCGAAAGAAATTAATACAATCTCCGATTTATAAAATAATGAAGATTTCATTTCTGACACAAACCCAAAAGACTAATTGAATTGAAACCATAAACGTAACAAATATCGACTGATAATCAATAAAAAAAACTTGATCTATATACTCGTACATAGATTGTATCGATATACAGTGCAATATTTGAAACGTTTCATACAATTTGATTCTATACTTTCAGAGTGGATTTAACATTAGATCGGGCAATTCGTGTTGTCAATATTAAAAATAATATTGTAATGAGTGTGTCCGCTACAGGATCCGCCAGCGGTCTCTTACATCCCAATGGAAGAGTTTATCAGTACGGAAGTAGAGTTGAAATAATGGCGCACGATAAACATTCTCATAACAACAAGTAATTATGCAAATAAAATGACACTAGATCCCATTTTTGTAAGATATTATTGTGTATGTTACTGATAGCAGACCTTTTTGATCTTGCATTTCATAAAATGAAAAGAGAAAATAAAAATATATCCAGTATGCAATGATACAATATATGCCATAATGAAATAATTCGAAAGTGATCAAGCCGTCCTCCTTTATATGCTTTTATATTGGACGACGAGGTCCTCCACCCACCCATCCACCAACCCACCCATACACACATCGCATACATTATTTTTATGTACAACAATTTATACAGATTTTAATCAAAGAGATAGGCATAAATTCATTGTAATTATTAGTCAGTGAAATAAAACAAACTACTACCCTTTGTAATCTGAACAGCATTATCCGTTGTGCATATTAAGCGCGGTACCGACGAAAACTATCAAGTTTCGCCAATAAAACATTTTATCATTTATACCCGTGCGTTTTCAGGTACGCAAAAATGTGGTATAAAGGGGTGTCTTTTACATCAGATCAATGTGCTTTAGTCTATTTGGTCGATAGCGCTGGAACTCGCACAACAACTGACACATTTTCGGATTTAAATCAAGATTTTAGCTTATCTATTTTTTACAAGTAAGTTTTCCATTTATTACATCATGTGCACACCTTATATATATATATATATATATATATATATATATATATATATATATATATACATATATATATATTTATTTTAGCGAATCTCGGCACGGATCTCAATTTTTCCAAGAAGCTCTGAACGTTTTACAATCAACCCAACATTGGTTTGCTGAAGATCGGACTGAAAACTGGATAATAAATAATATTCGAATTTCACAAACTGTTGATGGATTGGTTCGGTAAGGAAAAAAGTAATCGAATTATAATAAATTTATCCGAACTTGATAATTTGATCCAGATTATGCTCATGGCGCTAAGATAGTTACATTTTTTTAAAATATATTTCTGTAACTTAGCGCTCTGTGGATGATGGCGTCGTTATCGAAATCACGCATGACTAATAATCAAAAAACGAGTGCATTAATTTATTAAAATGTTAATATGGCGTACGTAACTGCATTATGTACCAACCTTACATAAGAAATACTTAATTAAGAAAAATATTGTTTAGACTAAGTAAAAATATATTCAAAATTAATTCATTGAAAAACGATTATTTAAACGAAATGATTTTTTGTACGTTGTAAAATTTGTATTTTGTTTGTTTGAAATTGTAATTATAGCAAGCACTATGAAAAAACTCACTTTCATAAAGCAATTCTTTTCACCCTTATTTCCAAACCACACTACGATAAATTATTAGTTTTCGATTGTTGCTTATTTCTATACGTTGGTGTTTTGACGATGTTCGTATTGCCATCGAAATAGGTATAGGTGACAATCGAAAATAGTAACAATTTATTGAATATTTTTGATCAAAAAAGTATGCGTATATGATTTGTGGGGCGAAAAAGAATTTCCTTTCGCAAGTTCAACGCTGCCGAAATAAACTATTCCACGATTCCTGAAACGCACTGGATTTAACATTTTGTCGTGTGCGAAAAAGAATGAAACAAATATTTAATTTTTTTAAAATTAATATATACTTTTGGGTTTCGCACGCATTTGAATGATTTTTTATTTAACAGGGTTGGAAGAAACTCAAACAAATTTTCATTGAGAACATCTCCTGCAAATGGGTCAGCTAGCGTTAGCACTCCATATGTGCATTGTACAGGTAATATTCGAAAAGTACTTTTTAAATTATTCTACTACATAATACCATTGTAAACGATTTATTAACACATTTTGATAGATTGAGAAAGTATTACTAACATTGTTTGTAAAACTAATTAACTGAAATCATTTATTCGCATTTTTTTAAAAAAGTGTGCACAGTGACAAAACATTGGCTTAATTAAGCTCTTAAAAAAATGCAAAAAAAAATATTTTTTATAATCTTTTAAAAACAACATTGTGCATCCTCGCTCAGTCAATACATGATCATTTTCGCGAGTGAATGAAAAGCTCATTGTAGAATTATAAACATATTGAATTTTGTTCAAAAAACAGGCAGTATGGGGCAGACGAGTCACTTGTTTGTGCGACGCGGCGAAAGGCGGATGCACTACGATGGAGCTTCGTTCATAGTCAGAAATGCAGGCCATAGCGCCGGTTTCGACGACAAGCATCAACTGAAAGTCTTCTAGTTTGTTTTTCTTTTCTATTACATCATGTTTATTTAGAAATGTTTCTTCAAAATTTATTTGTGTTATGTCAACGTTTAAATGTAAAGGAAAAAAAGGAAAAAAACGGTGGTAGTCACTTCTATACATCGCCACCGTTCGTTTAAAGTGGTTTCTTCATGTTTTAATGTGTCCATTACATTCGTCGGCCAGTTTTGTGACGATGTATGTAATTTTTGTTCTTCGTTTATATACAAAAAGTGTCAATCAAAGATCTAGGAAGTATGATTTACAATCCGTATTAGTCGTATTGTCCATTACATTGCGTGAATAATTTGTCAAGACAGTTTTTTTTTTATATCATATAACATGCTTTAATAACTCAATTATTAATAAATAAAGTTCTAAAATGTTTGTATTTATTTCATTTCCTGCTTCATTAATTGTGTTCTAATAATAAACACTTCTTCGATCGCTACTATTATTACGTGTTTAGGAGAAAAGGAAATGATTGGTTGTTGTTTTCTGTAACCATTAACTTACACACTGAATCATTTGATTTCATGAGACGCATCTAAGATTAAATTCTGCATTCCATTTTTTGGCAGTTATAAATCAAAGTGCACCCTCATCCAATACAAATAATTTATCTATTGTCTTTATTGCTTTCAGGTACATTTTTAGCTCACTTCCAATGAAAGGATTTTTTTTACTAATATATGCTTATTATTTAAAGTCTCGTAAAGCTAATCCAGTTAAAAAAAATAATTTACCAAAATTCTGCACAAGTCGGATCGAAAGGGTTAAAAAAACAGTAAAATAAATGTAAACCAATGTTTAAACAACAAATGAAAAATGTAAAAGATCTATTTGTTAACAATATTGAATCTTGATGACGTACAACAAATCCAAGTTCATTCACAGTGAAATGCAAACTATCGCATTTATATCATAAATTATATATTTACGAATTAGATTATGTATTATAAAAGTGTTGAGAAGATAACAATAATTTTAAACATCACAACTGAATCATAGAGAACAACAAAACGATATAACATTTTTTTTGTATTTTAAAACTATTTTTTCATAATACTTGTCGAATATTTTTAAGACAATAAATAATTAGCATACAACAGTGATGTGTTTTCAAATTTCAAGTTTTTAATATTTTGAATGCCGGTGTGATCGTTCGTTACTTCTACGCAACACGATACTGGAAACTCCGAGTAAAATCGGCAACGTACAAAAGCTTGATAGAATCAGAGTAGACGGTAGCGGTCGAAAACAGAAAAAAGTATGCAGCGACAAAATTTCGTATTTTAAAAAAAAATCGTTCGGTTACCACAATCGTACCGACCCAAGATAATGAAAAATGAGACAAAAAAGTCAGTTCCAGCGTGTAAAAATCGTACATGTTTCTATATTTGTTGATGGTGATTTATTAAATGCATTCTGTTTACGGTCTTACACAAATCCATACAAAGATAATTCTGCTGCTGTTTTTATTGTGGCGTACAGAGCAGCGCTGCGCAGAAACCTTCGCCGCCCACTACTTTGATTCTGTCACGGCCTTAACACTATACGAGGCCAGACAATTAAGTAATGCGACCGATTTTTTTCTCGGCCTGTGGTAACACTGCGAACCTGTAACTCCGCCACCGTAATAGCAGATCTCTACTCTCTCGATTGAGACCTTGACCACCCTCGTACGATCATTTCTTCGCCAGCTGTTTAGTGTTTTGTAACAACGCGCGAGTAGTGCATGTCACGAAGCCCACCGAATGAACATCGCTCAAGATTGTCTCGAGCAGGTTGAAAGTGATCCTACTCTTCTCGATCGAGTTATTACTGGTGATGAAAGTTGGTTCTTTCAATATGACCCCGAAACTAAACGACAAAGCCAACAGTGACTGTCCCCTGGAGCACCAAGGCCAAAGAAGGCGAGAATGAGCAAGTCCAAAGTGAAAACCATGTTGATTTGCTTCTTCGACAGCAAAGGGGTGGTTCACAAAGAGTTCGTACCACTTGGACAAACCGTAAATCAAGTATTCTACCGCAATGTGCTCGAAAAATTACGAAAAAGGGTGCTCAGAGTGCGTCCAGAGATCGCGAAGACTTGGGTTCTGCATCACGACAATGCTCCCTGTCACAGTGCGTTCAGTGTCTGTCAGTTTTCAGCCCTATTCACCGGACATGTCACCCTGCGACTTTTTCCTATTCCGCCATATGAAAAAATTCGTCAAAGGTCGACATTTTGACTCCGTTGAAGATATCCAAAAATCTGTGACGAGGGTACTCGGAGAGGTCCCACAAGAAGTGTTCCAGAATTGTTACGAAAACTGGAAAACTCGCTGGAATAAGTGTATAGATGCGGGAGGGGACTACTTTGAAGGGGATCGCAGCGATGTACCTTAATTTTTAAATATACTCGATTTTTGAATTTTGTCGCATTACTTAATTGTCTGACCTCGTATATCACTTGTAATGATTTAAACTGAAGAAAAGAAATATTTTAGCTAAACGCTCATTCCCTCTTACATAGTTTTTTATATGATTTTCGATCGCAGCCGACCAATGATTGCATTTCGTTTAATTATTAAATTTTTAATTAATCAATAATTCGACAACAAATTGTAAAAATGGCGAAATAAAATCACAGCAAATACAAAGATTATTACAGAACAATATAAATGAAAAGGAGAAAACTAATATAAATGATAATTTTGCACCGTGTATAACTAATTGCAACTGAGAACTCGCAATTAAGTACTCTATATAAGACTACGAAGTTACAGCTCTGTACATATAAAAAGCAATGTAAAATCGAAACATATTTAGATGAAGTGCATGATGGAATTTCATAAAACCTTTCTCGGCATATAAAATATGTGTATTCTTATCAAATATTTCATTGGCCTAAACATATTAATTCAATCAATTTCACTGTACTTAATGGAGTGGCGCTAATTCAAAATTGCTTCATACAAATATCAAATAATTACTTTTATTTGTACGGTTAATGCCAAGAGTTTCCGATATGTGGAGTATTTGTTTCTACAAACATGTTGAGTTACTCTTCAAAGTTATACACTGGATCAAAGAAGTCTTCATACAGTCAGATCTAAGGATTTTACGTTTTTTTTTTTTTAAAAAAATAATTACATTTTTTAACTTTCTATGGCTGATTATAATTGCATATTATGCTTAATAGATTTCACCATAAAATGAACCACATTTATATGTTATTTAAAAAGTAATATCACGTTAAACAACGCCACCTTACAAGCTTCAAAAAAGTTACCATTCGATTAGCATTATTCTATGGGATATTTACTTATTATTCGCCGGGAAAGTCCCTACTCCACTGACACGTGTTTGTAAGTGTGCTGCAAACTTTCAGTTACAAATTTGATTTTACTTAGTATTGTTCAAAAATAACTTCTTAAAATGAAAACACATACATCAATCCGTGAGGTAATTATTTAAGATCTGAAGGATAATCTTGGAGGCAGATAGCAAAAATTGTCAGATATGAAACGGTGCAGGTCTGTAGTCGGAGGTGGGCCAGAGGGGCATCGCCCCCTGGTTGCTCAGTTTACGTCACTAAAAAAATCTGAGATTTTGGAAGATTTGAAAATCATGAAGAATTACTTGCAGAATCTTCCTAATGGGTTTACCTTGATGATTAAAAACGTTTCTATGAACGCTTCCACCGTACTCCCAACAATTTTGCCACAAAAATGCTGTCCCGTCAAAAATTGTGTTTGTTCCCTCTAATATGATGGTTTGGCTATGGGCCTACAACAATGCAGTATGTAATCAGCAGATACAAAGAACTAGAAGCAGTTGAAAATAGACCGCATTCTGGTCGCTCAGCAAAATTAGAAAATGTATACAGATGAGTTATTCTCAAAACTATACTCGAAAATCCCAAAACAAGTGGACTTGGAATCACAAATATGATAAAAATGAATACAAAATAGAAACTGAACCCGAAACAATTAGAAGCGAATTACTCCAAGCGGTATTGTATTTAACAGACGTGTAGCCATAAAAAGCCTTACATTAGTAAGAAAAACAAAATATGAAGATTTGAATTTGCAAACACTCGCGTTGATAAAAGCATCCATGCTTTTGGAAATCAGTTATGTTCACTAACGATTTGAAATTTATTGTTTCTGGTTTTGATGGGAGGAGGTGTTGTGTGGGATTATGGTGTTGAGGAAGAAAAACGAAGAGCTGAGAATTAAAAATCGTTTTACTACTACAAATGGCGGTTGCAACATTCTAATCTGGGGGGGCTATGAATGCTACAGGGGCTGGTAACTTGAAGTGTATTGAAGATACGCTAGGAAGTGCGAGGCGTTCCTATTTTCGAAGTAGAGAAACGAAAACGGGTTTGTGCGTTGTCAAGCTCGCACTCTGTACGACGGGTCCGCATCCAGCCAGAACGCCCTGATAACACCCTCGGCGTTTACGACCCATCCAACCCGTGGTACCGCTACAGGCGATCAAAGCTACTGGCGTTGTGATGGGTAGACCTCCCCCTGTTCTGACAAGAACTGGTCACGGCACGAGCCGTGGGTAGGCGATATTCTCTCGTGTCCCGAGCCGACCTCCCCGTACAGTCGTATAATCAACATCTACCACTGCTCAAACTGTGCCATCCGCTCTCCTCGATACTCGTGGGATGAGCGACACCATCTGCTCGAGTTATAGGTCCCCGTATCTCGCACTCCACCCCGAAGCGCACACGGCTCTGGCACAACCCCGAATATATAAGGCACGATGGACCAACACGTTTGTTTGTATATATTGCGGGAAACTTTAAATCTCAGTGTCCAAAAACTCAAACTTAGGGAGCCACTTATCTTCCAACAAAATAACGACCCCGAGCATTCAACATTGCAGGTAAAGGAATGACCGATATTTAACATACCAAAACAGCTTCATACACCCCCACAATCACCAGATACCAACCATGTAGAGAATTTATGGGCCGAAATAGGAAGAGGTGTTAGAAAACATACTGTTTGAAAAAAAACAACTAAAATTTCCTATACAAGAAGAATGGAATTCTATCGACTCGGAAGTAAGAAAAAGAATAATAGATGGTATGAAGAAACGAATGTTCGAGGTTATAAATGCAAACGGTGGTTCGAGAAGTTGGTGATTTTTCAAAACGACCGATAGGATTTATTTCACTTAATTAATAATTACGTATGTTAAGGGTACGGAAGCATTTTTGAGTTTAAAATGTTTATTGTTTTTATTCGGAAATATTTCTTGGCGTCGTTCTCTGTCTGTACGATTATGAAACATATTATCGGTACACTTCTATAATAAATCCACTATGGCTGTTACAAACAAAAAACTAAAATAACAACAAGTGTATGGAGACTTTTTTGATACAGTGTACATATAAGTAACGTCGAAACTCATAATAAATTCTCATAATCTAAGCAATAATTAAAAAGATCCGAGATGTATTATAGTTACTTTAAGAAAATTTACCCGAGCATTCAAAATATTCTAGTTTTCGTAATTAATATCTAAAACCCTGCTTTTCAAAAACTTAGTTTTTGAACTATAGTTATAAACTATACATTTCTACAAATAACAAAGTTACAATTAATTCTAATAATATTAATTGAAACAAAACGAAAATATTGAATTTATTGAAATAAACTTGAAATTCGAATAATTAACAAAATTATTAAAATGAACAGAATATTATACTTTACGTATAAAAAAATCTATATAAAAATAAGTTTATCATTAACATAATACCTTAAAGTTTGTCATTTAGAAGCTCACGCTATCAATACCAATAGACGTAACATATGTGGACCGACCGAAATCATATTAAAATTTTGAATAGATCGAGATAAATGTAAATATCAGCATAAGTGACCTACTTGGAAGTGCATCCAGATAAAAAAAAAAAAATGCGAATATGAACGCAAACCGTAATGTTTTTCAATAACTATCATTGTTGGAAGTTTATTGAAATTGTTACTTAGTGCATGTAAGATAGAGATAGTGACAAATTAAATACATTGATGTGTCAAAATAGAAATAATATGACTGATACATTCTGTGCTGATTTCACGAGACGAAGATTTGGCTCTCCGTAGTGAGTCAAATATCGCAGTCTTAAATAAACAATATTTATTATTATACTACAGGACAATTGTTTATCTCCGCCCAAAATTCCTTGTATATTTCATAATTTAGTTAAATTCTCGAATAATTGTTATTTTTTGTTTATGACTAACAATGACTCATTATTTTACAACAAAATTAATTTCATCATACAGATACACAATCTCACACATTAGTTTATCTAAAAATGTGAATATAAAAATAGGGCAGCTCTTAACTGAGATTTAATTTTGTTTTATAACTGTTTGAATTTACCTGACACATGCAAACATTTTAATTAACAATCATTTCCACTACAAATAGAAGAAACAGAATGTAAAGTAGACTTCCCTCTCAACAGACCTAATATTCAGAAAAAGTTAATGATAAAACTTTATGACGTTATCAGTCTACGTACATTACGTTTATATCAGTACCATTCGATCGTTCGACTAATTGCCGAAAATGAAACAATATCAATCGACTTCACAATTAAACGACTGTTGCTCGTTATAAAAAAAATAGCGTTTATGAGAACTCGAGCGAGGTACACCGATTAATCCTAAGAGAAATATTAATTACTTTTAGACTTAACTAACGGTATTCACCTATTTAATATAAATGCAAAAATACTCATGTTTATTTTACTAAATGAAACTGCAATCCAAAAATTCATAGAATCAATAATATCAATTCAACCCTCTATCTGCTATGAATATTTATGTTTTTCAAACTGCCCAATTTAAATATTATTACAGTATATTTGCTCATTTTGTGAACTGTATAGCCAGTATTTTTTTGTGGATATATTCACAATTTGTTCAGAGTGATTTGTAATATTGAACTTTGCTTGTGGTTCTTTATACAGACAGCTTAAGTGAAGATAACTAACATACAGCATGAATACAGTATTACTAAAAAATATATTTGAATACCAGTTTGTTATGACACTAAGGATTCCTCCCAATAAATTGCAAACACAAATGGATACAAAACATTGAACAGTTAAAGGGTTAAAAAAATGTTTTATATAAATAACTGAATGTACAAAATGCTCCCCTGTATGTTTTTATTAATGGACAAATCTTACTGAAATGTATTTGTTTTTGAAAATAAATTTTTATTTAAAATGATAAATTCCTGTGCTGTGGTGAACTGCAAAAGTGTATATAAATTTGATAGCAAACTCACAGCTGTTTTAATTTATTTATTCTTTTTCTTCATTTCATGACTAATAAACTATATAAAAATGAAGAGACAACAAAGCTTACTAAAAAAATTTTACGTTACTTTGGACAAATTGAAAATGAACCGGAAAAAAATCCTTAATGAATAAAAGGACTTATCAAATCATTCGGTCGTTAATTTCCTTGGATTACATTAGTAAAAAAAATATCAGAGAGAAAATGATTGCATAAATTATCTTAAACATTCTTAATATTTATAAATTTTTCAACAAGCAAATTTGTACATAACAGCAACTTAACAGACCGTTGACAAGAATTTAGTAATACATTTTATACATTTGCATGTTTCACAGTAACAATATGTACCTGTTTTTTTATAAACAAAAGAAAATTAATATATAATAAGAATGAATTTCAAACCTAAGACATTTCAAATTGATAACTTCAAAAAACCAGAAAACTATTCTAGATTTCATAAATGAATTAGTTATTGAAGTTAAAAATGTATTACAAAAAATGTGACAAATACAGAAATTGCACAAGCGGAACTTTATTCTTAAATCATACATTGAATTCTTCAAAACACTGCATACACACATGAAATTCATTCTATTAAGATCATGGATAAAAAGAAGATACAGGAAAATAGAAAAAAAAAACATTTAATATTTTTACCTTTTAACCCTTAGTTGCCACACTTATCTGGTATAACATAGCTGCCCCATGCCACTCTGGGGTCATATTGACCCACAGTGGCATCTAAGGGTTAATGAAATAAAATTACAGCTGCACAATTTCTGTCATGTCATATTCAGTTTGGTAACTATTGTTTCATGTTGATTTCAAGGTTTTATTTTGCTCTTAAAATTAATTTTAAGTACATAACTACATCACTGTCCCTTTGACAATGAAATAAAATTTATTGCATCAGTTTGTTAATTTATTAGAAACATTAGATATAATAAGAACTTACACATCGACAAACTTTAAATCTGAAATGTCTTTAATACATATGGAAAAATCACAATTCAATAAAGCATGTACTTATCAGCAATGCTTATAATCAAAAACAGTGCAAATGAATGCACACTTAAAGAAATTGAAAAAAAAAAAAGAAAAAAATAATAATGGAATGTTACCATTCTTCAACTTCTTCAGCATTTTCAGTAGCTTCAATTTTTTTCCCGAACGATTCCTAAAAATTTAATAATTATTAATAATTACACATTCTTAATAATCACAATGAAACTTGTAATGAAAATACACGACTAAAAATAAAACTTAATAAATACAATACTATAATGAATATAAAACCATTCAAATAAATTATACTCACTCCTCGAACATCACGACCACCAAACGCTCTCGGTCGAAAGCCTGAAGACGCGCCTTTATCTCTCAACATCCAATCAGGTATGGATTGTCCAGCTTGTTCGAGGATTTTAATCAAATCTGTAGCGAGCTGTGCGTTTTCTTTACTGTCATAAAAACTCGTCGCTTTTCCTCTATTACCGACGCGACCGGTACGTCCTATCCTATGAACGTATTCGTCGATTTCTTTCGGTAAATCGAAATTTATGACGTGCTTTACGTTTTTGATATCTGAAGAAGAGAAAAAGTTTTAATACACGCTCGGTTATTTATAATGAAACAAAGTTACCTAAACCTCGAGCGGCTACAGCAGTCGCTACTAGAACGTCCATGCTGCCGGATTTGAAATCACGTAACGCTTCTTCACGTTCTCGTTGCAAGCGGTCGCCGTGTATACTCGTCGTGCGTATGTCGTTTTCACACAAAAAAACCGCAATAAAGTCCGCCATTCTTTTCGTTTCTACAAAAACGAGTGTTCTGTTAACACCGTCGGTTTTCAATAAGTCTAGTAGTTTTATCCGTTTCTCGAATTTATCGACTTGAAAGAAACGTTGCTCTACATCAGAACATGCTCCTCCTACTATTCCGACCGTAATGAATAAATAATCTTTCAGAAACTTCCCGGCGAGAACTTGGATTTCTGTCGGAAACGTAGCAGAAAACATTAATGTCTGTCTTTCGCCAGGTTTGGGCATCGTATCATGATTCATCATGTTTTCCATTTCAGACATAAAACCCATATCGAGCATCCTATAAAAAATTAAAATGCTTTTTTTTAACATCTCTAAAATAAGAATCAAGTTTCTAAAATTGTTATTAGCAGAACATGATCTCAACTAAAACACATAATAGAATATACCTCACCTGTCTGCCTCATCTAATATCACAAATTTAACAGAATTGAATTGAATCCGACCCCTTCTAACAAAATCCATTAAACGACCTGGAGTAGCAACGAGTATGTGACAACCTTTACGTATGTTTTCAGATTGATAAGCAACGACTGTACCACCGTATGCAACTACAGTCCGGATAATAGATCCATGAGCGAACTTTCTTGCCTCCTCGTGAATTTGTATTGCTAACTCGCGTGTCGGTGATACTATGACGACTTGTGGTTCAGAATGGGATGATTCTACAACCTAAAAAATCATCGTTATAACACAAAAGACCGTTAAACATTTTGTTACTACAATCGATGTCCGGGATACGAGATACGGAAACGTTAATTTTGTTATACTTACTAGTTCTGCGTTAGTTTCAAGTAAAGTATTTATGATCGGGAGTAGGAAAGCTGCAGTTTTTCCTGATCCAGTTTGTGCACATGCCATTACATCACGTCCATTCATTATAATAGGTACCGCATGTTTTTGAATCGGTGTAGGTTTTAAATAACCAGACTTCTTAACATTAACTAAAAGAAAGTTACGAAGACCTGAAGACTCAAATGACTCAATTGGCTGAACAGGGTTTTCACCAGATACCTAAGTAAAAATAATAATAAAAATTTAAAAAAGCCGAAATACAGAAATCACACACATTATTGTACATACATTAACAGAAATGTTGTCATATTTACTAAAATTAATGCCAGTAGAATTTCCCATTGAAAATATTTCATTTTCATCGCATGTTGGTTCTGGTGGAATATATTGTTCCCTTGGTTTTTCTGAAAAAATAAATAAATGTGAAAAGATATTAAGAAAACAAGATAGCATTAATATATTAACAATATTTACAGTACTAACAGCCTTCACTACATTGATTACACGTACTATCAATATTTGACGATAATTACATAGTATTTATATAAAAAAAAATAGTCATTACAAAGTTTTAAATTGCTCTAAATAGAGTACTAATAATAGAAATATCGATACTTTATATTTTATGTACCTTCAGTACGTTCAGAACCCCACTTTACAGAACCTTGTGCCGCTCCTCTTCCTCCACGACCTCTCCCTTCACCTCTCCCACGTCCTCGACCTCTTCCCCTACTACCTCTAGCAGATTCTTGATATTCATTTTCTCCCCATTCTTTATCTAGTGAAAATTTTTATTTTTATAAACTGTAATACTGATATTCAGTTATTACTTCTCATACTTCATTGCCTCTACTGCATGTCATATGCGAGTCATTTCACTTGTGTATATACACACAATATTTAAGTATTATAAATTACCTTTATTGTCATTGTCAGCTAAGTTACTCCCCCAGCCATTATCATTCTGCTCCTCCTCAGATCTATTTCCATTACTCCAACCTAGCAAATTAAATTATAATCACATTAGAGTAATACTTCCCAAGTGATCTTAATGGTGTTTTAAGCATTTTAAAGGTACTGATAATAATAAAATGTTATTATTAATACATAATTTTATGGTATAGAAATCTTAGATGTTTTGATGCTTTTAGACTTACCATCATTACGATGTCGGTCTCCATTAGTTCTACCACTTCCACGAGATCGCCCACTTTTATTAAAACCTTTAAAATAATACATATAATCAAACTTACTCACGTTATTGTTGACTAGTAGTTAATATATGAACAAATTATCTCAATCCCTATACTACTATTTGCCAGTGAAGGCAACCTAATGGTATTTTGTGATATCACATATATACTAAATATCATTCAGTGCAATCTGACAGCAAATTAAAATTTATATTATAAACTATATATATATATATATATATATATATATGTGTGTGTGTATGTATATATATATATATATATTCACTTGCTTATCTTTGATGAAAACTTGACAATATTCAAATATACAAATCAACCAACCTCTGGAAGTACTTGAACCACGATACCCTCGACTCGTACTTGTTAAATTGGCTGACTCACGTTCTTCATTTGAACTACCCCAAGCATCACTATCATCTATAAATGGTTTGCCTCGACCAAATCCTCGGCCTCTATCTTCTGGTGACTCATCCTAAGAGTAAAATTTATACTTAAATATAAATTATATTTAAAATTTAATCATTTAATGGATATGGATATATATACATACACACACACATACATACATACACACCTTTTCTCAACAATAGAAACAAAAAAAAAAAAATACCTGATATTGAGCAACATCATGAGATCCATCCCAGCATTCTTCCTCCATGTTTCCTTGTTAAATAAATATGGAACAGTATACTTAAAACAACTGAAAGATATGAAAAGAAAAATTAAAGTATTAAAATCACCACTACAACAATTTGCAATAAAAAAAAAATATTTTTACGTTAAAGTGTTATTTAAAACTAAGACAAGTCCTAATTTCATCAGTGCTTCACTTCAAATCCAACTTTTTGTTTGCCTCAAATACCAGTTACCGTACTTCTGTCGACTTCATGTACAGTTTTCTTCAGACTTATGGAAACTGGTCAATTTAGAGACGGGCAAAATATGTTAAAGAAAAAACAAATCAATACAAAACCTTGTAGGCAACAATAAAAAGTAGAAAAAAAGGACAAATAATTTGAACTTTGAAACATATACACTAAGTTAGATTCAATCCTAAAGCTAATACACACCAAATGTATGAATAATCTGTCAATTGTTTGGAAAAATAAAATGACTTTCATTACAAACATAATTAATAATTAGAACTTTTATTTATTATAAGTGACTGATATAATGAGAATATACATTAAAAACTGTCACAAATATTTTAATTCATAAGATCCCAACAATGGCAAAAAAAATTCATACTAATGTGTCTTATAAACATGTTTCGAATAATAACACAAAAGTAAATTATTTTTTATTTCTTTACACTTAACTTATGTTAATTACATATAAGCACTGTTTTTGTAATTTAACACATATTTCAATTTTGTCGAAAAACATTTGTGAAAATATTCCTACAATTCAAAATTCATATTAATTAATAATACTATTATACAGCATCAATAAGCAATTATTAAATTATCTCAATTTTTTTTAACTAATACAGAATCTTTATCGATCCTTTACACTATAAACAGTAACTTCTACAAAAAAATGTTAATAAATTATTCAGTCAAGGGGCACATTGTTTACACAGATATGTTAATCTATTCTATACTATTGTTGATTTTAACTATTTAAATATATCATTCTAATAAAAAACCCTGCAAAGTAAAAAAATATATATTAATCATAATAAAAATATGAGTGATACACATTTTAATATATTTCAAAATTTAAAGTACTTTTTTTTGAGAATCACAATCTGTTACAAATTTATATTACAGCTTTACAAGTTTCACTTGTAAAGCTGTAACAAAACCTGTCTTATCACCAATTTTTTTTATAAAGAATTTATTACTGATGATTTTGCTGTACGAAGGTTTCATTGTATGCAGAATATTATTAAATACATATATATATATACACAAATTCAATACAATCAAAGGCAATAATAAAAGTACATATTAATGTCATAAAAATGATCCAAATGATTTACATATTTACAAAAAAATTACAAATACATACAATTATTAATAATATACTCAAACGCAAGGATTTTTCTTTACGATCAATTACAATTATTACCATCAAATCAAATGATTAAATATACACATTTTTAAAAAAATCTTAAAATATTTTCTATCAGTTTGAAATAACTTTATAAAATATCAAGCTAAACCTAATCAGTCTTCTGATTATATATATATATATATATATATATATATATATATATATATATATATATAAATATATAAATAAACATTTAATGTTAATGACAATATTGCTTACATATCAAAAATGCTCAATTTTAAAATGGAAGATAAATTATATACCAGTAATCACAGAAGGACTGTATTAATTGTTAATACACAAAATAAACAAATTCGTTAGACAAATAACCTCAAATATTAGTACTACGCTAATATGAATGCATGTTTATTCACGCGAATCTATTTAATTTAAAAAAAAATACACACCTATAATTAGATTACGTTATTGTCATAGATTTGAAGTCATTGTTTACTGTCTATAAACACCATTTGCCAAGTACCGATATCGTCTTGTACATTGTCATCAACATTACCTATAAATAAAATCAGCAAGCTTGGATAAAAACCTTAATATGTTTATTTGGAGGTTAAAACACTTTGACGTTATAAACTGATTCGCGCTTTTTGTATACTTCCCGTGAAACGATACACTTCTCAATATTAAAAACAAAAAATATTATTACTTCCATGCAAATATATTACAGACTATATTCAGTGGCCATTAATTTGTATTATTGTAATGTTTCTTAATCAGAAATAAACGATACTGGACAAGCTTACTGTATTCTAACAAATACAAAAATATTCATAAACTTACCTTACTAGAACAACGAACAAAACAGAACTGTGCACTGATTTCAAATAATCACACCAAAAGATATTCGACTTGGCAACGAACAAACGGCGGGATTATGAGCACATGGTCTTTGTGTTGCGCGATTGGTCACTCGGTTCACGTAAAGACAGGAATTGACAAAAGACAGGCCTGAACTTAGATATATGCATAGATAAAGACTCTCGATATAAAGTTCTTTGAAAAGTGATACTTTTTAATCACTGAAATTTAAAATTTTTCTTATATATATATATATATATATATATATATATACATGAAACAACTACGTTGCCATATATCTGTGATAATAATTATATAGACATAAATGAGTTTGAAGAAAATATGTTTATTGTTTAATTCGGTTATATGACGGGCTCATAATTGACAAGTGGGCGAGCGCAGCGGGCCCGGTGGTTAGAGAACTCAGTGAACAGGATTTGACGTCCCCTAGTATATAGTTCCATGTTGTCGATTCATTTATTTGGTACGAGATTTCTATAGAACCTAAATATGTTTATCTCATATATAAAAGAGCTACGTTGCAATCTATCCGCGATAATCATATAAACACACACACACACACACATATATATATATATATATATATATATATATATATATATATATATATATACAACACGTTACAATATATTTGCGAGTTGATTATAAACATAAATGAGTTTTAAAAAATATGTTTATAGTTTTATTCGGTTACATGACATGCTTATAATTGACAGCATAACGAGCAGAGGACGAATATATATATATATATATATATATATATATATATATATATATATATATATATATATATATATATATATATGTATGTGTGTGTGTGTGTATGTGTGTGTGTGTGTGTGTGTGTGTAGACAAATAGATAAATAGAAATATAGACAGACAGATGATATGTAGATAGAGAAATTATAATAATATGGATACATATTTAAACTAACTCAAATATTAATATTATAGTCGGCGCAGTACATTCGCTGGGGTTGAAGCGCAAGACCTCTGCGAAAGTGAAAAAACTGAATATCTCAAGTCTCCCAAACCTTTATAGTATGTTGGCTTTTTGGTAGGCTTTATCATAGAAAAAAGGTTTTATCTGATGCCTGACTGCCAGTAGTGTAACTACAATGCTTGGGGCTCGCGGCCAAAAAAAGTTCGAGGCCATCTATTTTTTTATTGGTTAAAAAAATGAAAATATGGATTAACTTTACTTATGAAATTACTCATAAAACTCAGTATTTTTTACATTTAATAATAACGTGCGCATAATACAGCAGCCTTTAAAAATCGTTTAAAAACTAATATGAAAAATTTTTAGAGATACTCGTATAGCTGAATATGATTTTATTTGAGTTTATGCTGCATGTTTGTAATTATTATTGCCATATCAGGATTCGGTGACTACATTATTCTGGTTATCTTATAACTGATGATTATTGTTTAACACCCCGTCAGCCGAAATAAGTTGTATATATATTTACAATCCTTTAAATGAATTGCTTGATATGTCAATGACAAGATTCAATAATTCATTTCAATATAGGTCTCATTATTAATTAAAAAAATGTTTATTAAAAATTGGTAATAGCCAATTACTAATACACATTTTTTGTTTATTTTTATTTGTATGTAAAAAATGGAAACAAACGAATAAAAAGTCTTCATACCCCTTGTAAAATTAAAGTTGTTTTTTATTTATTTTTTTAAAAAAATTAAAGCCATTTTATCTAAAAATACATAACAGTACTTTAATTCTCATTTAATATTCATTTTAAATGGCTTAAATCCACTTTATTGGTCAGTGAAGTTTATTATTATTATTTTTTGAGTTTATAGAGATCTACTAATTGCTTAAACAAATCGAAAATTTTAAGTTAAGATTTCATACTCATGTTTCAGTAACTCATTTAACTTTTTTCAACATTATTTAGCCAAGATAATGTTCTAGCATTGTGGCTAGATTTATTTTCATAAATGAGTTCTTTATACACCCCACAAACTTAATGTTTCTTCCGATCCGAGAAAAGATGACAGCACCATCTAAACGCTCATAAGAAACAATCAAAAACAACCGACAATCATTTATTGAACATAATTGATCAGAGACAATTTCTTAACTTGTGGAGTGGAAAAAGATTCTCGTATGTGAAAGATGTGTTTAATTACTCGGAATTGATATAAACCAGTGTTTTTAGTTGTGTTTAAGTGCCTCGTCCTCGTTTTAATCGACAGTATATATGATTTATCGAAATACACCGACAATTCCTAATCAAAAATGAAGCCACGATCGAGACTGTCATGTATTTACTTTTCTTGGTGAGTGCAGCTAATTATTATTTTATAATTCATAAGTTTACTAGCGATGCTTATAAAACTGCATGAAACATGTTTATGTGGAAGTATTGTTTGGTTAAACGAGGTTCACGGATCTTAAAAACAAAAAAAAAACCGATCACGGTTAATGTTTAAAGTTATTACTTTATTTACTTATTTATTTCAAAATATTATCAGTTTGAGGTTGCTTTACATTCGCGATAGGAGGATTAATCACAATTGGCTCGTGATAATTAAAAAAGAAAATATACATTTGAAATCGTAAATGTGTTTGAAACACAGCATCAGTTATATAGTTCAATGGTAATTAGTCGACGCAGACCTTGAAGTAGTTAACACTAGTTTAATTGTTTTCTAAAAAACCAAAGATTTCTATTGAGTAACTGCAAAATTAACGTTGAAATCTCCATAAAATATCACACTTATTCAGTTGTATTATTTGCAAGAAAATTGTAACGGTCGGCGTCTTCATTGCAAAAGGCAATAAAACGAAATTGAATAATTAGACGGTATGTTTGATCTCTTTGTTAAGCGACAGGTAATAATCGGTAACATGGATTAAGGTCGACAATATCGTTTGAATCAAGGGAAAACCCATTTAACAGTGCAAATTTTACAAAGTGCACGTGTGTGTCTGTAAAATTTGTACTGTTAAATGGGGTTTCCCTCGATTCAAACGATATTGTCCATCTCAATCCATGTTACCGTGCCTGCAATCGCACAAAGTGCATGTGTGTCTGTGCGTTTGCAGGTAGATTGTTCGTTTTTTCCGATGGGTCTTTTTACCATCTGCTCTATTGCTTATTTGTCCTGCAATAGAGTGTTGCGCTGAAAGTTTATCGGCGGTGTTAGTGGATGGCCATGGTCAAAAAGCTAATATTGTACATGTTCGAATTGAATTACGTTACTTACCATAGTGGCAATATCAGCCTGTTAATGTTTACAATTAACCGATAATAAACGATCGTCCACATATGCTTAACACATATCTCTTAAGGTCAGACAGTGTAAGGGATTATCATGTTGTTAATGACAATTAGTTATCTCAGACCGGTGAAATAGATTAGAATTTCCTAATTTGTTTGCGGCTCGCAGAGCAAGTAAAGATACTATTTATAAAAAACGATTCATAGTCTGTTCCTTTGTAATTGTCAGATTTTTCTGTACTTTGGCGCTCTGATGTAGCTGGCGTCGCCATTGAAACGCGCATAAGCAACCGTCACAAATGACCAATAACTATTTACTTGAATATTTTTGATCAGTAAAAAGTATTGCGATTTGTGGGACCTAAACGTAACCGTTATATCATTGCATTAATTATATGTCATTCTATCAATCACAGTCAGCAATTGTTTTTATACGTTACCATTTTAAAAATTAAATTATTTTTTATTTAAAAAGGTAATGGAAAAAACAATCAGGATCTCATGCACGTTACTTAACTATATAAACCAGGCCCGTAGTCAGGAGGAGGCATTGCCGTCCTTAGTTGCTCCGTTGTCTCCTTAACAAAATCTGTGATTTTGGGAATTTGAAAATCATGGAGAATTTTCCTAATGGGTTAAAAAGGTTTCCATGTGCGAAAAAAAATCGTTTCTATGAGCGCGTTTCCACCGTAACCTCCAACAATTTTGACATTAACAATTTTTGTCCTCTCTAATATGATGGTCTGCCTACGGACCTGATATAAACGCATCTAAAGCAAGTGAATTAAAAGGAGTGTGTTCGCACGGACAGAACAGATTTATAATAAACATATTTGAAGTATATACAAGTTCATTCATTTTCCAAGTTATGTGTGGCCCATCGTAACAAAATAATCGCCACTGTTTCTTCCGCTCGAAGAAACAACGATCGTTTGTTTAAAAATGTCGCGTTGAAATAAGTAATCAAAAATAAGCAGTATTATTTTATATAACATTTTTTGCGCGATTTTTTTATGGTTTGTGGGATAACACTAAAAAAAATATTTTTGATTCATGCGGTAAGAAAAGGTAGTGAAATAATAATTATACAAGAATTCAAAATTTATTTTCAATCAAGATGAAAATTTATTAAACTAAATTTAATTTTATACATTCTGATGAATTCAAATAATTATCTGAAGCAATTTTCTTATATATAATAATAAGAGTTTTCTGGGGAAAATAATTGTTAATCACCTTTTTTCCTCTGATCTTACAAAAATGGGGAGGGGGTTGTGCACTTACAATTAAAAATTATTGTTGGAACATATGAAATGACCAGTCATTAAATTTTATGCAGACTTCAGCAAAAAAGTTTTTATTGTAAATTAGTTACATAACAATTGGTATTAGGTTATGCGATTGCATAGCAACATATATGTGTTTTTCTTTTCTTTTGTGATCAGTTTTATCAATATTACTTCCAGGCGTTATGTTGGTCATTTCATAACATATTTTACTTGCTTAATTGCTTCCCATAAATGAATACTGAAATTTTATTTAAAAAAAAGTAAAAACAGTATATTAAAAATATTTTTAAGATTAAATATTTGTATAATATAAAGATAAATGACTTATTCGAATCGTTCAGTCTTTCATTTATGCACATATAGCAACTATTTACTACACATTTACAGATAATATTAAAATGATAATTTAATGCAGTTTTTTTATTTTATCGGCCTTAAGATATAAGTAACAAACATTTATTAGATAGAGGATTTATACAAATAAAATTATACTTATAACTTAAAGGTATTTGTATTCAATGTTATAGTTTCTATTCACCCTTAAAACGACATAGAATTTAGGTTATTTCACGTTCCTTCTCTTCGACAAACATCGACGACGAATTCTACAAAAATCCACAAGAGCATCACTTTACCGTAGTGCTTTTTATCGGCGATAACGTCCCGAATCTCGCTTTGCGTTTCTCTAACCTTTCGTGGGATTCGATCTGCGACATTAACGTCGAAACCGACCCTCCGAATCGTTCGGCACGCTTCTTCAACACTTCCATCTTCGAATTCTGAAAACGACGACGACCTTATATACATCGAACGACAGACTTACCTTTTTCGAACGTACGACGTTATTCGGTATCGAGCCGTCGCTCGACGTCACTCGTCCTCCGAATCGTTCCATCCTCGCTTCTTTTTTCTGATCGTGGGTCAACGAAACTCCGAACTTTTTCGCTCTCATTTCTAATCTCTACGAAAAATATCGAAAATCATCGTTTATATCTTACGAACACGTCACTTATTTAAATCGTATACCTCTTTCGTAGTCAAATTCGACAATTTGATGATTTTCTTTTCTTGGGGTCGATCGTTGTCGACTTCGACGTTTACGATCGCGGCCGACTTTTGCGTTTTACTATCGGCCGGTATCGATACCGCTCGATTCAATACGATTTTCTTCGGCGGCGATTTAACGTAACCGTCGGTGCCGTCGACGAGTTCGTTCTCTTTTCGTTTCAACGCGTTCGTCGAACCGCTGTTCAACAAGCTTTCGATAGCGACCGGTTCGTCCGTCGTATCGATCAAAGTCACTTCGATATTCGAAGATTTTTCAGGCGAATCGTTCTCGACATCTTCGTCCAACTCGTCTTCCTACGAACGAAATCGTTTTTAAAACTTTAAATTAAACGAACTGATTATAAATCGACTTTAAACCTCGTCTATGAGTTCTTCCGAAGAAAGAACGTCTTTGGAATTATCGAAAGATGATTGTAGTCGATCCATCAATTCTGTTTTATTTCCAACTGTACTTAACCCTCTAAGCTTCAATTCACGTTTTAACTCCGCGACCTGAAGATCAAATAAATACGCAAGTAAATTACATTCGTTTATTTCGTTTCAATGTAAACACAACAAATACCAATATTTACACATGTTAAATATGTTTTGCTTAATGTGATTGCCATGCGGCAAAACGTGTTTTTTGTCGAATGAACAGTTTGAAACTACTTTATAAACTAATTTATATAAGCAATACATTTTGAAGGTTAAGTGTATGCAGGATTCTAAATTATTTTTTCACTTTTAGACATATACTCACTTTCATTTTTGAAACATCCACCAGATGACTGTCAGCCATTTTTATTATTTATCAGTGCTGCCAATTATGTAGGCACGATTGTTTTTGTATCTTTTTGAGAAATGTTTTTTAATTTTTTGTATGTTTCTGTTGTAATGCTCTTTGAATTCATTCTTAATTTCAATAACAATAACTTGAACCGATTTTAATTTACAGGAAAAATTAATGTAACGTTTATACACATTTTTGTATATCATTTTTTTTTTAATTGAATAAATTTCGGCCGTAGTTTTACATTTTAATTAACGAATTCGATTAATGTAGAAATTAGAAATGTTACTTTATGCAGATACAAAAATAAGTAATAATTTTGTCATGAATACATTTACATTGAAATCTATCTTCATTTTTAAATATGTTTATAATGTAAAAATGAGATGCTCCGAATACAATATTTAAGGATAACATTTTTGTAATTTATTTTTTAAACAATGCACTTACGAAAGCAGTTACTTGCAGTACTTATTGTTAAAAAGCTGTCATGTAGCTGTTCCTGTAGGAAGACCTCCAGGAAAAGAATAGTTATTTTTCATATCATATATTTTGGCATAAATATTTCTATATTTATAGTTTGTAATTAAATTTAATAAATAAATATCTTATATAATTGATTTTATTTTCAAATAAAAAAATAAAGAAAACATTACAAATAATACAGATTTATAGTTAAAAATTATATATATATATATATATATATATATATATATATATATATATATATATATATATATATATATATATATGCATACCCATACATAGAGTTACCATCTGTTCAGTTCTTTCTACAAGAGAATTTAACAGCGTAGGGGAATGGTAATAGAAAAATAGAATTAAAATATTAAATTTGTTTTCTTATTTTTTATACTATAATAAATAGTTCCAGTACATGTGATCAGATTGTTAGATTGAAATATCTCGATTAATAATACTCATTATAAATATTAGTTATATAAATAAAATATTTAATGATTTACATTATATGTAAATCTGGAGAAACAATAAGCCCGCTGACAATTCATCACAATTCAACAATGAAATGGTAACTCTATATATGAATATAACTGCGGTATTTTAGACCTGTGATTCTGTCGGTCTGTTGTCCTTGGGCATCCTCTTCCTATAGAATCAGCTGATAGTATGTTTTCCACGATCGGTTTTGGCATATGTGCCACATCCCGTAAGGTTGTATTCAATTTATATTTGTAATACGGGTGTGTTTTATATTTTATACAAGGTAAAATCAAAAATGTCGGGAAATTAATATTGGACGAGGCCCATTTAAAAACAAAAACGATAATAGAAGAAAAAGAAAAAAATAGCCATCTCAAGAACAAGAGACATGACTTATAATTTTCGTTTATTATGATTAAAAATTAGTCTTCAAAATCCATCTGAAGATGGCACGTGCCGAAACAGATAGCGAAAAGTAAACATTTAGTCGACTCTATATATAAACATACAAATACACATCCAAGTATATACATTATATATATATATATATATATATAATATATATATATATAATATATATATATATATATATATATATATATATATATATATATATATATATATATATAATATATATATATATATATATATATATATATATAATATATATATATATATATATATATATATATATATATATATATATATATATATATATATGCGCGATATAAAAAGATTTAAAAATGAAACTAAAGTGAACTGACAAGTATCGTTTGACAAAAACCAATTACTTTTCTACAGTAGTGTAGACTTTATTAATATATAGAATAATAGACATACGAAACTCCAAAAACAGAAAAGAACAAGATAGTGTAGGTATTTAAGCCTGAAATAAAATAACAATTATTAAAAATTATAATATCACATTTAAAAATGTTAAATTGATGAAATATATGAGCGATAAGAATAGAGCAGATAAACTGTTTTGTTGAAATTGAATCGTTATGAAAAATGAAATTGTAGTTTTATGTTTTTATTTGTGTGATTCCGGTGATACGGTATTCTGATTGGTTTTTGTCCTTTTGGATCATCTGAGTGTGTTCTCTGCTTCAGTGAAAGATCGAAAAGGATCAAAGGCCACCATAAAAATTATTATAGTCATTATAATACTTATTTTCTGTTCTATTCGTATTATAATATGACAGTTTAACTAATATAAATGTATTCATATCAAACAGATGGGTCAAGTTTCGTTATCTTTGCATATATAAAACCGTGTTATAAACACCGCACCACACGAGCTATTGTCGCGATTCTTCGACCGTGTCAAATCGAATCCGTGTTACAAATGTATCGTGTTATATGAGTGTTTGCTGTATTTGTGTGTTGTGGTAATAATAATCACCTTTTCATTCTTTTGATAGCTGCAGGTATGGTTTTTTCATCATCTTTTAAAAGAAATCTCCTTATACCATGAAGACTATCTGCAAAATATCGCTCCCAACCAAATGAAGTAATATTGAAATTGAATATTGCTTGATCGTTCGGTGTGAGTTTATTCCATAAACTTCTTATATTATTGTCATGAAACAACCATTCTTGTGTGGCAAAATATGCTATCACTCCGGTGAAATTGTGGATTTTTTTATATATTTTCAGCATTCTAATATAAATTAAAAACATTACATGTTTGTATATATATATATATATATATATATATATATATATATATGTAGAGGAATTTGAGACTCTATTATATAAACACACTTGTAACGAAGGCGAAATAAAATTTACCCTCGACCTTCACATCCACACTTTTTTCTAAAATGTGCCTACAAATGATACCAATCAAAATACTAAATATCAGAAGCGAGTTGTGTGAAGTTTATCACGTTTAACTCAGCTCAGAGCGAATTATCGAAAAAACCAAGAGAACTTCTCGAACAATCCGGTGTTTGTGAGAAAAGAACAACAATACTTACTTAGGTTTTCTTCCCGAGATTAACAACGCAGCGTCCATAAACAATCCAGGAATTAAATGATAGAGGACCATTAAAATGAAGTAAATCGAGTACTGCGGTATTATCGTTATTGTCTGATACCACAGTGCTCGTATTGACGGAAGTCCATATCCATATTGCATGTTCCATTTTAAAAATTCACCCCACGTGCATCGATTTCGTCTCGAAGAAACGTAATTGTAGATAGGCATTTTTTTCGGTCTAAAATAATTGTTTCTGTTTAATTTAAAATACACAGTGAACTATACAGTGGCTTGCAGTGAAACTGGGACACTTCCAACATAAATTTTAAATTGTAAAATAATTGTGATGAAACTAGGATGAAAAAAGAATGGTATTTTTAGTTGGCCGATTTAATGTGTTCTCTGGTTATAAGAAATAAAAATTTAATTAGTTCATAACGGATTCATTGATTCTAAAAGAAATAATCTTAAAGAAAATGAAAGACAAAATCAATGTCATGATGAAACCAGGACAAATTCCTTTCATTAAAATAATCAGTACATAAATATGTTTTATTCTTTTAATTCAGTATTTAGTGTGCGATCTCTTATTTTCCCGAGCCGTGTTGAGTTTTGGAGAAATGCTTTCCACTAGGTTTATGTGGTATGTTGCATCGATATTATTTCCATTAAACTTTTTTTATGTCACCTCGTTAGAAGTCGAGTGATTGCAGATTTTTCTTCCAAGATAACTTCACAAGTGTTTGATTAAATTCACATCGGGACTTTGTGGAGGAGTTTCTATTACGCGGAGACAATTGTAAAAGGGTCACGTATGTACTTTATGAGCCTTGTGCTGTGGGTTATTGTCTTGTTAAAGATGATAATCATTTCCTAGACCCGATTTTTTATACTATGAGGTAAATGTTTTTTTTAGAGTATCTAAATAGTTATTTGGATCCATATTTCCATCTATAAAATGAAGAATCCCCGGACCATTAGCCGACAGTTTCACAGTGAGCCACTGTATATATATATATATATATATATATATATATATATATATATATATATATATATATTAATATTGTTAAAAGTTAACTTGAAATTAAAAACGTAAACAATTAAATCGAAAAGAAAATGATTCTTCACTCATGGAATATTTCTTATAAGCTTACTTGTGTGTCGAATAATCCCAGGCAGCAGATATGATGGCATTAATGGCAAGGTCAGCAGGTACCATGTCGGCTGTTTTATTACTGTCAGCTTGAAGTACTCGTAGTACACCGGCACCACATCCTACAATCACTCCGGTTGGACCATATATATTATCGATCCAACCACAAGTCGGTTCCTTCAAAGTTGCAACCACTGTCGTAGTGAGCAAACTTTAATATTTATTGTCTATTTTAAAACAAATATATATATTAACTCACCGATTGCAGGTCGAAATAAAACGATGGGTAGGTCTTGTTCGCATTTTTGTATACAATCTTCAGCAATACATTTTGTGAATGCATATGTGTTAGGCCATTTTCCAAGTATTCTTAACAGGAAAGTATCATTGTTTATTTTATAAATCACTAATCAGTGAGTAATAAATTGATGTGATTTTTAGTTCTTTTACATTTGAATTATTTAATTATATGTATGTGAAAGAACGGAAAACATTATCAGGACCGATAAGTCCGATGAAGAGACTTCAATAAGGGCGTGTTTTATTATTCTTGTTATCTAATATCTACATGAAACGTGCCTTGAAAAAATTGCAAGGATGAACGTAGAAAAATAGCGTCTTAATAGATGAATATTATCTATTTAATCTCAGTTTTATATGAGAGACGGTCAAACAATTCGCGGAATGGTCGTGTAAGCGAGGGTAGGAGGGGGTTCATACGTTTGTGGTGTTCGAAAGTAGGTTTCTTCAGCAAAATTCCAAGTCATTCAGAGTAGTTGTGTGCAAGTTATTACTTGAAACGCATATCAAATCAGAAAAAATACCCTTGAACGGAGAAATTTGAGTTTCGTGACGTCATTAAGTCTCTCATAAAACAAAAAAAAACTTCTCTCTACGGCGACTCTTGTTCTGTGAAAACCATGGTTTACAAGCGGCATGGTGTCTTCAAGTAAAGCAGAGGATCAATAGAAGACGAGCCACGTTCAGGAAGACCCGTCGAGGAAACCTCGATGGAAGTT
The DNA here is from genome assembly GCA_034766995.1 of Acanthacorydalis orientalis. Lineage (NCBI taxonomy): Eukaryota > Metazoa > Arthropoda > Insecta > Megaloptera > Corydalidae > Acanthacorydalis > Acanthacorydalis orientalis. The sequence continues at coordinate 899,585 of CM068315.1, forward strand.
GTTAAAAAAAGTAGAGAAATTAATTATATTGGACGATGTTCGTTTAAAAAAGAATCAAGTCGCAGGCACGGTTGGAGTATCAGCTACAACCATTTTGAACGTTTTACATGATCGTTCTGGGATGTCGGTCAGCGCACGATTGGTACCGAGAATGCTCATACAGATTCAAATACGGCACCGTGTTCAAGCGTCGTGAGATTTTTTGCACCTCTGTAAAGACGATCTCGATGAAATTTTGTGCTAAACAGTTACTGGAAATGAAACGTGGCTTCATCGCCGAGCCGAGAATCGAAACAGGAGTCCAGGCAATGGTACAGAAAATGTACATCGCCCACTAAATAGTTTAAAGTGTTGCCGTCGGCCGGAAAGCTGCTGTCCATTGTTTTTTGGGATGCCGAGGGTATCTTGTCGATCGATTACAAAGTTAAGGGTGTGACTATAACTGGATAATACTACGCCACTATAATAGAGCAACCAAAGGAAGTAGCGAAGGGAAAGTTGCTCTCGCAGGACAACGCACCTGTTCACAATAGTAATGTTACAATGACTGCCATTCAGTTTCGAAATTCCGAACCACTCTCCATATGCTCCTGATCTAGCCGCTAGCGATTTTTATTTGTACTTAAATTTGAAAAAGAATTATGTAGTAAGAAATTTGGAGATGATGAAGAGGCCGAGGCAGCGATTTCGGCTCGTTTTGGGTCGAACGACTACGATACTTTTTATGACGGTTAAAGAAATTTATTCAAAGATTTGACACGTGTATTAGCGTCGAGCGAAAATATATTGGAAAAAATAACGACCGATTTTGTTTGACTCCCCTTCCCCTTTATTCCGCGAATCGTTTGACCTTCCCTCGTATAATGCAAAAAAGTATTTTTCAAATAAAATGTGTTCTATACGCTTCAAAGAATATTTTACTGTAAAGTTAAACGAGAACTATACTGAATCATAAGAAAGGTACTCACCGTGGTGTGATATCTTTAAGTACATCCTCGTTTACACCTTCGATGAGTTTGTGAACATTTTCAGCACTCATAGGAGGAGGATAGATTTTTTCTTCTATTTCATTCGATGTGCAGTGACAATACACTGTCGATACATGAACGAGGACCTTAAATTAAGTTTGCGTGATTTACATTGTGCAAAGAAAACAGTGAAACGAGTAATCGTTTCATAATAATAAAAGTGTAGAATGTAAAGTTTCCGAATTTATAATCGAGTCGATAACAAAAAATAAATCATATAAGTTTGTACTGAAGTGTATAAACCTTTAAATCTTTTATTTCTCGTGCCAGGTTAATCATTTCTTCTGTTCCTTTTATATTTATATTTGTCGAAATACTGAGCGCTTCATTGAAACGAACGGTAGCTGCCATATGGAAAATGACATCGACACGTTTTTTAATTGTTGAAGCGTCCTCTGCAGACATCCCCAGCCTCGGGAGTGAGCAGTCACCTGCGATGCCGACCATTTTGTGTCGAAACTTCGGCATCGTCTTTTTTAACTCTTCGAACACCTAAAATTTAATGTTTTCATTAGACTTTCTTTTTAATCGAGCATCACTTGTCAGTCCCGTGCGACATTTTGGTTTTTCGCGTGACGAACAGAGCACCGTGTCTTATGATTTTCTCGATTCAATTCGATTATATAGATTTGTTCCACTGCGTTTCATTAAATAAATCATATTTTATTAAAATCGCGAATGCGTTGACGGTTTAACGTTTTTCCGTTGTACGCGGATGGGATGAAAAGTTTTTAGCCTGGGAGTGAAAACAACAGAATATTGTCTGAAATATCGTTTTATTTTTCGACATAGTCTCCTTTCAGCTCAACACACTTATTCTAGTGATATTCATGAGTCTTTATGCCGTCCTTATAGGCCGATTCGTCCAACTCTTCAAAATACGACGCCTACTTTTTACCAGTGTGAAACTGTTTCCGGCCCGGAAACGAGATAAAGTCCGACGGCTAAAAATCTGACGAACAGGCTACATGAACCAACAATTCGAACCCCGACTGATGTATTTTAGCCACTGTAATAAAACAGACTTGCGACAAGACGCGTTATCCTGATAATACAACATTTTTTTCTTCACTAGTCCGGACCGTTCCTCGTGAACTTTCTGGTGCAGCTGGTCAAGTAAATTGGCGCAGTGCTCTCCATTTATTGTTTTACCTATTTCAAGACAATCGACCGAGACAATACTGGTTATTTCATAAAGAAATGAAATTCAAGAAAAATGATAGATCTTAACACATGTTCTTTTTGATAAATATATTTGCACTAACGTAATTTTTTTTTGAACGGTTTATTTACTCATATTTCTGAAGCGAAAGCTTAAGTATTGTCTCTTATCGAGCTTGGAGGTTTGTACTTTGTTCCTTTTTTTATTTAATACAACTGTATGAAAAAAATTGTAATAATGTATAATTAAGCGTTAAACTTTATTCTTTACTTTAAAACGTTGAAGGGGTCAAATAATGTCTCGTATATAATTGCTGGTGGAATTGAAACTTGCTATTATCACTCTCTATATAAAAAGTTATAAATTGTTATACAATGAAATTGAAAAGCATTGTTTGATGTACGACATTGCAATTGTAGACTATTGTGAAATAAAATATTAGGTTAGTGCAAAAATAATTGCGGTTTTTATGTATCGAGTATAAAAACTCATATATCTGTTAAAACTTACATTTATTAATTAAAATAGATACCACTGGCGTGCACACATTTCTCCCAACGGGAAACAAGTTTGTTTATTCCTACAAGAATAGAATTCTGGAGTCCTGGAACTAACGAATTCATCGAAAGTACTTTGAACCGATGCTTGATCTTTAAAAACCTTCTCTCGTAGGAAATCACTCGAATGTTTTTTAGAAAAATGATAATCTGTCGAAGACAGGTCCGGAGAATAATGTGGGCGAGGTTCCATAACCCGGTTCATTTATTTTTTTTAAATTCATTTGTGAGACGTGTGGTCGGGCGTTGCCATGAAGAAGAATCGGCCCTCTTCGATTGATTAATGCTGACCCTAAACGATGCAACTTCTCTTGCATTTTTTTTTCAATTTTCTGATAATATTTCTCTGCTGTTTTTGTTTCGCCAGGATTTAAGAAGTTGCAGTGAATGATGCCACTTTCCGATCACCGAACGGTGCCATTAATCTTTTTTTCACGAAACTCCGGTTCAAGAAACTGTTTTGGTGCCTCTCCACGCTCTAGCTACATCGATTGTTGTAGAGAATCCACTTTTCATCACATGTGATAGTGCGATTGATTAAGTAAGGGGTCATTTTTGTTACATTTATCCAGCTTTTTTGTTTTTCCACTTAGGCTCGAATGTCGAACAACTGTTGAATGATCGACATCGAGTACTTCTGCCACCTTTCGAGTTGTTTGACGTAGGTCCGTTTCAATAACGGTTCCTAAATCATTATTGTCTATAGCTGAAGGACGTCCACGACATTCATCATCATCGAGCGTTTCGTTTCCATCACGAAATTTTTGGAACCAGTGTTGAGCTGTACGTTCACTAATTGGCTCTCCTCCAAAAACAAATTTGATATTTCGAGCAGTTTCTGTTGTTTTGGGGCCCGATTTAAACTAATACAACGAAATCGCGCGAATTTTCTGTTTCACCATGACTGATTTAAGAGGTTGTATCGAACAATACTATAGAATGAAAACAACAGACACAAGATGAAAATCAGTAGTGCTGATTTCATTGTTTAGAATGATGCATCACACGAATAGATAATGATAACTAGAAAAATCGCCGCGAAACTTAAAATGATAAAAAACCGCAATTATTTTCCCACCAACCCGATATTTACAAAAACGAGATACGTACAAAATCTTCAAAGAGTTCATCGAGACGCGTGTACATGTCTTTTCCTTTCTTCGATCTGATCAGCACGTACACGGTGTCGATGTCAGGACAGGATTTAAGTAATTTATATAGCAGAACCTTCCCCATGAATCCCGTGCCGCCCGTCACAAATATACATTTTCCCGAATAAAATTGCTGTATCGGCGTCCGCGATTCGTCGCCGTATCGGAAGCATTCATCTTCGATATTCTTCGATGCAGGCACGAAATTCAATGCGGAGTCATCGTCGTTTGACAGCACCATATCTGCAATAATAAAACAAAAAAGGAATCAAACATTGGTTTAGATAGCGTGCGAAGACCACAAATCTGTTCTGATCAAATGTAATGTTTGCTGTCGATCGTCGTGGTATGTGTTGCTTGTGCGCGTACCGACCGAGACGATGTCTCATCATCTTCAGAGTGTTATATTTTCAGATTGTCGCTTTCAGTATTTGGATTTTGTATGAAACTATTTTCAATAAATATAAATGTGTTTAAAAAGTTTTTGCCATTTCATCAGATTCTTTGCATAATTATCGTATCTTGTGTTGTTTTTTCCCCTCCATTGAGGTAATCACACGTTCTGTAAATATTCTATTTATGAATGAATTGAAATCCGTTCTTGTTTTAAAACGAAAATAAGACAGTCGTACGAACACAGTACAGGATGCCGGGCGAAAACAAACATCCCGTATTTTAAAGGTTAACAAAAAAGGCATGGTAAATGCCATTAAAAATTTTATTACATAATCTAAAAGTGCATGGAATACAGTTTATTTTCCACTAGTTTTGAATACGGTGCCGTCCAGGTGGCGGCGTTCATTCGCGATACACGTTTGTAGTCGATTTCTGAAGTGTTGCATGATTCGGCGGATCATCTCTGGTAATTTCTTGGCATGCAGCCGGCCTTCAGTCTATTAATAGTTGTTGGTCGATGTTCGTAGACGTCAGCTTTCAGATGGCCCCACAGAAAAAAGTCACAAGGGGCGAGATCGGGTGAACGTGCAGACCATCTAACGTCACAGCGCCCCGGAAACAGTTCTCTCAAAACTCCCGTTGATTTGCTCGTCGTATGAGCGGTGGCCCCATCCTGTCGAAACCACACATCCGGATTTCCAAGTTCGGCGAGTTTCGGTTCCAAGAAGACCCGTAGCGTCTCCACATACCGACGGGAAGTCACTGTAATAGTTTGGACTTCCTCATCGGAAAAGTAAGGGCCGTAAACACCAAAGTCCGGAGCAGCGCGCCGAACAGTGACACGTCGGGCGTGTAGAGATATTTTATGAAGGGTTGTCTCCGGCCGAGTAACGAAAATTCTGCTTGTTAACGTAGCCAGACAAATGAAAGCGAGCTTCGTCACTTGTGAGCAGGACAGCGTTCGCAGGAACATTCTGAACGATATCCTCGCGATATACCATTCGGTTCTCCCGGCCGCGTTCCTTAAATTTCCGAACAACCATCATTTTGTACGGACGGAACTTGAGATCGGTGTGTAAAATTCTCCTGACAGTTCAGCAGCATGTTCGCGGGTTGAACGTTTGGGAGATTGCACAATGGACTGTCTCACAGCGTTGATATTTACTAGCGTCCTAACCCTGCATGGTCTTCCAGGTCGTTTTCGTTTTAACGCCGAACCTGTGTCCGTGCGATTTGCAACGCATTGCAGTGTGGTCTTTCGGTCCGGAACAGCAGTATTTCGACCGAGCGTGTGGTGGATTCGAAAAGCTTTCTACGCGGCGATCACAGATTCGTTGTTTCGGATAAGCGATTCAATAACGAACGCGCA
>CM068315.1:907747-1020247 GCA_034766995.1 Acanthacorydalis orientalis
TTTTCACTCACTTCTTAAAATTTCAATTAAGTTTAAGACAAATTTGCACGGATTTTTAACTGTGAGCCCTCATCGACTGGGATGGCCGCATTGTTATCTGTTGCAGTCACTTTGGATCGCCGTTCTTCTAAGATAAAGTCGTTCACTTTATTGATGATTTCTGGCGTTGCGTTGCACTCCTAGGGCGTCCGCTATGGGAGGTTACCTCTTGAGCTTGTACGACTGCGTTTAAATTCTACAAATCATTTTCATGTGAAACTTTTATAGCCGCGGTGTAGATTTGCACGAGACTGATGGATAAAGATTAAAATATTTAATTTCATTGCGTTATGTTTACACAGTTTGTATACAGAACTTCCGTCTCTTAATCATAGTATCCTAAAACTTTATTCACATTAAAAAAATAACTGTTTTCGTGTTTAAATAATAATGATAAGAAGTTTTACTCCAGACGCGCGAGAGTTCCATGCAAAAATTTTTTTTACTGCTGTAAATGAAAGGAAACTCTTATTCGAAATCTTTGTGTTGATCCGTTTGTGTTGAACCCTTTTTAACAAGAAAAGAGTTTATCACTGCACGATGTAAAATTTTATCAATTTGAAAAAATACACTGAGACGATTTTATTTAAATAGTTGTTTATAGTAAACTGTTTAACAGGCAGATTTGATATTTCGAAGCAGGTTTTCGGGACGGAGGGAGAGTGTTGCGACGCACAAAACATGCAAAAACAGTGGAAGAGGTCCGAGACTTCGTCGACACAAAACCGTCATTTTTTTCTCCCGACAAGGGACTAGTCAGCTGCTCGACAGAGGGTTCAGAGTTATACAGTTAGTGGGAGACATTCTGAGGATTGAGATGTGTTCCATTTTTTCCCGTTAATAAACATATTCGTTTTCTATAAGAGGAGACGCCGAAACAATCGATTTGCGCACCTGATGAAATGCATATATTCGATGATGCTAAATCAATAAACTTATTAATAATTTCCGAATGATGAGATCAGAGCCAGATTTGTATATTGTGTTCGATTGCTTTTGAAGGAATTTGAAAATTATTAAATGACTGGCGTTCTTTACACGAGACCAATGAAAGTGAACACTAAAGCAAATATCGTCGAACGAGAACCGGTGTACTTGATATGGTATGAACGATGACCGAACAAACAAAACAGACTCGTCGGTTGAGCGTTGCATACACACTTTGATACGACGGAAACGTCAAGGCAATGATCGTCGATTACACAGATCGATGCGTAACACACATTTTATTGATGCAATCATAATGTACTAGTCATGTACGAACGATCGTAACTAAAAAAAAAAAACAAGATTTTACTATTTTTCTATACTAAATTTGTATAGCGCTTAATTACCAATTCTACCCTCTTATAAAAATCTTCCGTTTTCATGTTCAAGTCGTCAGCTACCGCTGTTTTCAGCTCGTTGTCATCATCAAAAACGCTGTCCATCCGTAAATATTTTTCAAATAACCAAAAAGGATAATAATCGCTGGCGACCACGTCTGGACTGTAGGATGGGTGATCAAGTTCTTAGAATCCACACTCTTGAATCGATCAGAAAACTTATTAGCTGTCACTCGTTCGGCAGAGGTTAGTTCTTCTGCAATTTTCACGATACGAACGCTAAATCTTTCCCTAAAATTATCAGAGCAGCCTCTTCTTGCATGAAACTACATCCAGCTAGACCCTCACCCCTTTTCTTTCATTTATAGAAACATGTAGGGTGTGTATTTCCTCTTATCATACTTGAATCTGTCGGAATGCCATTGTTATAGCAATCCTGCACCCACAAAAAGTAGCATATTCCACACAAGAGATATACGGATCTCGAACTTGATGTAGAGTCTTCACGTACACTGGTTTAACTTCAGCAACGTTATTCCGGTCGACAAAAAAGCTCTTTAGCTGGACAAAATTTTCGAGATTTGGATGAGATAGGTAAATGGAACGACGAGTTTATTGCCTCCAAACCGATATTTATTTTTGTAACTATTTTGATGATCGAATTCTGTTTTATGTTATGAAAATAAAGCGAAAACTTGCCGAAAAAATAATAAAATACTTGTACATATATATATATATATATATATATATATATATATATAGAGAGAGAGAGAGAGAGAGAGAGAAAGACTGCTATAAAAGTGTTTGAAGTGACTAACGGAAAAAAGTAATTAAAATCAGTGAATTTTCATTGAAATTTAAATTAATTCAAATCAATTTTAAGCTATTAACCGATCGTTTACTTAAACTGAATTTCAATTATTGATCTTTATTATTTATCGTACTTTTATACTTTTACCTATTAAAGCGAGCTTCCTGTCTAGAATTTTCAAAATATAGTTTTTTTTTTAATGTTTCGATTCTCTGATGTTTCAAGAATATGCCATTCGAAGGAAATTTTAAAATTCGCGAAATGACCTAGATTATAGGCGTTTAAGTAGCGACCGACGTAGAGGGAAGACCCTTGCGGCGTGAAACTTTAAACGCACTTTCGTCGAAAAGTCATTCTCCAAACTGGTCGGGCAAATATCTCAAAGACCAATTGACCGATTCACATGAACATTTTTTTTACATTAAAGAACAAACATTTTTCCAGCCGGCGAACCTTAAGTGGGTAGTTTCCGCGGATAGCAAGTGTGCAAGACGGATTTATCCATCATAACCACTTAAGGTGTTAATATTTTGAAACATTTATAAGTTTTAATTTTTTAACGGATCGAATAACACAAAAAAATGACAAAATATGCGTTTTGACTTTGAAACGTCATAAAGTTACCAAAAAAAAACTTTTTTTCAGTGTTCGGTGGTTCTCTGCCTCGGAAATTTTGTACTGTTTAAGAATGTATTCGGCTTTTATGTTTCAAAACGACACGTAAGGAGCTAGACATCTCACCGTCGAAGAATTCTAAGAGAACGACACTGTTTTATGTTTAAAAAACTTAAAAATTATTTTCATAATCGCAGATAGATGTTCAATAAAATACAGACAATATCATAAAAATATCTTTTTTTCTTCTTTAGAAGAAATTCTTAAAAAATATCATTTTTCGAGCGGTCTAGACTGGAAACATCCCTTAATACACAAAGGTTTATAATTAAATACTAATTGGAACTACATGGAAGTTGGTTCGTTGTTAGTCGAATATATATATATATATATATATATATATATATATATATATATATATATATATAAAGTTCTATTATTAACAAAAATATCCAATTATATAAATAAAAATATCAATAGTGAAACAGTGGTATATTTATACCGTGTGAAAGCTTGCAAATATAAAAAAATTATATAAAAAAAACAGACATCACTTATAAAATAGATTTTAATTTATAGAAAAGTTAAATGTTTTTTATGAAAAAAAAATTAAATCCCGCAGATTAATTAATAATTTTACACTACAAACAAGCAAGAAAACTTTTCTTCATCCGTATCAACTTTTAAAACATTACTAATTCATACAACTGATACGAACTACTAAACATATTCAAATTGTGACGATCAGAAATAAAATACAAAATATAGTTCTCACTTACTGATTGTTCGAATTTTCGGCATCAGATCAAAAGAAGAAGAAAATGAACAGATCTGTGTTACAATTTAATTTCGAATTTTACAAACGAGGCGAATGTTTACAGATCCGAATTACAAAAACGCGGCGTTAGCACTTATTGAACTCTTCTTTGGAAATGTTTAATCACACAATAAAACAGGAACTGTTTCGTTACATCGGCACGAAGCACTTTTACAATTTTATCTGTATGTTGTGTGTGTCTACTGCACTCAGTTCCGATCGACACTGAATTGACAATTGTAAATCAAATCCATTAGAATTTTATTATTCAAACGCTCGCGTCGGTATGCAGTCTTCTCTCTTCAATTCACTTTTTTAATTTATATATATATATATATATATATATATGTATATAATATAAAAATAAAAAAACATGCTCTAGGTTTGAAAGCATTCAAATGATATTAAAAAAAGGGATTAAATTATATATATTAGAGCTGAGATTTAGAGCGGCATACAAACACACACCTGCATCTATTTAAATTTATTCGTTTTTTCCCCAATCCTTTATCAATGACGCAAATACAATTACGAGTCGTATTTGATCTTGATGGCGTATTAGACAGTCTAAACATCGAATATATGAAAGTAATTAATGTAAAAAAATTAATCAGTTTAAGGTGAGTCTATAAATTCGTTCGTATTCGTCTCATACGATGGAAGGTCGTAAAATGTGCGGAATTAACGGGAAGAGACAATAATTTAAACTTATCGAACGTATAGTTTATAAACAGTGGAAAGTTTCATTAATATTCTTTGTCTTGATTTAGCGAAATTAATCTGTGTGAGAAGGAATTCTTGTGGAAAACTATCGGATACAAAAAATTGATTATGTAAAACAATCATGAACGCATTCATTGATAGTTAGGCCGCTGGCAGCCGTCAATGTCAGCGGTAAAATCGAACAGTCATGCTAAAAATAATCATTCGGTGAATATGGAAAGGCATAAAGGAAGGGTGTGCTGTTTTACATACACCTTCAATCGGCCGTTGGTTGAGTGATTTGGTCGACGAAATGGTAGAGAAAAGACCATTCACTGGACAAAAGAGAGCTATAAAATGATTTTATTGGACAATGCTAGGCATGTTGTTCTTACTACTAAGCAAACTAACTTTAATTTATATATATATATATATATATATGTATATATATATATATATATATATATATATATATATAATATATAAAAATAAAAAAAACATACTCTACGTTTGAAAACTTTTAAATGACATTAATAAAAGTGATTGATTTTTAAAATTTAGAGCGGCATACTAACATATACCTGTGTCCAACTAAATTTATTATTTTTTTTTCCTTTATCGACGAAGCAAATACAATTCTGTCGCGTTTAATCTTGATGGCGTGTTCGACAATCTAAACATCGAATATATGAAAGTAATTAATGTACAAAAAACTAATCAGTTTCAGGTTAGTCCGTATTTATCGCATACGAGGAAAGGTCATAAAATTTGCGGAAATACCGGAAAGAGGGATGAAACAAGACCGGTCATTATTTTTCTTTTCAATACATTTTCGCACTTTTCAGATCTTTGAATAAGTTTCTCTGAACGCACAGAAAATTGTTTTTGTGTTTGAAAGTTCCGTTTCGACTCCTTCATCATCGACGGATTTCTTTCCACTTTCCACTTTTTTTTCAATTCGAGAACAATCGATAGCGGTTAGATCTGGCTTATATACGGATGATGGATTTTATACGGGGGATGGTTCGGAATTTCGAAACCGCATTTTTGGATGGTAGCGATTGTTACATTGCTGTGGCGAACAGGTGCGTAGTACAGCAATTCCCAATTTTTCTCTTCTTTTTTCCTTCACTGCTGCCCTTAGTCATTCCATTATAGTGGCGTGGTATTGTCGAGTTATAGTCAAACCCTTATCTTTGTAATCGATCAATGACACACCTTCTGTACTTCAAAAACAGTGGACAATAGCTTTCTGATCAACGGAGATACTCTAAACTATTTAGGGGATGGTGTACCCTTTTTATACCACTGCTTGGACTTCTGTTTTCATTCAGGCTCATAGTGATGAACCGATGTTACTTCTTCAGTAACTATTTGGTACAAAATTTCATCGGAATTGTTTTGACAGAGATTCAAAAAACTCCCTCGACGCTTCAGAACGGTGTCAAATTTGAAGCGGCGCGAGCGTTCTTGGTACCGGCCTCGTGCTGATCTTTGACATGCCAGAACGATTATGTGAAATGTTCAAAACGTTTATTAGTCGATTCTCCGACCATTTCTGCTATTTGTTTTTCATTTAAACGGACATCATCCAATATCAATTTCTCTACTTTCTGAATGCACTGTATAGTCCTGACCTCGTTCTCTCGAACTATCACCAATTGTGTCCATCCGAAGACAATTATCGAAACACATTACATTTTAATCGCATTTGGATCCATTTGACGCTGTTTAACGTGAGAGTACTCGAATAATCGCAGTTCGGATATAATCTACATAAATTATAAATAAAAAACGGAAAAACAATATAACAAGTTTGTTTACTTGATTAATATGTATTGATTCGAATGGTAGATGTAACACAAAAAACTATTGTTTATATGAATACAGAATTTACATATATAATGTTTCATGAAAAAAAACTGTATAAAAATGGGAAAAAACATCCTTGAATATATAATGCTTGATGTAATAGTTTTTATTGATGATAATTATTGTACCCATGTTACCTTATTGGGCTGCAAGAAAAAGATTGTTTGTTAAATGAGTGTTTTTTTTTTTATTTTTAATGTCCGCTTTTTATATAAAGACAGTATTATTGTCTGAAATTTCGTATTTGCTATTGAAACAGAACCGACTGTACGTTTAACAAAATGTTCTTCGGTAGTACTTGGCGAAAAACTGATTTTATAGACCATGGAGATTACTTTTTACCAAGGACGGATCTGTATGAAAACTTTAGAGTTTAAGCTTCACGGCACCGCTTCGTAAGCGGCCTCACAATGAACGAATTTTTTTACAAAAATCCGCTGTACAAATAAATAAAACATGTCAAAGGCAAATATTGAAAGGCGTGATTTTTTAATTACCACTGTTGTACAATTTTGTCATTTTGAATTCGATTGCATTTGTAGTTTTATATGTTTTCTCGAGAAACATAAAAAAAATGTAAGAACATACTTCAATAATAACCGATAAAATTCCATAAAATTAGATATTTTTCTGTGAAAAAACACGGTGTATTATCTGATAGTGTCCGTTGGAAGTCAACTTCATTAATTAAAGGTAGATTTGTCATGCTACTTTTTAAGTAAATTTATTTATATTTTTAATATTATTATTATTATTAATATATATATATATATATATATATATATATATATATATATATATATATATATATCTTTTCTATTCGGAAACAACAATTTGAAATGGGATGATAATTTTAATTGGATGTAGGAAAATAATTAGATTGGTAGAAAAATAATTGCGGTTTATGACCTTCAAATTCGAATATTTTTTTTAAATTTAAATGGTTTTAAGTGATCCAGAACTGTCTGATGACTGACGCCTAACTTTTGTGCATGGTTCTGATTCAACTATCACCTTCAGTTGGTCGTTATGAACTGAAGAAGAACGTCCGCGATCTTCTTCATCTTCAAGGCTCTCGCCTCCAGCACGAATTTTTTGAAACTACACTAGTTTACGAGCAGTTTCTGCTACTTTACCGCCCGTTTTGAACATAAAAAAATGCTCTTATTTGATTCTTTTACATCTATAATTCAGTGGACCAATTTGAAGAGAAACTAATAATAAAACTGAAGTCTATGTTACCAAAATACAGACCGGAAAATGCGCTTTACAATTATATTAGCATGAACACGATGAAATGACACTTTAATTGAAAAAAATAAGGCTAGGGTTCAAAAAACAAACACCGCAATTATTTTCCTACCAAGCTGATAGTTTTTTTTTATTATTAAATATTTTAACGTTAATAGATTTATTTATAAAGAATTTTATTAAAAGCATAAAAAATGGTTATCGACAATCAATCTCTGGAGTAGAACAAAACTACTGAATTAGTTCAATTGAATAATTCAACCGCATTTCTGTGTACTAATTTTAAAAAGATTATTCTTAAGACGAGGTCGCCAAAGTTGGTAAAAGTTAAACACAAAATTTATTTAGAACAAGCGTCCTTGCGTTGAGTCATAGTTTTAACAAATAAATCAATACACAATCATCGATACTTTCTTCTTTGTGTTTGTTTTTGTTGCCTTGAAAAAATATGAAATTCTTTTTGTTCCTGAGAGCGGTCACCCGAATCTTGCACGACGTCCTGAAATCCTAGTTACGAACTTAAATATAATACGATTAAAATTTTATCATGTTTGATAACACCAGAAATGTGTTTAATAAATCCTCAGTTTTTTTTTGTTCCTTCGTGATCAGTTCTCTGAATTCAATTCTCAAAAAACTATACATAAGTGATCGATCTCGACAAAAGTCGTAGTCGTATTTTATTGTAATCAGCAAAACAGCCGTCGATTTTGTGCAGTTACTCTTTGTTCGACTGTACGTTTTTTTTTTTTATTTAGCATCAATATTTGCTTTCTTCTCATGATTATGAATTAATTTCAATGTTGAATTCAAAGGTAAATGATGATTTTTTTATGAATTTATAAGAAACTGGATACGTTATAAAAAAGTGTTATGGTATGTATTTTAATTCGTTTTATATACGATTTTTATCAAAACAATTCTGTTAAGCGTTGTCACACGATTACATACAGAATGTAGGTGGAAAAGAGTAGACGGATACTGTTTGATACTTTTGAAATTTACTTATAAAGCCGGGGCCACACATGCGGCTATTCGCCGGATAGTGTTCGCTTAGTGTTTTTCGCCGGCCGATAATAAACGGCCCAGATGTGCATATCTGCTTGCATTGAACAAATGCACCTAAAGTGTAGACGAGGTGCATCTTTCACAATATGCAGATGCTCGTTGAGACAAGAGAGACAAAAGACCGACATCGGATGAGAACAGCGAATACCGAGGCTTAAGCATTCGCGTTCGCAGATCCATCCACACATTCGGCGTTCGGCTAAATTTTGGTCGGTGTTCGATGTATGCACGACGACCAAAAAATGAATAACTTTGATCTTGGCAAGGACGATTTGATAGATGAATCTCGTTAAGGAGATCTGTCAATTGATGGTTGATTCTTTAATCGAGTAACTCACAGTATGGATACCACAAAACTCGGAAATTCTAAAGAAAGAACAGACTACACGATACTTGTTCCGAGCTATAAAAATATTTGTGTTATTCGGGTGCCGCGAATGTTGACCGCAGTAACGGAAACCGAACCTGACATCAGATATGATATCATCCGGTTTCCACTTGTTGTCAACATTAAAACGTGGTCTCTAAGGGGGGTATTTCTATTCCGACGATCGAATAAAGGCCAGTGAGAAGTCTTCGCGGGTCCTCTGTCGCAGAGGCCATGGAAAAATGCTGCAGCTCTTTCCGATCCGTAGAATAATTAAGGTTTTGGAGCAGTGCGAGTCTGTAATCTGTTTTAGAGCAGTGCGATGCCATAACGCTTGGTACTCATTCCGGTGGTGAGGCCACATGTCCTTCAGCGCAAACAATGTAAACGGTTGGCCGGAGAAACAAATCATAGATCACTGATGACATGAATAGACTTGTTACACGATAACAAAACGGCGATTTCTTAGATAAACAAAGACATCATTTCGAAAACTATGTTCGAACCTTCTTTTTCTTTTATTTTCATTTCAATATCTAAAACTATTCAAAAGTTATGATCACTTATCGAACATTTTTAGTACCCTTTCTACATATGCAAAAGCTTTCGTTCTCACACACTCTACCCAGCCTGCCTGTCTAAAAGAATTTTCTAGATACAATATTAGTCGAATCAAGAACACAACAAGGCAACGTAATCGACTGATTTGTGTTCAATTAGTTCTAAATTAACAAGAAGAAACGACGACCGATAAACGCAATGATTCAAATCTAATTTGGTACGATTTTCAATGCAAGAAAATATGAATCTATCTTCGTTTTTTTTGACGATATCATCACAACGATTAATTTTATTATCGCAGGCGCGGATATTTGGTGTTTTATGATTTTCAAGTTGAATAGAAAACTTTGCTTTCTTTCTAATCGATTATACTTAATATATTCTAATTATATTAATTCTAAAACGGACTGTCAGTACATTTAATATTCATTAAAATCCAAGTCACGCTCAAAAAAAAACTCATTGCATACATTAATTGTAAAGGATAAGATTCTATTCTTGTTTGTGCGTTTCTCACACTAAAACGCATAGAATTCAATAGGTGATTGTTTCTTTAGGCAAGCTTATTGTATATACATATATATATATATATATATATATATATATATATATATATATATATATATATGTATATATATGTATGTATGAGTTATTAGAGTTAATAATTTAAGTGATTGACATATGTATTCGTACATATTAACACTGGTTAGCATATCAAACATTAACGAGTGACCGACAAAAAAATGATATTAAACTTATTTGTAATTTGAATTGTTTTTTATTTATGTTGTTCTGTTCGGTAACTTGAAAAATAGAAATACTAATCGAAAATGAAAGCGTGTACTAATCTTTTTTTACCATGATATTTTTTGTCAGATGAAAAAATCTAGATTTTAAAACAAGATTCCTGTATTTAATCTCTAGAATTTACTAAAAAAAAAATAAATATGTTCGACACAAATGTATGCATTCACAAACACACACACACACACGCACACACACATATATATATATATATATATATATATGTGTGTGTGTGTGTGTGTGTGTATTGTATATATTATTTTTTCCATTCGAGTTTTGAGTTAAATAATTTTCTTAAATAATTTTTATAATTCAATAAATTATTTACGTTAAATAATTTTTATAATTGAACAAATATTAAATGTCATTGAACAAGCATAAACGCCGCTGGTTCGGCCACGCCATGCGAATGGGTGATGAAAGGAAGCCGAGACAATTCGTGGAGGCAAGACCGTATGGCGCGAGACCTCGTCGACGACCTAGCGTCACGTAAGAGGATTGTATATGAGAGCTGGTCTGTAAAGTAAATAAAAGCGTGGCGGAAATGAAGAGAAGGACGATCGATGTCGATGGAAGACCTTCACCGAGGCCCCTCCGACGCTCTGAAGGCAACTGGGAAAGATAAGGAAGAAGAAGCAGAATGAGCATAAACACTATATTTTTTCCCCATAGTTTCCAATTTTGAAGGGCCGCAAAAATATCGGTTATCCCAGGCCCCGCATTTTCTCTGAAAGTCCTGCATATATATATATATATATATATATATATATATATATATATATATATACATATGGAGGATAAATAATATTCTGAAAGGCATATAAATTAAAAAACATTTATACCACTACTATTGATATTTGGCTGACTGACTGACAACGACCATTTTGAGTTGATAAATGGACACACTACATCAATATTTTGGTACCATTTTGTAGTTGTTTACGTGCCTCGCAAAAAAAATCATTCAAAACCCGTTCATTTACATTATTTTATGGACAAGTTCCCATTGAAAATGCATTTATGATCTAACAAACATGCAATATGATAGGTGTGTGTTCAGCTTATCAACACTATTCTAGTGAGATAAATGAGTAAGTGTGTTTGTAAAATTATCAAAATATATATATATATATATATATATATATATATATATATATATATATATATATATATATATACATATACATATATGTAAGTATCGAGACGAAAAAAGTGCAATCGTCATGAAAGATTTCGAATATCCCTAAACAAGATACAAATACATTTAAATGCCTTCATGTAAACTTATGTAATTCAACCGTATATTATTAGACTAACATCGATTTGAACCACATGAATATTCATTTAGCATTTGACACGTGTGATATATTATTTAAACACAATGTGAAACATTAACATATTTGCATATAATAAATAAAGGAAAGAAGGAGTGCATTGAATGTAAATTTCATTTATCGAGAATAGCGGCAGAAAAAAATGATTTATACGTTTCATTTCCTTTAAACTATCCAAACTGATATATTAGTGAACGTGAAATGTTAGAAAATGCAGGAAACAAACACACACGTTAGAAAAATGTTTAATTCATAGGTGATTTTTTGGTAGGTAATCGAATCATGACCGTGTTTTTTTTTCGTATTTGCATTTTCTAGACAAGCATGCTCTTTGCTAGAGGGACGACAGTCAACTTGAAAAAGATGTTTGTCCATTTAAATCAAGAATAGTGCAAAATAGACAGTATATATTTTTTTATCAATTATGTAACTGGGCAGAAATATAATAACAATATTTATTTAGGGATTTTTCAAGGATTACTTACATTGAAAACGCTCTGAAAAAGTCCAGCAAGACGGTGGTTTCTATAAGCTCGTGTATGCAGGCTTCGATAACTGGACGGTCAAACTAGTGTCTTCTTATCGGACCGATCCTTCCAGCTGGGAATAACAATTAAGCATGAGTATTTAAAAACGGCCCAACGTGTTGAAAATCTTCAATAGGGTCCCCCATTTTTAATTAATGGAATGGCGCTAGTGTGCCCTATTGCAATACCTTCAAATCATATTAATTTTAATATAAAGTTTCTCTCCAGAATTATGATAGAATTATGTTGTATACCTGATCGATGGTGCTTGCGTCGACGATTCAGTCAAATTCTTCTATTTATATTTCTGGAAAACTTGTCGAAAAGTGAAAGTAAACCGACAGTTTATAATGCTTCAAGTGGAAAGTGGCAACGTTTGACACACTGAAAATTATATAAAATGAAATTAATATGAAGTAATTCACCGAGATAATCCACTGAATCATGAAAAACACTTATATGGTGAATACTACATCACAGTTGATATGTTGCTGATTTCATAGAAATAATTTAATATCTAAAATTGACTCTCTGTATGGATGACTTTTGGTTATTACAATTGTGCGCGTTAAAACACTGACTGAACTATCGTTCGTCGTATGGACAGCTGATAATTCTTACGGGGAATTAAGATCTGCTCCAAAAATGATCACGAGTTGGTCACTGGCAATGCTGGAATTTATACATTGTCTGAAAATCACTCAGGTTGAATGACGATTATAGGACATTTCTGAAAATCGCTCTGACTGGACGGCGTGGCTGTCGTATAATCTGTTGTGTAATGCGAATATGTAAACATAAATACGTGGGCTGTTTGATGAATATGGCAAAAAAGTAAGTTAAGCAAGTTCTCCGCGAATTTCATCCCGCCGAGTCAAATTTTCAAGTTTGGAAAGAGGAAGAAGTCGCACGGGACTGAGTGTGGAGAATAGGGTGGACGAGGAATCAATTCAGAGCCTAATTCGTGCAATTTTGCCGTCGCGACGGTCGATTTGTGGGAACGGCGCGTTGTCCTGGTGAAAGAACACTTTTTCGTGCGCCGATCTCGGCCGTTTTTGTATCAGCCCTCCTTTCAAACGGTCCAAATAATGATGCATAATAGGCTCCTGTTATCATTGTCTCCTTTCGTTGAGTAGTCGATCAGGATGATTCGTACGGAATCTCAAAAAACAGTGGCCATCACCTTCGCAGTCGACAAAACGGTCTTCGCCTTCTTCGGCGCACTTTCACCGGTCGTTGTCCACTGCTTTGACTGCTGCTTCGACTCAGGTGTACAGTGGTGGATCCATGTTTCATCGACGCAAAAAAACGTGCTCGTTTTTCTCCATTTTTGCGGCCACTACTACAATGATCGCTTCAAACATCTGTAGAACGTGGACAACGCGTCGCTTCTGGCTAAAATTTCGCCTATGCTAGTTTGAAAAGTGACACTTGATAGCCGCGACGTTACCAGATGAATCGTAGCGCCGCATCATATAAATTTACCAAACTTATCAAACGACCATCGTAGATGTTATTTTCTTTAGATTTCGGATTTTTTTCTGATATTCCTTTCATTCCATAGGTTTTCGTTTCTCTTGCTGTACGTGGAGAATCTTCTTTAATTCCAGCATTTTTTCTGCCTTGCCTCTTTTACATGTGTCTTCATTATTCATAAAAAATTATAAAAAATCTTGCACAGTACCTGTAAGAAACAGATAGTGTTAATTTTCATTTATACATTTGTTATTTCTAGCTGCAACATGCATGCACGCCTGTAAGTTTGTATGTATACATATGTGCAGCTGTATATATATATATATATAAACACACATATACAGTATTGGAAGGAAAAATATCTCTCTGTACACTTACCTCACACGAATGCAGCAGGCAGATGAGATGAGAAGACTGGAATTATTTTAATTTAGTACAAATTGTTAGACTGAGCAAAAGAACAGTTTCTGACATAATAAAAACATATTTAAACAAGATTAGTTAGTGAATATTTTAGAATTAATTCTAAATTATTCACTACCTTTATACATAGGTAAATACTAATCAGAAAAATGCTGTTCAACAACTATTAATCAAATTAACTTTATTCAGAGGCGAATAAATGCTTTATATATTTATATATTGTTAATTAATTTTCATATATTTTAATCTATATCCATCGACAGGTCTACGTACTGAAAACAATACATGGTGTTAGAGTATAATTATTAGTTTACACTTTTAAGGTTTTCATAAAAATACCAAATAGATAAATAAATGTATATTTATATTTAAAAAAAATACACCTTCATCTACTCTACTGTCTACGAGACCACATATCAAAATAAGCTTCGACTGTTTACCACTATTATTCTAAATGCACCGTATCTGTACTTACACGATAATCGTATATTAATGTGATGTCGTGAGTGACGCTTATAGATGCAAATAAGGAATAAAAATTCATTTACCAGACGAAATGAAATGTTAATCGAAAGAAATCTAATATTTTAGTTAGAAATTCAAGCGTACTTTCATAAATTAATTTTTCACTCCTCCAGAAACCACGAAATTTTTTTTCCGATTAAAAATTTTTAATAATCGATAATTAATCATTTTTTCTTGTTGTTTACATGAATTTCGATAGTGATGCCATCGTCCTAAGTCAGTGAAAAATCTGCTGTTTTACTAAATGCGTATAAGAAAAAATGTTCAATAATTAGTTATCGAACATTTTCAACCAGAAATTTTTTCTGTGGTTTGCGAAGGATCGATAAATTCATTTGTTGAAATAAATTTAGTCACGGCATTAAAAACTATACTGTGAATTTAAATTCAGTTTAAATATGGTATGAAAATGTGAAATAAAACTAACTTTGATAAATGAATTCTGTTTCCATTTGACGAATCACACCAAAACTTTTCAATTAAAAATATTCAATAAATTACTATTGATTATCGTTTACATGCATTTCGACGGAAAATCTTTTTCAGTTTTTCTGGAAAATAATTAATAATAATTGACTGAATATCTTTGAAAAATTTTGGTGTGATTCGTGGAGTAAAAATAGAATTCACTTGTCAAAGTGATTTTAAGTACAGTACAGAATTGTTTTGTGGAATAAACCATATTTCAGATTTTCATGATGTTTTATATTCATTTCACTGTGGCAACTTTGGCACTTTATTTATGCACTAAAATTTATCATAGTTTTGAATTCAGAAGATTCCATTTCCTGGTTATATTAGTATCAACAACTTCTAAACTATTAAATGCATGTATATCTGAAAAATACAAAAATATACATGTATATATATGTGTGTGTGTATATGTATATATATATATATATATATATGTATGTATGTATTTGATAATTTTTCTAATGTTTCCAGTTAGTTAATTTAATATACAGATAAACATTTAATAAAAGTTGCAAACATAGAAAACATGCAACATAAAGGAGTTTTCTGTATTTTCTTATTGAAAAATATATTTAATTCAATATAACAAAATATAAAAGACTACTTTATTTATACGAATTCCTAATTTAAAGAAAGTTTTAATGAATTCATTGCAATTGAGATGACCAGCCTAGTATTTACTAACAATGTAATGGACGAATATAGTTATTTCGATATTTTACATAACAATTTAAAATGCAGAAAAACTTGGAAACTTAAAACAAATTTCTTTAACACTAAACGTAAGATTTATATTATTTGCAAGTATTTATTGTACGTGCCTAAAAATTTTTGAAAAGTTTCCTGCCTGTTATCGAATATTATAGGTTGATTATATAGAAAATTTATAGGTTGCGATGGATAGAAGAATTGGGAAAAATCACATCAGTAGCAAAGCTATATTTAAACAGTTTTGCAAGTGAATGTGATAAAATTAGATCAGAATACATGCAAACTTAGTTTTGTCCATATTTAAGGACTAAAGACTGCTTTGGTGTGGAATATCAATCCAAAAAAAATATAAAAATGACATTTACCGAAAATACTGACATATTCGGTTTGAATTGAACTGTAATGATTTCACGAAACTTCTTTCTCAGTTAACTATCGTATTCAATTTGTAAATGAATTTATTTTTTTTACATCTTAATATAAGAGATTCGATCGAAGAGGCACGTTTAAATCTATCGTCACGAGATCGTGTCGAGGTAACTATCTTACTCTTGTGCATCAGATATCGTTCGATCGTCGCATCGATGATATAAGACGGCACCGACATATTGATGTGCGGGAACGACATCTGCGTGTCATCGCTGGCGGTGTTACAGACGATGATTCCGAGGAGTTCGCCCGTCGGTCGTACGATAGCGCCGCCGCTCGCGCCCGGTTGAACGCAACAGCTCGTCTGAATCATACAGTCGGAACACTGTGCGACCGACCCTCTCGTGATCGTCGGTAACGGTCGGGCCGAACTCCCGAAAAACGGGAATCCGAACGCGAAGACCTGTTCGCCTGATAGAAAAAATATGAAGGCGAACTACGATACGCCGTGCAGATAGAAGAATTCTAAACCGACCTTTATTAGCCATACTTTTCGCAAACATCACGCTCTCCATTTCATCGATATCTTTCGGCTCCGCTTTCAAGATAGCGATATCGTATTGTCTGTTATCTTTCGTACGATATAGTAATTTTACACGGAATTTAGTTTTCGTCCAGAAGCATTCGATGTCTGATTTCTGAAACGGGACGAAAAATAAAAGTTTATAAATTAATATTTCACACCGTCTATCTTCGAACACGAGCGTTCGAATTCATTTTTTCTGTACTCGTTACCGACACACATTTATAATGTCGACGACGAACGTTTTCCTAGACGACTTACGTGTTTGACGACGTGCGAACTCGTTACGATCAAGCCTTCGTCTTTATTGACCAGAACTCCCGAACCCCAGCCGGCTCCGCAGCACACTTTAACGATCGATCTATCGACGTGGCCTGTGAAAACGGTCAGTCTGTCGATTACTAGTATTTAAACGGTGACGGTATCGTCGCTCTATAAAAAACGCGTAACACCGTCGAACGGAATCGATCACATCGGGCCTACAAATTAATTCCGTGCCTCGTGCGATACGAAACGAATGTCGACAGGGAAACGCAATACATTTCAATCATCGGGGGATTTATACCCCGCATCGTTTCTGTAAAATCGGCTCGAAAACAATATCTATTTTAACATCGATCGCTTTCAAGACACGCGATTTAAATAATACTGACTTGTAAGTGAAACCGCTGTCGAATCGCGTTCCATAGAACCACTAGACGTTTCGTCGCCCAGAATTGATTTTAACGTCACGCCTAGAGTAAAACCGACCCACTCGTCTTTCCAGAAACTTATCGAAGACAACACGATGCCGATCGGTATTTTTTGGATATCGCTTTTGCTGTAATGAGATCGACTCGTTAGAATTTTTCGATCGGTGAAGAGAGTTTTGTTCTGAAGGATGTCGTTCTTTTAGATGATCCGAGTATCTGTTCCTCCTATCGGATTCGGCACGTGTGCTATCTTCAGATAGATATTAGAGACCGTCTCGAATCTGTAATATCTATCTGAAGATCGTAAACGTGCTGAAATTAGTAGTGGAGGACAGACTCTCAGATTAACCAAAAGGGTGAAGAGTATCAGTGAACAACGCATCGAAAGTATCATAGCTAGAGGCTCCTTAAACGAAATGTACTCACGTGTCGGAGTTTATTTTAAAAACGGGACCGCCTTCGGAACCCGGCGCCGCAGAAGCATCCGTCAAGAATAAACAATTCGACGGTTCAACAATCGCTGATACGACGCCTTCACTGTACGAATTGATGAACGAAATACTCCCGAACGGCGTAGTCTCCAAGCAGATTCTATCGCCACGGCCGAACGGGACACGGCAGCACCGACGCAATGTTTCCATACAGTCCGAGAGGGCTTCTGTCGAAGCGTTCCTCCGGTTCCCGTCGACCAGTTCGAAGAACATGAACGACGTAAAAATATCCGGATACTTATCACTGCTGATGTAATCTTTGTACTTCTCTTTCCTGCCGTCCCTAATCGTCGCCCAATCGAACAGATTCGTACGAAACACTCGAGCCAGCTCAGTGCAATTTTTGAAGTGGACCAATTTCGCTTTCTTCCGCACGATGTTCGGCGCCTGTGCTCCGTTCGTATCGTTTCTGAATTTCTCCGATACGCATCCCTTCAATGATACCGAACGATACTCTGTCTTTTTATCCGACCGGCGCGTTTCGAGCAATGCGGATGTGTCGAGCGTGTTGCTAAGGCTTTCAGGAATCTTTCCGAGAACATTGTTCTGTATTAAAGGTGCGAGGACTGATCCGGACGTGATAAAGATCGTCCCGTTTACAAGTAATGCTGAAGCTCGTAGGGTTATGCCTTTTAAACGATGCTCGACTAAAATCCCCTCGAACGTTGGCGTGTGTCTCATGATGAAATCTGAAATAATCACATGAAAAATAATTAGCGAGACATATCAATGATCACGATAGTTTTCTTCATTGTTTCCAAATTCAGTTTCATCAACGAATTTTCCATCCGCTCCACAAATAAAACGATTTTCCGAACAAAAATCATTCATTATCAATCGTTTCTGACTGTTGTCTGTGTACATTTCGATAGCGACACTGTTATCCTCAAAACGTTAATGTAAAATCGAAATGCGTGATAAAGATGATTAATAATCAATTACTGAACATTTTTTGATTCGGAGTTGTGGGGAGGGTGAAAAATTCGTCCGTAAAAACCATCCTATATAGACAAACAAGTAAAACAAATAGTTGTTTTAGAGTGTATTCAATTGAAAAATTGAGAAAACTACACTGGTTTTCACATATTCTTCATCGTACAATCCTTTCTGATCTCGAGGCGAATGAAAGTTCAAAAATTTTGGACTTTACATGATGTCCCAGAGATCAAGCCATTGAAACATACCAATCCACGATTTTTTAAAACTTTGGTAATATTTATTAGATGCATATTAAATGTACAAATTAATTCTGTACGTTTATATATATATATATATATATATATATATATATATATATATATATATATATATATATATATATATATATATATATATATATATATATATAGAAAATGAATGTTCATTTATGGAAAAATGGAATACATTTCAACCCCCAAAATATGTTTTCTATAGCCATGCTCCAACCATCAGGTAAATGACGAATCCCCTGTCGAAAAAATATGAAGTATTTGAGTCGATGAAGTCTAATGCTTGCACTGTTTCGAAATGAATATCAGCCAGGCGATGCTAGAGCGACTGGAACAGGTGAATACGCCACACGGGGGAGAACTTTCGAGCCCAACGAACAGATAAGAAGTTTTGGTCCTATTTGCGACTTACGGCCTAGCATTGTCGTGCTGCATAATAGCTTGTCTCGTTACCTCACCAGTGAATGGTCTTTTTCACTCGAATTCGTCACTCTGGCCGATGAGCGATGTTCAGAATTAACAGTCAAACCAGATTCGAACAACTGATGATACGGCACGCCGTCAATGTCCCGCCAAATACACAATAACACTTCCTTGATGTGATTATTCGGTTTCGGCGTCGACGGCGACGGTTCACCGGGTGCGACCGTCGATTCCCGATACTTAGGATTGTCGCATAAAACCCTCTTTTGTCGTACGAAACCCACCCCCAACGGTACGAACTGAAACCCCGCGAAACAGAACGCTGTGAGGAAACTGGAGCGGCGGCGTGCATGTGTAATGTGTAACGGCGTGTGCACGGTCTTATATATTCCAGCAATATATTGCGTTTTTAAATTGTAATCGTGCGGAACCCACAGCATATCATTTATATTTTTACTAAATATATAAACAGGGTATTGGCTCCTGGTAGAATAGAGTTTGCCAGGAAAGAAAAATTTAAAAAAAAATAATAATATTAATATTTATCGATAATTATTAATAAATTAATTAATAAAATTAATATAAATTAATATTCTATACTTATAGCGCGGAAGTATCACTTTATCCGCTCATTTCAACACCCTCACACACATTTATATATATATATATATATATATATATATATATATATATATATATATATATATATATATATGTATGTATGTATGTATGTATTTATGTATGTTTACACTTAAATATGAAATTTATGTTTTTGTCTTTTATGTGCAACATTCTGATCTGATCTGTACATGTTTTATGACTGACGAGTTGTCGTCACCTGTAATTAGACAGTGCCCGTATATGTTTAATAAATAAATAAAAGCATCGACTCAATTTGTCCACATAATATTGAGATATTATTCGCTATATAAAAAGCTACAAATTGTTATACAATGAAGTTGACAAGTACTGTTTGGTGCGCCGGCAGAACCTCCGCACTGTAGAAACGGTCCTAATCGAAAATATTCAGCGGTCAAGATACAAAGAGGAATTCAAATACATATTCTGGCTGCCGCGGACATTTTCTGATTATGATTCAGTGCTGTCGGCGACGCATCTCCAGCAACTATCTTCTCGATTCAAATAAAACGCACATTGTCCACCCTGGACGTGTATCCTCGCCGTAATTGAAACCGAACGAAAAAAATACAACGACGTAATACGTAATGTTAATACGCTTTAAGTATGCAAGACTCAACAGCACATACGTCAGTCTCAATTCTACTACATCTGTGGAAAAAACTGTGTAATTTAGATCCGTAATGAGATAGAGCGATCCAATAATGACTCGAATCCATTGTCGGCCTTAATTGTGAAAAATTTGCTAGTCACTCTGTGTGGCATGATTCATAATTACAATGTGAGATTATTGAAAAAAAAAGTATGAAATTAGTATCATGTTGTTGATTCTACGCGGAACGCAGGCGGCGACGAAACTCGGCTACTATTGAATGAAACCGAGCGACCAACTCTCCCTGCATGGAAATTTACAAAATTTTGTTTTGTTTGTTGTTAATCCGCGGAAAGACTCGACACTGATGTCGGCGTCGAAATATACCCTTTTCCATATAAAACGAGCTGATTATTAAATAATGGAAACGTACATACATACATATATATATATATATATATATATATATATATATATATATATATATATATATATATATATGTATATTAAATGCGGATTACTAATTGTTCTTATTTATTAGAATATTTTCCTACAAGTTTCTATAATTACTTCAGTCTTGAATAAAATTATATCACAGATAATATGTTCGTTCGTTACTTATTTTCATAAATGTGACTAAAGTAAGAGATATTTTTATATCAACGATTGAAAATAAATTGAAACATTCAAGTATGTTGTTTCAACATTACTTGTCCGCCGACGTTTTTTAAATCGCTAGTACAGAAGTTTTCTATACAAAAAAAGTCAGGCTTAATTGATTGCGGTTGATTTTTTTTTTACAAAAATATTATTATCGGTGCCCTGATCCAGAATAATTTCTGCTATTTACTGCAACCCACTTTCATACCGATAAACAGTAAGAATTCTATCATATCAAAACAGAACGGTAGCATGATTGTGATTACTGGATCGGACCTATGTAATTCGTATAAAGATAATTATAATTCTTAAACTATTTAACTGTTGACTACATTTTTATATTTTTAAATCACTTCTCTGATAAAAAAATATATAAAGTGAGAGACAATTCTGCGGTTTGTAAAAAAACAGTTCTTAAAATTCCAAACTGATCATATTATGTTTTTTTTATAATTAAAAAGCAGTCTTGTCGATGTCGTCGTCATCAAATGCTTTGTATTCGTGTTCTGATTAGTTGAAGGAGACCGCATTGTCTCTGTTCTGATTGGTTGACATCAGTCACAAGTATATAGCTCTTTCACGGTGTACAACGAAGGGGTGTATACGATTTCAGTGTAAAACTGATTCGAAATTTATGCAAAATATTGTATTCGCTGAGGCTTTAGAGTAAAAAAACTTGTCACATATTTCAACATTGTACTTTGATGTTACTCTCTATAAACTTTTCCAATGAAAAATGTGTGTATGATTTGTTAATTTCTGTTATTTGTTGGCGGGAAACGAGCGGGAGGCGAAGCTCCCTCGTAATTTTAAAAATTGAAAACAATACCAGTAGTTAGGCATGTTTGGTTGGTTGGCTATTGGAGTTTTAGAGCGTTTCGACTGCTAAGGTCATTACCGGCCGAACACAAATATAATTAAAAAACACACCCCTTTTGCGCACTTGCGTTTGAAACAACCACTTAATTCGAACGCTAAAGTATTTCATAAAAGACAGTATTTCTCTCAGCGAGTGGTAAAAAACACATATAAAGTTATGTACAGAAATCCATGGTAAGACAACATCGATAATTTCTGAGATATTAATCAAACTCGAGTTTAAGATAGATAGATATTTGAAGTTTAGGGGCGAGTCAACTGCTAAGGCCATCGGAGCTCGAACACGATTACAAAATAAAATACACTCCTGATTGAATATCTAGATTTTAACCATCACTTCGAACCTAAATGAGTGCCATGTTCATCACCTGAACATAAATCTAACGACAGAATCACATAAGGAACTGAACTGTTACAATTATCATTGATCTAGATCGGACGACGCATGTAAATAATATGAAAAAAGCTCGTAAAGCTGACATTATATTCAATTGTACAAGTCAAATATAGATTACGGATAAAGCGAATAATGAGGTTTCAACAGTGACAGTTCACTATTACAAAAATATTATTGGGACAGAAATGTCTACTGTCAAAGTACAAAACTAAATGGAACGAAAAAAAAACTGTTTCGGCTACATAATTCATGTGAATAAAGATTCAAAATCACTTTAAGGGTAACGATTAACGAAAATCAGTAATACATAATGTATGTACTTAGACAAAAACTGAAAAGAGAGGAGAAATCAGACAAGTGAATACCGAAAATTGAACAGAAGACAGAACTATTGCGATACAGGTGAATTAAAGGAAACTGAGACACAACACTGACGAACAGAATTGTAACAGAATGTAGAAAATAATAAACGTAGCTCGACTTTATCCCAAATGATTATGAAAATAAAGATTCGTTTTAAACAAACATTATTTGTTTCACCTTCTCTTTCTCTTTCGTTTATATATATATATATATATATATATATATATATATATATACATATAAACACACACACATTAGGTGTACTAATTAATTCCGTGCTTTTAAATTGAATCAATCATAAATCTGGTCTAACTAAAAATATTTCCTCGTCGTTTTACGATTTTCAAGTGCCAAGTTAGTTAATTATTTGTAACTTTAGGACGGTTTGACAGCTAAGGTCGTTAATGCCCGAACACAAACACAATTTAAAAACATACCCCGCTTGTGTACTCGTAAGAGTGCCAAACGCTTAACAAGAAGTCCATTAAAGATAATATTACTCTCAAAGAGAGATAAGAAGCACAAATAAAGGAGAACTGGACTGATAAAATACCTAATCTTGATTGGACAACACATATAAATAGGATAAAAAGAGATGAAACTCTGTTAAGACTCCGTAAGTTAGCTTTAAGTGTGATCTAGTCGGCTTTTGAAATTTTTTTCGGCGCCGTGAACCTGATAAACAGTAAAATAAAATCTGCAGAACATTAAAATAATTTGGATAGCTAAGTTAGTTAGGTTAGTCCCATACTAGTTTTACTGTCTTAGCTCGGTCGAACTGCACCTTAAAAGCCTCACGGCTAAGACGGTATCAGACTATGGACTATTTCTGTAGAATCCATTTAAAACTCTGTCCAGACTCTATATATTTAATGATAAACAATAAATTTCTTTCGATTTGATTGATCGAAAGAAATGAAACTCCTGAAGACAGACAAATTTTAAAACAGTGTGATCTAATATTAGGGTTCGCAGGATAAAATAGGCCTGAGGGATTCACATGCATGACGACACAATATGTTAAAATATAAAGTGCCAACATTAACATTTAAAAACACTATATATCTTGGCCAAGCAGTCGAGATATACTCACAAAACAGCAGTGAACACGATGATGTTCGAAAATGGATTGAATACTTCATCGACTCAGAGCCGCCATCTTCGTCAGTTACCTGTCAGACGGAACAAAATCATACAAAGCAATGGAGGACACTTCGAGGATCGGAATATATTAAATTTTCCCGTCAATAAACATTCGTTTTCTATGAAAAAAAGGGCACCGAATTAATGTGTACGCCCGACACAATCGAGAAGAATCAACTCGTGTATCTTCATCCGTGCTGAAATATTGAAAACTGAAATCGTTTCCGTTCCTCAGAATTCGTTTTATAACAGGTTAGACGTGCGGTCGAGGGGCGCGGAGGTGTCGGCATGAAATCACATGTTTATCGGACGCCCTCAGGGCCCAGTATCAGTTCAGCTGACCACACATAGCTGAGATTTTTTTCCGATATCTGTATATTAACATTCACTACATGCAACATTTTTGTCGTTGCACACGATAATCATTCTTTCTATACGCTCTTCGAGAGGAAACGACATTTCAACGTTAAATAATTATTTGAGTAGAAACCGACGAAAAAATGTGATTGTTATAGAATAAACAGTTCTGAAAATGCACAGAGATTTTTCTTTTCAATATACAGAGTGTATTAAATTTTATAATAATGTCAAACATTTCAAACGGAGATTATGTTTAAAAAATTGTGCATTTGTTGGATTCATGGAGAATAATTTCGGTTTATGCAATAAAGAGAAAATATATTCTCATGTTTTTTAAATTACTTACACAGACACACACACACACACACACACACACACATATATATATATATATATATATATATAAATGCTATCTTTTAGAAAAGTATTTTATACTTTTGTGACATTTTCTAATTCTATTTCTATTTCTATAAAATGTCAATTTAAATTAAAAACAATTGTTAGAGAATACACTGACACTACAAAATGAAACAGGTTGTTTACATTGAGCGTTTGTATTAAGATTTAAGTGAATGAAAATTAAATGATTTAATGTTATTAACTGACGAATACACATTGTAAACTTTCCGGTCAACTTGTCTAAATTTGAAGCCTATATGAAACGTTTCATCTCTTATCTGAAAATCACTCTTTCGCTCCACAAACAATCAGGGTTTCGTGTTAAAAATGTTCACTCGATTATCAACCATTTCTGATTGTTGATTATGAGAATTTCGATTTCATCATCTTTACAGCGATAAGGTAGAGAAAATGATCTAAAAACGTGGTTCGTGGGGCGAGAGAAAAATTGGTTTGTTAAAGTTAATTCTGGTACAGTTCTATTAGGCACGGAATTAAATTAATTCGGTGCCTTTTTTATAGAGAATGAATGTTTATTTATGGAAAAATGGAATACATTTCAAACCTGAAAATATCCCCCATCATTTTGTATAATGTACTAAAACCGTAGAATGTACGTTTGAATCGGTCTTTTCAAAAACTACACAAGTCATGTTTTTTCAAAATTGTTTTTTGTCGAAATTAGATCCTCGAGGGCTGCCCTCGTATTAAGCATTAAAATTACATTACCCACGTTATGCCTAGCTGTCGAACTTGATCATTTTTGTTGCCTAATGACCGTGATTCTGGAGTTATTAAAAAAACTGTACAGAAACATGATCGTATATATGTGCCTGAGGAATACGCTAATACGGTTACTCAATCCACCATAAAATTTTCAGTAAAAGAAACACAAACTGAGGAGATTTTCGAATTTAGAAAAATTATGACCTCATTTTACAAAAAAAAAACTGTTTATCAACTGAACCTTATGAGGGTAGAGTTCCGAAAGACCGGAAAAAAACAATTTGCTCCTTCAGCATACATGAGCTTTCAGTACGATGCTAATAAAGCTGGGGTGGCGGAGACTGAGGAATTCACAGATGGTCCATCAAAAAAGCACATTCCAGCTGTGATTTCACTTTCGTCTGCGAAAGCGTATGGATCGAAAATGTCGATAGAGTATAAAAATACAGATAATTTATAACGAGTGAATGATGGCATTTTGGAAGAATTCAGCTGGCCAACCGAAAAAATGGTAGAAACTCTGCTAGAAGCCGATGGCGAATATGATGATTATGCACCTTAATATTAGATTATAAGCGAGGTACATATTTGTGGGCCATAATATAGTGTTTTTTAAATAAATTATCATGATAAAAAAAATCTTTTTCAGACAATTCAGTACGCATTTAATACTATTCCCTGCAAGAACGACGTAAGTCGAAACAATATACGTTGTTTTTTATACATTAAGGTTTCATAGGACAGTAACTATTGAGCAACTAACAAATTAAAGACCTAAAAAACATATTAACCAAGAGAATATTTATAAAATCTTATTATTTATGTGATACGCAGTTTTTATTGAATCCTGTAAAATTGAAATTCTGTTACTTGTGCAGTTTTCGAAATGGCCGATTCGTTTGTATGTAGTGACCGCGTGAATTACCCTTATTGTGTTTGCCCCTAGTAATAATCATTCTTTTTTAAAACGAAATTTGCGCGCAGTTAGAAATTGTTATGTGTATGTACACACACACACACACACACACATATATATATATATATATATATATATATATATATATATATATATCAAGAAAATAAAAATTCCGATGAATGAATGCCATTTATTTAGGTATAGTTTCTTGTGATACTTTGGACGTCTGTTAACAGAATCCAATTTAGAAACCCAACTGTATTTTTCAAACGGATTTAAAATTGAAACAAGTATTGAATTCAGTTCTTGTACTATAAAAACATAAATCTAATCAGTACATGTTCAAAGACATGTTTTCATGTATTACCCAATCCGGATAAGTCGTTGTCTATTTCTGTTAATCTAAGAAAAAAAAAACGATTTTTTTTCTAAAAAAAAAAACACTAGATGCCTTGGAAATCTCTCTCTGTTCAGTATTACTTTTCCGGACCTCTGTCTTCCATTCGAATCCTATAAAAATCCGTCTGTGTGTGTGTGGCGTCGAGTGTTTAAACTTCGCTCCGAACGAGTCACAAAACAGACATTACACGTAATACGGATATTCTTCTGTACGGAGTATAAAGTAACGAACACGGCAGACAGCGTGGCATCTAATTTTCGTTACGTTCTCGCCAGAAAGAGACGGAGATCGGCCGCGTAGAGCGCGCGACGGAGGCGGCACGAATCACCTGTCGCGTTTCGCCGACGTGAATATTAACATAAAACATCCATCGAACAACGCTGCACGTTCGGCCGAACGTGATGTCCATTTCGACAAACAGACCATCGAAACACAATTTTGTTTTGGTTTATGTTTATAAAACGGCAGATATTTATGCATGTGCATATATTACGAGGCGTGTAATTAATACTTTAATTATATGTCGGATGAATCGTTGTCGCATGATATTAATTTGAAATTAATGCATGTCAAAATGTAATTATTCATTCGGAAATTAACAGATCATTTCGTGAGCCGCTGTCTTCTCTCTTTTTTTCTTGTTCGGTAATCACGTTTCTCGGCAAGGAAATTAATTCAGGACTTCGATGAAAAGTTATAAGGTATCGATGTGTAGGTTTCATTCAGAAAAACAATAAGGTTTTTTATTCATGCGGTCGCTACATACAAACGAATCGGCCATTTCGAAAACTGCACAAGTAACAGAATTTAAATTTTACACGATTCAATAAAAACTGCGTGTCACATAAAAATAATAAGATTTTTTTGAAGATTCTCTTGGTTAATATGTTTTTTAGGCCTTTCATTTGTTAGTTGCTCAGTAGTTACTGTCCTATGAAACCCTAATGTATAAAAAAACAACGTACATTGTTTCGACTTGTTACATGTCGTTCTTGCAGGGAATAGTATTAAATGCATACTGAATTGTCTGAAAAAGATTTTTTTATCATGATAATTTATTAAAAAAACACTACATTATAGCCCACAAATATGTACCTCGCTTATAATCTAATATTAAGGTGCATAATCATCATATTCGCCATCGGCTTCTAGCAGAGTTTCTTCCATTTCTTCGGTTGGCCAACTGAATTCTTCCAAGATGCCATCATTCACTCGTTGTAAATTGTCTGTATTTTTATACTTTATCGACATTTTCGATCCATACGCTTTCGCAGACGGAAGTGAAATCACAGCTGGAATGTGTTTTTTTTTTTTTTTGATGGACCATCTGTGAATTCCTCAGTCTCCGCCATCTCAGCTTTATTAGCGTCGTACTGAAAGCTCATGTATGCTGAAGGAGCAAATGTTTTTTTCTGGTCTTTCGGAACTCTACCCCCATAAGATTCAGTTGATAAACAGTTGTTTTTTTTTGTAAAATGAGGTCATAATTTTTCTAAATTCGAAAA
The DNA here is from genome assembly GCA_034766995.1 of Acanthacorydalis orientalis. Taxonomy (NCBI): domain Eukaryota; kingdom Metazoa; phylum Arthropoda; class Insecta; order Megaloptera; family Corydalidae; genus Acanthacorydalis; species Acanthacorydalis orientalis. The sequence continues at coordinate 936,195 of CM068315.1, forward strand.
TCTCCTCAGTTCGTATTTCTTTTACTGAAAATTTTATGCTGGACTGAGTAACCGTTTTAACGTATTCCTAAGGCACATATATACGATCATGTTTCTGTACAGTTTTTTTAATAACTCCAGAATCACGGTCATTAGGCAAAAAAGAACGACCAAGTTCGACAGCTAGGCACAACGTGGCTAATGTAATTTTTATGCTGAATATGAGGGTAACCCTCAAGGATCTAATTTCGACAAAAAACAATTTTGAAAAAACATGACTTGTGTAGTTTTTGAAAAGACCGATTCAAATGTACATTCTACGGTTTTAGTACTATTAGTATAGCGTGTAATATATGTTAAAGATTAGAGGAGAGAGAGAGTTAACAAAAATATGAGAGTGTGTGATATTTTGATAACAGTTATGAGTGTGTGTGTGTGTGGCGTCGAAAAGAGGAAAAATGTAATTAAAATCAGTGAATTTCCATCGAAAGGTCAGCCAAATCAAATCAATTTTATTCCATTAAACGTTTATTTACTGAAACGGGATAAACAAAACCATGCCTCAAAATTAAACAGAGTGTGCTTCAGACAAAACGAATTCTGCCTACAATGTGTTCACCAGTCAACAACCGTTTGCGTAAATGTGCAAATACAAATATAAATCATAGATTCAGAAAGAAACACTCGATACAATTATCAACACGACGGTTGATACGAATAAAAAAAACACAGATAAAATCGAATGCAATGTGATGAAAATAATAAAAGATATAACGATAGAAATTCATAGAGAAACAATTAAACAAGAAAACGTTGTGATGCGGAACGAATTAGAAAATTAAAAAAAGATTACCGATCGGAATGAAAATCGATAATAAAAATGAAAATCAATTAACTATGGCGTCGAACAATAAGAAAACGAATTACGGCGAGACACCTGATAAAAATTATGTAAAATAATAAAGGAAATAATGGATATACAAATGAACGAACGGTTTATAGACAAGGTCCGTAGCTTGCGGCTCTACAAAAAACCCAAGCCTGATAGAGGTTCGAATTCTCTCGAGAAATAATAAAAAAAGTTGCCACGGACGCTAGAAAAAGCTTCAAAGGTACAAATGTGATTGTCAGCGATGACTTTACTTGCAAATTAAATCAAGAGAGAAAACAATCGATAATGAAAAAAAAATGAAAGAAGCCGATGAAAGAGCGTTCATCAATTGTGGAAATCTAGGAGTAGATGGACAAAAATTTAAATATAATTGCGAGAAGGACAAATTAATAAAACTGTGAGCTGAAAATGAACATGAAGACGAAACACGCTATTCAATAGAGAACAGACAATAAACAGCGACCATAAATCCGAGTGTGAGTGAGTGCTCCGCGAGGAATACATTTTTTCCAATCAGGAATATTCACTGAATTGTTATAGATAATTTTCGGTTGCTGCTTATACGAATTTCGATCGCCATCATCCACAGACGGATTTTTCTGTACCTTGGCGTTCTGAGGATGACGGCGTTGCCATCGAAATTCACATAGGCAACAATCGAAAATAATCAAAAACAATTCATTGAATAATTTTGATTAGAGACATTTTGAAGTGGTTTGCCACGAGACAAACTGACTCAGTGGCTCGATACGTTCAATGGGTCGCATTTGGGAAATCTGTCTGTTCTACAAAAAAAAAACAGTAACTTAAAAATATTTGAACGGTCGATAAGAATGGATCGAATCAGACGGTTAACAAAGTTCATTTTAATTCCGATACATTCATTTTAATTCATTTTGAAATCCGACCAATTGATATAACAAAACATGATCTCGAAAACAATTACAGACAGAGAGAACAAAAAAAACGTTACATTTATTAATAATTTACCTGACAGCAAAGATGACTTCGCAAGCGATCGCGTTGCTCTTGTTTGTTTCATCTTAGACAAGAAATAAATAATTAAAATAGTTTGTTTTAAAACAGTAACTATTTTTATTCGAGTGACCGACTGCGCTGACTGTATTCTGAACTAACCTTCAATTGTTAATGTGCTCCATTGCACTTCCATTTTTTTTTTGGCTAAGTGTATATATATATATATATATATATATATATATGCATGTTTCTTTTTTAATTTCCTTGAATTCGTTGAAATGAAAAATATAGGTTAGTATAATAAAACGTGTTTCTTCAGTCATTTTAAAAATGTAAACATTTGCGAAACAATGCAACCATAAAATGTTACTAACTCATGAAATACATGTGAATGAATCACGAGCAGAATCTTGTTTAATTTTATTTTTTTTTTTGGAAAAAAATTAGAAGACTCGAGACAAGATAGAACGCATTTTTTATTTTTGTTGGATTTATTGTAAGTATGATATCGGTTTTCAATCAATTTCGAAACATCGAACTGCACCAAAGGGATGCTATGTGTGCTAGAGCATAAAAGAGATACAAGAAAATGAACTGAATTTCGAATTTAAATCTAAACGCGGACACTTGTTGGATAACATAAATAAAAAAAACATACTTCTACCATTAAAATCAACCCGAGAATCTGATTTGTAATTTAGTTACATATTTCGCACTACATATATATATATATATATATATATATATATATATACATATAGTTGATTATTATTTACGACCACAAAAACATGATTCTAAATAATGTATGAATAATGACACGGAATGTTAATTAGATATAAATCAAGAATAATATACAATACTTGTATGATCCTCCTCCATTCCCCGTATTCCCCAGACATATCACCATCAGATTATCGCCTATTGTTATCTCTGGGCAATAATATGCGTGGTAAACAGTTTAATAATGAAGAAGAATTAAAAATGGACGTGTCTACATTTTTTGAAAATGAAAATAATCAGTTTCATAAAAATCGAATTTATGAATTATCTTCTCACTGGAAACGGGCCGTTCACTGCGAAGGTGGATATTTTGATGAATGGAGTTATTTTATGTAAAAATACACAAGTGTTTCTTTCTCGATTCAAAACTCTCTCGACAGAACTCTCTCGATTACATGATATTATAAATGTGAATAAATAAATATTTAATGCGACTCATATCTAAAATTCACCTCCGTAAATGAATTATTCTTTCACTGCACGAGTCAATAATCTTTCACTGATCAAAAATGTTCAATAATTGTTTGTTAATCTTCATCATCTGTACCTCAGCACTTTGATGATACTGAATCTGCACTGAAATGCGCATTAGCAACAATAAAAAATAAATTACTGAATTAATAAAATACTGATTACTGATAAATTACAATAAATTGTTGCCCACTGAACACTTTCGAGTAAAAACAAGTGCGGTCTATAAAATGAAAGAATAATTCATCGGTGAAAGACATATTTCAATATTTTATTTTGTAAAAGTGAATTCATGGAATATTCGAATTTGAAAATTTTAACACAATAAATAACAATTTACTGGAGATTCATGAAGTTTAGTTGAAAAAAAATATAACGTTCATGTCAAAACATCGGATGTGATGTCTATTTTTGATGTTGTTTTGAAGTTACTGTTTGCTTGTAGTTTCATGTTTATTCGGGCGAGAAGTAAATGCACTCTTAATATTCTCTCAGATATGTAATATCTGCGTATTTCTTGTCGATTCGTTCACTATAATCGATTTTACCACTTGTATCAACTTTAAGTAAGTGAATACAGTATAGATTGTATCATCAGGTCATTGAAATCCAGGAGAAGATTGAAATAATCGTTTTATATCTAAAAATCCGAATCTACACTTTTAATTTAGTTCCGTCGTTCTTATTTGTCTTTCATATTGCATTAGTTGATTTTTATATTAAATTGATTTCCTATTACCCTTTTCATGACTGAAAAATCTTACCTTACATTCAAAACACTGTAAGGGTACACATTAAAATCTTTTTTTATTGCGTCATCCAGTTCTACAAGAACTATACATCTGCGACCGCTCCAACAAATGCAATACAAATACTTGTTCTTGTGTTTCTTTCTGTGTGTGTGTCTCTGTGTGTGTGAAACTGGATACCATCGCTTATAATTATGTCTATCAATCGATTTTTATTTAGAAATGTGTCTGTAACTATATACCTCGTCCGTTCCTGATAAGAGAAAGTCGCGAATCGAATTAAAAATGAAACGGACACACGTCGTACGAAATTAGTAACAGTGCACACGATAGATACGTCTTGTCCGCATAGAAAATTGTAAAACTGCAAAAAAGTGTCGTTGCGACGGCATTCTTTTTCTGTATTATTTTTTCGCCTGTTAGGCACACTCGAAGCGCTCGCGTGGTACGACGGTATGTTGCAATGCGGCTGCATAGTGAGGAACAACGTCTGACAGATGGCCGTCTGTTCATATGGACTTCGTCCTTACATGATTTCGTTTTATAATAATTCCCTGTTGAGACATTGCGTACAGAGTGCGATCGAACGCTGAGAAGCGTTTCGGCCGGGTGTGATTTTGGAAAACGTTGATCTCCAAATCGATGATGCAATTACAACATTTTTATCCATTGAAAAGAGCACGTTTCGGAGTTAAATATCATAAGTTGTGTGAACCGAAATCGGGATGCTGTTTCGAATTTAAAATTTATACAGGACAAGATGTAAAAGAAGCTTCAAATAATAGCGCATCGGAAAATGTTGCACTGAGCTTATGCGCACCAATACCTGGCTACGGTCTTATCTTTTTCTTAGACAACTGGTATTCGTCACCGAAACTGTACTTAGAATTACATATCGAAAAAAAATACTATCGGAACAGTTAGATGTAATAGAAAGCACATGACAAAAGAACTCGCAGCGATAAAATTAAAAAAATCTCAAATCCTTTCAAGATCTTGCAATGGCATTTTAGCTGTGAAATGGAAAGACGAAAAAGATGTATATTTGCTTTCTACAAAACACGTTAAAGCTGGAATGATTGAAACCAAACAGAAACGATGGAAAAATAATATAAATCAGAACTGAATCGTTACGAAACCCAATGTCGTCTTGGATTACAACGATTGGGTCGAGTAGATTTACAAGATAATCACTGATCTTCCTTTTCCACGACGAGAAAATTTGTTAAATGTTAGAAAAAAGATTTTTATCTAACGGAGATGACATTTTTTAATGCTCTTGTTTGATTTCGCATGTGCGAAACGCAATAAGCGCAGTGAAACTACCTGGCAGTGTTAGGAATGTCTCGTCGCCTTGCACATTCCACAACGTTTTGATGTTTATCACACTGCACAAAATTATTAATAAAGAGCTTCAATACACTGTAAATATTGTCTATACTTATTAACGTAATGCGAGTGTATGCATTTTTTACATGTAATCTATTTAAAATTTTTATGGAAACGATTTCAAGTAACACCGCGCTTCGAATTGCTTTGGACGGGTTCGTCACGGGCATCGGCCAATCAATGTCCAGCGCGAGAGGTTAATTCTGATCTCTGTCGTGAACAACTGGATCGCTCGAATCTGAATTTAATGAGAAAACGACCAGAAACTGTAAATAGAGGCGGCGTTCTCCTACGACACGACAACGCACGGCCGCATGCAGCTAAGAGCTTTGTTGGGAGGTTCTACCGCACCCTCCCTACTCACCAGACAATGCACCGTCTGACTACCAGCGATTTCGGTCACTGGAAGATTTTTTTTAAGAAATAAGGCACAGAGATGTGAACCATATTCAAATCACCCTTCAACAATTTTTTTCTAAAATGAACTAGGAATTTTATAAAACAGGAATATTTTCTCTTGCTGATAGATGGCAGAGTGTGATAGATAACGATGGAAACTATATTGTTCAATAAACCACAAATTGTTCCTCTTAATTGGTTTTTCTTTTAATATATAAAAAAAAAACGAAAAAACTTTCCGGTACCCCTAATATATATATATATGTGTATGTATGTATGTATATAGCATGCATAAATTTGTATATGTAAAATTTTCCTCCAGTTTCTGTGAGCTACATAATTGGTTCCACGTGTACGTCGCCGTCGAAAATTTGTTGTCCGTCTGCCGACGACGTCAATAAACCAACAAGGATACAAAGGATGTACAGCAGTAATATGAAATAAACCACAAAGCACTCGGAACAGATTCAAGAGAAAAGGATTTACGTAATACTTGTTTTTTTTTTTTGAAAGAGAAAGGAAGTCTATTTTCGATATGTCTTCATTTAATTACAATTTCCGTCGGTCTGTCGAAAAACACCGTTATTGATTTTGTATTTATTTATGTGTGCTGTTCGGTTTGGAGGTCGGCGAGCTGTCTTATTCGCTGCGCATTTTTTTCTCTGCCGTGCATGCGTTTCCAAACACTCGAGTTGTCACGGATCGAACTTTGTTCATTCCGGGAAACGAGAGCCGAGAAATTCTTTCAGAATAAGAAATCGTGAAGGGGCATAAGAAGAGAGAAGCTACTGTCGCTTTAGCACGAGGATGTAGAGAGTAATGTCCGATTTCCTTAAGTACTAAGTTTGTGAGCGGCCGTCTCTGACATTTCACTTTGATTGACATTTCCTGTGCGTTTTTTTTTTATTTTATTGCGAAGATATACATCTTCATTCTTTCAAAAGCACGTTTTGGTTTGTGTTTGATAATCAATTGATTTTTGGGGCAATTTGCGTGAAAAAATTATAGGTAAGTCATAGATAGAAAAATTCGTGTTCTTTTAGAATATGGATTCCGTCGTGGAACGAATGTAGCGCAGACAGCTCGAAATATGACTGAAGTGTTTGGGAAGGATGTGGCTGATGGATGCACGGCACGTCGATGGTTCGATAAGTTCCGTTCTGGTGATTTTAACCTTTGAAAATGAGCCACGTGGGCGACCTAAGACCAAGATGGATGACGATGAGCTGAGAGCTGTACTGGAAGCTAATCCATCTCGAACTACGCGTGAACTAGCAGCAAGGTTCGATGTTACTATTCCAATAATACTCGATCATTCGAAACAAATCGGTAAGGTAAAGATGATGGATATGAATTAAACGAGCGTCAGAAGAGAAATCCCTTTCTTTGCTGTCATGACATAAAGGCGAACCGTTTCTACACCGTACTGTTACGTGCGATGAGAAATGAATTCTTTTTGACAGTCGCAAGCGCGCGGTACAACGGTTGGATAAAGATGACGCGCCGGAACACGGTCCAAAACTGAATATTTATCAAGAAAAGCTAATGGTTTCTGGTAGGTGGTCGAGCACTGGTATTATCCACTGCAGATTCATGAAACCTGGTCAGTCGATTACAGCGAATGTCAACTGCAACCAGTTGGACGAAATGATGAGGATGCTTGCGATTAAGTAGCCGTGACTGGTCGATAGAGACAGGTCGATCCTCTTGTAAGACAACGCTCGACCACATGTCGCAGAAAAAACGCTGCTCAAACTACAGGAGCTCGACTTGTAAACTCTCTGTCATCGACCGTATTCACAGGACCTTGCACCAACCGACTAACTACTTCTTCCAGGCTTTGGACCACTTTTTATAAAAAAGAATATTCAATCCGCGACAAGCTGTGGAAAATGCGTTTCGAGATTCAATCGCCACTCGTTTCCCAGGCTTCTTCGCTGCTGGCATAAAAAAGCAACCTTTAAGATGGTAAAACTGTGTCGATAGTTTAGGCACATACTTTGATTAATTGTCTGAGATAAAAGGAAACAAACTTTCGATTCGAAATCGGACATTTCATATTTAATGACCGAATATAATTTTTATCCAGTTTCTCTCTCGCGACCAAAAATCATTATTTGTAAAGTAACCGATATCTGTGTGATCGGAGATGCGTTAAAATAAAAAAAAAAAACGTTAAAGGGAAGAACATAAACATAATCCGGAATATCGAAACGGCTAACATTAATTTAATGGAACCGCGAATCACGCACGATTAACTCTTAAAATATTCCGAAGAAGCACTTCATGCGAATGCGTTACGTGCAATCGGAATAGTAAATATTCATTTGTCAAAAAAGCGTCGAGAGTTTATCAGATCACATGGCAGGAGATGTACAGCGACAGACCAGTTTTTTCATTGGAAAATTCATTATAGGATTTCTTATAAACATGAGTGTTCTATTTGAATTTGTTAGCGGTGCTCGTTTAAGAATTTAAATAGTGTGTCACTTATTAATGACACCACAGGCACTTCGATGACGTTTCACTCATTCCATTTATTGCGCAATGCTTTTTGTTTTCGCATTGAAATAATTAAGAGGCTCTAATGAGAGGCAGGGATGTACAAGAAATTTGCAGAACTCGTCAATATATATATATATATATATATATATATGTAAATACATACATACATACAGTGAATCAAAGAAATTTTTACCACTTTGTATTTTTGTATATTTTTTGTTTAAAAATAAAAATCCATGAATGCAATTTTGTAAATACTTTCGACATATAATTTTATATATATATATATACACACACACACACAAGGGGGCTTCGCACTCTGCTCATTACACTCGCCCACTTGTCAACTATAAGCTTGTATATGAACCGAACGAAACAATAAACATATTTTTTAGAACTCATGTCTATATAATTATTATCACAGCTATATAGCAACGTAGTCGTTATACATATATATTAGTAAACATCGCAGTAGAATATTTTTGCAACGTTGTAGTTTTTTGTGGATACTTTTGATATTATATGTGTATATATGTACATATATATATATATATATATATATATATATATATATATATATATATATATATATATATGTTTAGTGTTTAAACAGTGTTTAGTATTTGAAACACGCAAACAGGTTAAATCATTTCATTACTCAGTCATTTTCTTATATGGTAAGTTTGTTGTTTAATTATTGATATTTATAATGGTTTTTCACAATATTAAATACTAGATTACGCATACACACATGTTTATATATATATATATATATATATATATATATATATATATAACAATAATAATAATAATAATTTATATAAAATCATTTTATATAAATTGAAGAATAGTCACAACGAATTAAGTTATAATTTATAAAGACTTGAATATCTTATAAATAATAAATATATACTTCTATACACACACACACACACACACACATATATATATATATATAATAATAATTTAAATAAAATCATTTTATAGAAATTGAAGAATAGTCACAGTGAATTAAGTCATAAATTTGTAAAATGTAAAGACTTGAGTATGTTATAAATAATACATAACAAAATTAAAACAAAATTCATTTAAAAACACGAAAAAAAAATGAAAACCCAAAAAGTTGTCTTAAATTGATATCCAAAATGTTTTCGTACAAAGAAAAACATTAAGGTGTACAACTAAATGGACTGTTTATAAATTAAAAAAAAAACTATTAAATAAAATACAATATTTAAACATTTTAATCCTCTATTGTAAAGTACTTAAACTCCCTTTCTGATGCATGCCGAATGTTCCAAAACTTCTGCTTCGACTTAATACATTCAAGACATAATTTTATTGACATAATACATTTAAGCTCGGCTGAAAAAAGCTAGATCGTCACTTCTTTCCTCTTCCGGATATTATTGCAGATCATTCTTCAGTTAAAATGAGAGTTCTTGTTTAATAACCGGTATCCGGATTTAAAGATTGCTTATAAAATATCCCCTGTCATCTTTGCATTCGAAATTCTTTCAATGCGGATCGGATCGTCGATTTGAACATCCACCCGTACCCTAAACTAAACGTACCAGATAAGAAATATTAAAAAATTATGAAACGTGTGTTTTATTTCAAACCTGCATTATTTTTGATGTCTTCGCCTTGCTGAAATTTTTAATTGTGATACATTTTAATTTTCATAGCGCCCTGCTTAAAAAAATATTTTCTAGAATTTCCAAATATATCATGTCATCGATATAAAGAACGTAATCAAGTAGTTCGGGGGGCGGTTATTAATAATACAACATAAAAAAAACAACAGTTACATTTTAAACAACCACCTACCGAATTCGTTTTTAAACTACTCTCCTGTAATTCTCACAACAATAAAAGTGGACATATAATTTCTAATAACAATAAAAACAAACTACAATATATTTATTCAGATACTAGTGGTCTAATTAATTTTTAACGTTTATTATTATTGCTGGAATCATAAACTTTATCGGCTGTTAGGAAGTAATGACTATATGAAAATGATATCACACGCCGTCTTTAACTATCTGTGTATCGATCAGCTATGAAGGAACGAACATGCGAGACAATTTAATTTAGATCTTCGGATATGTGGTTATGTGATAAATAACACTTCTTAAACGAGCAATAAATAACAGCGTGGATAACTTAAGGCGTTGCTTATTTAATGTTAGTAAAACGGAGAGTAGAACGGTTAGGATTTCTTTTTTATTTCCGTAATTAATTATTTTATTCGTAATGAAGCGCATATAAATTAAAAATTTTTGATAGAAAATTCAAAGCATATATATATATATATATATATATATATACATATATATATATATATATATATATATATATATATATATATATATAACTGTGTCTTCCTCAACTGAATTTAGTTAAATTACTGTACTCTGCAACGGTCAATTTCAGCTCTTGAGCCATCTGTTTTGTTAGATAGATGATACTATCACAAATTAAGAGAAATGGACTTAATAGTTGAATTCTATTCTAGTATCCTCACACCGGTGAAGTACAGAAAACTGTACAGAGGGTGTAAAAAAATAATTTATGAAAATGCATCTATTCGGATGTTTACAAGCTTTTCACGAAATTGTCATACTAACGCAATCATTCTCACAGCGCTAAGGAACAAAAAAGTTCAGCGCTATGGATGTAATGGCATTATCATCGAAATGTGCGTATGCACCAATCAATAATCTATCAATGGGCGTTTTTGATCAGAAAAAAATTGTCTTGTAAAAGAAATTGTTTTTTTTTTTGCCTGTAATTAATTGAAGGCATGTCTAATTCAGAAGAAATTGAGCCAGGGTGGTAATGAATATTACCACATCCTTGGAGTGATGAAATTCATTCAATGAGACGTTACAAGGCTAAAGATTCGAAAATGATGAAGAGGTCGAACACTTCATTTACAATTCGAGTCGGACACCCGTCTCACTATTTTCTACGATACAGGAATCAAAAAAAACAGCCAATCTTGTCGCAAAAGTGTTCGAATGTTAACAAAAGCTATAGAGAAAAACGAATTGTGCGCAGGTTTCAGAAATGTTCGTTTAATATAGAGTACGGAAAAGAGTTCGGTTTATATTTGACTGGTCCTCGTACTCTTGAAACTTTACATAAATCACACTATTTAAACCGGTATTCTTAAAATGGGCTACGGAATAACGATATCCCAAACGACTGATATGCATGAAGGAAATGTTAAGATTTCGAATTTAAATATATTTTCTATACAAAAAGAAACGAACTCTTAATAATCAGCTGTAAGTTAATGCGTTTTCCACGCTCAACTCACAATAATTCAATTTTTATATCAACTGATTTATTATTACCGACACTTTTTAATTTAAAATTAGTGGCGTGTGTTTACCAATTATCAGTAAACAACTTTCTTTTAGGCTAAATTTAGATTATCAGGAGCAATTACGTTGCAATTCTTAGATGTTGTGAACGTTAAATTCTCCAATAAGTTCCCTTGAAAAAATGAAAACACCAAATGGACAATTGATAGTCAATTCGGATTAAAAAAGATGTCTCAACGATAAACGTGTTTCATTTGATTCATTATTTTTACACAAGTACATTAAATTTATATAAAAAAAACTGTTTCTACTGGAAGATTAAGATGTTCGATTATGTAGAACATTAGTCAAGGCCATCAAAACGTTTAAATCTTAAAAAAACACCCGAGTATTCTAGAACATCCAGAAAAATATGAGATTGTCGAGTCGAGCACGGGAATGGGAATTGAAAAATGTGTACAACTGAATCGAATCGACACTCTGAATTATTCAAATCGAGTAGAACTGAAGGTTGCGATAAACAACATAACTGAAAAAATACAAATAAACGATCCAAAAAAACTGCCAATCATGTGGCAAGAGTGTTTAACTGTGTGGAAAAATGACTTGTGTGTACATTTGAAAAATATTAATTTGTTGTGCACATTTGATAAATATATGAGTATGGAAAACATCCGGTTTGTATCTGACAGACCGTCGTACATATTCATTACTTTTTTTTTACTTTTTCCCACTTTTTCTCTGTATGCTGTGTTATTAATATTTTGAGGTATTCGGACTAGTTATCCGTTTTTTTTCTATTTTTTGATAATTGTTATTATTTATAAATTCTTACATTTCATTTATATATTTATTTTTATACATTTACATTTGTTTATTTTTTTCGTTGATCTTATTTTTTTTAATTACGTTTTTGCACACGGTACTGTTTTCAGCGTTTCTCACACAAAACAATATACTAAAGAATACAATAAATCACTCGGAACGAGACAAATGTATAAATGACAGCGTACAATAAAATAAAGAAAAATATTACTTAGAAAACGTTATGAAATTAAGGAACATGTCATGTCGCTAAACTTGTTTCACAACATGAAGTCAATTATTTTACAATTCAACATTCAATTTCACATGCTTCTTCAAATGTGCAAATAATATATTTTTTAAGTAAACTAATATCGAATATATTCAATATCTTTTGAACGAATTTATATTTCCGAAAGAATAAAATCTCAAATTTTTAAGAGGTTATATATATATATATATATGATATTAAAGAGAATCAGATGTTACCCTATACTAAATAATCAATTTACTACCGAGATCTTCTTGTCGGATACAACAAAGGTCACGAAATCTTATTTACTCGGTCATCTGGCCAAATAGAATGAACACATGATCGAACTTTCTTACTATGATTTCTTTGACGCGGACGTCCATCGGATTTTTGTACTGTGAATCTCATCTATATTAAACTTTCATTGAGAAAAATTGTTTTTCAAATTTCAATGTATTTCTCTTGATACTTTTTATCTATTTTCCTTACAATCACTAATAACATTATTGTACTATTATTCTTTATTGCAATTTACTGATGAAACATCAAAAAATACGTTTCTAATAGTTGACAGAGGTCTCCATAATTACTAACGGAGATTTTAATACAATTTAATTCTAGGATGAAACCACTGTAATGACTTATCGGTCACTATATTTATGTTGATATATTTCAAATCGTTATTTATTGAATCGGAATGGAATTATTTCATGAAACTCGACTAAATAATTCTACTGATTTTCGAAAATCGACAGGCCTTCTTGTTTTTCAATTAATTATCCAGTTTTGAAAGTTAGTACTGCACAGTGTTTTCCAACAACGACGCATTTTTTTGATTTGCAATAAAACGCAGAATTTTTGCTGAAATTTCAAGTTTCGTTACTGTAAATGATAGTCGGTGTGACCGTCGCGTGCTTTTTTTTACAAGTAACCATTGTTCTGTTAAAATTTTCAATAATATACCAACACAGCTGGGACTCCATCCCGCCGATTACTCTTCGGATTTCATCTTTTAGATCGGTAACTGTTTTAGGATTATCGGCGTACACGTGTCCTTTAACGTGACCGCAAACAAAATAGTCCGACGGTGTTAAATCGCACGATCTCGATGGCCAATCAATGTCTCCATTTCTGAAAATAATACGACTAGGAAATTTCTACCTCAATAAATTGAATGTTTCGTCACTGTGTGGCTTGTCGCACCGTTCTGCAGGAATCACATGTTCTTATATCAACATCATCAGATTCTGTTCACAAAAAACGGTTATCATGTTTCGGTATCTTTTTCCGTTCACATGGAACGCTTTATCAGTCTAGTTCTCAAAAAAAAGTCAGGAACAACGTCTCCACCGGACCAAACAGTCACTATTTCTGCATGTACTGGCTTCTCAAAGATCACACTCGGATTTTCTTCACCCTAGATTACTCACTCGCATCGAAGAATTGCTGATTCAGATGGACGAGTGCGTTGAGAATAAATATTGCAAGTAATTTACGAAATGCATTTTTTGTAGAATGATCATTTTCATAATACAATTGTATTATTCCGATGGGTTTGTTTTGTTACATATACGAAGCCATAACTGAAAATAGCAATGTTAAAACTTAACAAATGTCAAAAAAATACAGTTGTCAGTTTGACATCTGTGAAATATAACTTTTTAAAAAATTGCGTCCCTGTCGGAACACCCTTTACTCGAAAATATATTTAAAATAAATCATTCATCATATGATATTTCAGTGTTGAGTATGTTAATGCAATTCCAGATTTGTATGAAAGTTAAGTTATATATATGTACTGAATTATGAACAATTAAAAACATGTACACATACACACAATTTAAAGAACAAAAATAATATCTAATTTATATGATTGGAGAGATGTACTTGTAAAATCTGAATGTTGACTATGTTAAAATATTAAAGTAGAGTAATGACACTGCATATTCCTAATTTTATGTATAAATATTTGTATATAATAATTTTCCATCGAATGATTCTAATTTCATATTGTTTTATTTTCAGAGAACAAATAAAAAATATATCATTAAAAATCAAACAAATAGACTGGATGTGATATCAGTTTTCAACTCATTTACACTCTGCTGATATGACAATTACAGTATATAAATTGATAGTTCAAAATAGAAGCTGAGCTAGTAAGCTGAACAAGAATTCGAATAGAATTGTGGAAAAATTGTAAGTCTGTGGTCGACCGCGAATGTCGATTGTTAAAAAGCGGCATTATTTTCTAAAACAGTACAGTTTATTCATCTGTGTTTAAATCGAATTTAGAACGGTTAAATTAACAGTGAACAAATTGGAAATGTTCTCAAAAGCTGAACGAAATATCGAATTAGAGTGTGGAATACAAACATGTGGAAGTTTAAACGAAATCGTCAAAGTTTCATAACTTTTAAGGTACAGTCGTGTCACTTTATGTTTTCAATCTTATATGTAAATATTTATATGTAATGATTTTCTATCGAACGATTCTAATTTGATATTGTTTCAAAGAACAAATATATCGTTTAATATCAATAAATAGCCTCAATGTGATCTCAGTTTTTAATTAATTTCCTCTCTGCTGATATGATAAGTACGGTAGATAAATTAATAGTTCAAAGTCGAATATGAGCTAGAAAACTGAACAAAACTTCGAATATAACTGTGGACTGCTACAAATCAGCGGTTTCTTGAATTTATTCTCATTCAATTCTGTTCTGAAGGTACGTGTCATGTCATGTTGATTGCAGTTATTTTGAAATATAAATATAACCAAAGTTTCCAGGTCGGTATTTCCAATTTATTATTATTTTATTTTCGGAAAACGAGTATACTGTTCAAAAACATTAAAAATCAGAGAATAAATGAAGATACCACTCGGTTTCCGATCCGATTCCGATCTTAGCCGATTGATGTTTGTTAGCGTTCGTCGATTGTTAAAAAGTGGCATTATTTTCTAAAACAGTACAGTTTATTCCTCTCTGCTTAAATCGATTTTACAACGGTTAAATTAACAGTGAACAAATTAGAAATGTTCTTAATATCCGAACGAAATGTCGAATTAGGTTGTGTAATGCAAGAAAGTGGAATTTTTTTAAAAAATGTCGAAATTTTATAACTTTTAAGGTACAATGGTGTCACTTGATGTTTTCAATCTTATATGTAAATATTTATATGTAATGATTTTTTATCGAACGATTCCAATTTGATATTGTTTCATTTTCAGAGAACAAATATCTCGTTTAATATCAATAAATGGCCTGAATGTGATCTCAGTTTTCGATTCATTTCCTCTCTGCTGGTATGATAATTAAAGTAGCCAGAAAATTGAACAAAACTTCGAATCTAACTGTGTACTACTACAAATCAGTGGTTTCTTGAATTTATTCTCATTTAATTCTGTTCTGAAGGTACGTGTCATGTCATGTTGATTGCAATTATTTTTAAATATTAATATAATCAAAGTATCCAAGTCGGTATTTCCAGTTTGTTATTATTTTACTTTCGGAAAACGAGTATACTGTTACAAAAGAAGATGCCACTCGGTTTCCGATCCGATTCCGATCAAAGCCGACTGATGTTTGTTAGTGATTGTCGATTGTTAAAAATCACGATTATTTTCTACAACAGTGCGATTCATTCCTCTCTGTTTAAATCGATTTTACAACGATTAAATTAACAGTGAAGAATTGGAAATGTTCTTAAGATCCGAACGAAATATCGAGTTAGATTGTGGAATATAATAGAAAGTGGAATTATTTTAGAAACATTTCGAAATTTTTTAACTTTTAAGGTACAGTTGTGTCAACCTATGTTTCTAATCTTATGTATAAATATTTATATGTCATGATTTTCCACCGTCTGATTCTAATTTGGTATTGTTTTATTTTCAGAGAACAAATATATCGTTTAATATCAATAAATATCTTGAATGTGATCTCAGTTTTACATTGATTTCCTCTCTGCCGGTATGATAATTAAAGTAGCCAGAAAATTAAACAAAACTTTGAAGCTAATTGTGGATGCAAAGCTGCGATTTCTTGAATTTATTCTCAAGGTACGTGTCGTGTCATGCTGATTGCATTTTTTTTTTAAATATAAATACAATCAAAGATTGTAAGTCATTATTTATAATCTGTTATTATTTTTCTTTTTAAATACAGGAATTCGTTTTTAAGAAACATTTTTAAAACGGCGTCGAGCAGCCAGCCTTGCCCACCGACTTCGAGGATACATCCCTGCGGCCGAGGGTCAGAATTCGGCAGCAGTAAAGTCCTGCTTATCGTACGAGGCGACTCAAAGGACTTGTTGTGAGGATGAGACGATGCGTGTGTGTGTGTGATGACCCGCCGTTCTGTCCGCGTCGCGTGTCCGGTCGGTTCCGCGTTTATCTTTGTTATGCAGCGGATGTCGGTTCCGTGTCCCGAAATAACACAGATCTGGTTCTTGTGTCCAGATCTTGGTTCCGGATTACAGATGGCACGATGGATGCCGCTGCTGCAACTGTGAGTACTCGGTATTTTCTTCAAAATACAAGAGTAAAGTTCAAATACACATGGATTTTGTGAAATTTTTTGAGCATCAAATTCTTTGAATTTAAAGTAATTTTTTGTTTGGTTTCAATTTACAATTTGCTAAATATTTAATGTCCATTGACTTAAGGTCAAATAAATTATTTGTTTTTTAATAAGTTTGTAATAAATTAAGATCTTTTTAAAAGTAAACAAGTATCTTCTTTTTGGCAAATCTTCATTAAAGTCTTTGATCGAAATAACGTCTTGAATGAATATTTTTCATGATTGCTGTGTTTTTTTTTATGATTTTAAGCATCGTCGGAACACAAATGCCCCGCCTGTGCCATTTTTGAAATTCCTGATTAGATTTGTAGATTTCATTTAATTTTCTACGCTTTATGTATTTTTTTGGCTTTGTAGATTAGATTTTTAAAAAGTTTGCAAACCTCTTGCAATAGTGTTTGTTTTTTTTCTAATTAGCTTCAAGTCTTTGTCGAAAATTTCAGTATTAGATTCCAGCCCTAGACAACAGTAAATCATGTTTGAGTTTTTTGATTTTCAATTTGTCCTAAGATCGCGTACACCTTTTCTGGCGTTTTTTTTCTTGTAATTTAATCAGTCGAATCCAGCACGTCACGTGCATTGTCACGTGTCGTTCGTAAATCTGTTCAGTGATAAGTACAAGGAAAAAATTTACAAACGCCATATGTCTGATTCCTTTCGAGAACAGCTATTTGCACCGTGAGATCTTCGCAGCAGCGCATCTTGAAGCAGTCCTCGTACCGTTCGTGCGTCTTTCACGCCGGCTCGGTTCGGTCCGCGGCGTCGGTTCGGTCCCCGCTGCCAGTCGCGTTTATAAAACGGCTCGGAACCGTCCGTCCGTGTCGTTTTTAAAAATAATTTCTTACCGAATTCGTCTAAAACAGAGTGATCCCTATGAGGATTGTGTGCGTGCGCGAAAAGTAGTATCGAGTGTCGTTCGAGTCTTCGAGTGCGTCCTCGACCTCCTGTGCAGGTGGCCCGCACGGTCGCGCGCGCATCGAGGCTCTGCAGGAGAGAGGCACCCGGGAGTGCTTGCTTGCTTTTTGATTATCAGACCGGACGTACGACCGTCCGGCAAAAAATAGTATACAGTAGATTCGTTTCAATTAAGTGTTCTGTGGTTCCTGCCCGAGATGGAGACGAAGAGAGACAGAGAGTAAAGAGCGCGTCGCACTCAATCACAGGTTTAGTATGTCTGTATTTTTTGCAGGTGAAGAGGGGTTTAGTTAAGCATTACTAGAACTGTTATTTGTCGTATGTCAGCTTTGAACCCGCGTTTTTCTCTCGTGCTAGGGGTTTCAGTCGCGCATCGAAAAGGGAGGGACTCGTCGTCTGGAGTAGTCTCGCCTAAGCGCCTAGCGTATAAGAGACGTTGCGACTCCCGACGGTGGAACGGCAGGGCGTGACCTGCCCCGGCACCCGTGCTGTCGATGCGGGCACTCGCCTCAGCGGTCGCGCTGTTGAGCGATCCCCGCGCCAGCGCTCTTGCCGTCGAGCGGTCACCGTCCTTGTCCGACCATCGGCCGGATGAAAAGATATCGGCGACGAATGCAGGGGCGGGCCGGTCGCCGAACGGTCGCGTGTCGGCCGGCCCGCAGTCCGACGTTTCTTAGAAATGTCCACTAGCTCAGGTCACTCTTGATCACATCCGATACGGACTGTTTTAAACCCTTGACAGTCTGCTCGCAGAGCCGCGACCGTACCACGCCGACCGGCGTTCCGGAACACCTACGCGGTGCGATCGGACACATTCCTGGTGACGTCACAAGCCGGGGTGAGTTTAGATCTCAACGCGTGTGCTTCGGTTCACCATTGCACCGGTGTACCACGGTCGATGCGCTTCCTCCGCGTTTTTTTTTAGTCATTTACATTTTGCAGCCCGATCCTTCGTTGACCGATCGGGTCACCCCCGCGAATCCGGCAACGCTGTCGATCCGCGTCCAGCGCTGCATAAGAGGACACGCCCCGCACCCGACCGCGGCTAAACTTAGCTTCAGTCAGAGCCTCGGGTGCAAATCAGGACCTGCGGGGTACCGTCGCGCACGTTGTCTCCGGACGTAGCGTGCGCTGGGCGGCGGCGGGAGGCCGGCCTCCTGTCCGTCCCCCATAGAGGTAGTCCGCAGGATTTAGGATTTGGTATGGGTCTTACAGGTAGTTGTGTGAAAAAACGCATCGAGGACGACGCGGGATTCTCGGCGAGGGATCAGAAGCAACGGCCACTAGGTGTTTGTGAGTCAGTGGTGTTTTTTGAACAAATTGTTCAAACTCACACTGAAATGGTAAAAATAACTGATAGAAAAACAAACGGTAAATGTTAACAATAATAGGTGGTAACTGAGGTAAATGAAGATACAAAGGCGATGGTATAGACAAAGCTAGGACAGAATTGTAATGAAGCTGGGGACGAAATTTACGACTTAACCCGATACAGAACTGACACCGAAATACAGACATAGGACAACACAAAGGACCAAACTTGCGAGTCAGTTCGATTTCGGATTAACAGTTAGATCTTGATCGGACCGAGATGTGCTTGACCGTCTCCTTCCTCTTACACGCAGGATCTCTGCGTTGTTTTGTCGTATACGAGGCCGTAACTAAAAACGGCACGGTCGAAGCTTAACGAATGCCAAAGAAATCACAGCTTTCAGTCTGCCATCTGCGAGGCACAACGTCTTAAAAAGTCGCGTCCTTATTCGAAAGACCCTCGACAAACCGACCATCTTTTTCTATTCCAAAAAAACAATTACTATTTAACAGCTATTGATGCGACAACACAATCAATTTAAATTGGCAACATACACTCGTATCATAAATGAAAAGTTCCCTCGTCTACAAAACAGATTATAGATATATTTTTGTACGTTATTAACACACGATATGGTCGATGGGGTTAGATCATGACTACACTCACTGTCGACGACAACAATTGTCGACGTTAAAAATGCGCAAGAACATGTGTATCTGAAAGCGTGCGTGGGCAGCGAACTAAATTAACAACCTATTCATGAGGAAATAACATTCTAATCATTGCGTACAAAATATCAAAGAGAAATTGTTTGTGTTAAAGAAACTGTCAATGTCGAATGTCAACGGAATTACATACACACATAGACGCTTCGAGCGTGTGGGTGCGTGCACACACAGTGGCTCTCATCAGTGTTAGTATAATAATACGTTTTTTTTTAAAAAAAAATTGAATGAGAGATTTAATGTGAAAAATGGCTCTACAAATTATTAAAAACATAATTTCAAAGTATGAAAGGATGACAAGAGAAATAATATTTAATTCATAAATGAAATAAAAAAGAATGGGAATGTTGGATGGATGTAGGTTGAGAAAAACATATACAAGAGAAATGTACAGAAAAAATAATTGAATAGAGTTGATAATGTTTTCTTTTTTAATTTAATTACTTCCATTCGAATTATGTTCATTAGACGTTTATGTAACGAATCCATTGATGTTGCTATTGTTAGGGGTAATACAAGAACTATTTTTCTTAACAACATCAAATACATGTAGCAAAGATTATTCTGAATGTTTCGATTGTTAAAATGTCCAAGGCATTTTTAGATTAAGCTACTTTTCATCTACAATTTCAATATTATTTTATTTTGTGATAATTTCGTTTAGGTATTATTTATAATATAAATCCTATTACTAGGCGTACACACTGATTCGGTGCCCTTTTTTAAATGGAAAATTCATGTTTATTTACGGAAGTTGGAAAACATTTCAATCCTCAAAACATCATCCATTATTTTGTATAACTTTGCTCCACCTGTCTGATAGCTGACGGATCCCTTGTCGAAACAAGATTGCGACTATAAATCGATTGACCCCTTCCATTGTTTTATCATATTTAGGATGTTTCATACGTCGAAACGCTCCCCCTCCCAAAGCTGAAATAATCATTCTCGAGATTCGAATGGCTGGAATTCAATGCACTTCATCCAGCGATGTTCCAGTGCTTTTACGCCGTCCCGGAAATCCTTTTTTTAGAGATCCTGAAAATAGCGATTCGCTGTTGATATCAGATCTTCATCTGACGAAAATTGCCTACCCGTAAGGAATTTTTCAAGCTCTGGGAACGGATGGAAATCTGAACGGCACAAATCTGAAGAACAGGCTGGATGTGGTAGCAAATCGTACTTCAATTCAGCGAATTTTCGCGCATTCTCCTGATGGATAATGATTTTTTTCTTCGATAAACCCGGTATTTACTCACGAGTTGTTCGATCGGGTCGATTCAAAAGTTTAGCATGATACTCTCCTGTTATCGTTCGACCGTTTGGAAGGTAGTCAGTTAGCAGGATCACTTTAGCATCCCAAAAAATTGACATCATAACTTTTCAAGCGGATAAAACTGATTTTCCTTTTTTTTTTTGGTTGCGGAGAATTACCATACTTCTACTTGCTTAGACTGATGTTTTTAATCTGGAGTGTAATGGCGAATCCAAGTCTCATCTGCAGTCACAAATCGACGGATAAAGTCAGTCGCATCCCTCTTAAATCGATCCAACCAGTCTTGTGTTTGTACCAAATTTGTATTCGATTTCGTTTATGATCAATTGTCAGTAAATCAGGCACCCGTCTTGCCGATATCTTTTCAATGCCTAACTCCTTCAGTCAAGATGTGATACACGCGTTCATCTGAGACACCCACAACCTTATCAATACCGGACACATTCGACCGCCGATCCTGTAAGACGACACCGTGCACTTTGTGGATGATTTCTTCTGTCGTCGCAGTTTTCGAACGTCCACTACGAGGGGTTATCTTCAAAGCTTGCACTGTCACATTTAAATTCAGCTGCCAACTTCTTTACGGTTGTATACGAAGGTGCACTATCATCCAGTACATTTCTCATCACATCAAAGATTTATGGTAGTGTTAAGGCATTTTTTGAGATAAGAATTTTATCAGCGCACGATATTCGACTTTATCCATTTCAAAAACGGCACAAAAAGAGCTTTATTTAAATTAATGTTTGCAACAAACTGATTGACACATTAACTCTATAGACTGAGGTTGTGTATAAGATAGATATCGCTTTGTAATACGCCACAAATATTTAAAATATTACCGAATTTTCAAATCGCCCTCGTATATACATAGAATGTCTCAAGATTCACTAACTATTTTGTGTTTTATAGCCAAAACAAAATGATGCTTAAATCTTGTGTCACCATATATATATATATATATCATCATCATCATCATCATCATCTTCAGCCCCTGTCAATCCACTGCTGGATAAAGGCCTCTTCCATGACTTTCCATTTTGTTCGATTCAGTGCCTCTCTTTTCCACAGTTTTCCAATAAAGTTTTTAATATCCTTATCCCATCTGTTCATTGGTCTCTTTCTCGGTCTTTTCATATTCCTTGGTTCCCAGTCAATAATTTCTCTTGTCCATCGGTTGTCTTCTCTTCTTGCGACATGTCCCGCCCATTTCCATTTTAGACTCTTTACTCTTCTTATTATATCTGTGACTCCTGTTTGTTTTCGTATCCATTCTATTCTCTTTCTATCTCTTCTTGTTATTCCCAACATGCATCTTTCCATACTTCGTTGTGTTGTTTGGAGTCTTTGAACTATTTTGGCGATATATATATATATACATGTATATATATATATATATATATATATATATATATATATATATATAGAGATATATATGTTGGCAGCATAGTTTGACGACCAGGCAATGTCCGACTTTGCCTAGTCGTCGGACTTTCCTGACAACATGTTGTAGGCAAAGATATATATTGACTAGTAATCAGGATATATATTGACTAGTCAAAGTCCGAATTTTATAAATCAGGATATATATATAGACTAGTCAAAATCGGACTTTGACTGACGGCGGCCGGGCAAATTGCAGTTTGCCTAGGCAAAGTCGGTCTTTGCCTGGTCGTCAGACTTTGCCGGCAACATATATATATATATATATATATATATATATATATATATATATGTATGTATTGTTTAGTACCTTTGAAGTAAAGTACATAACTTAAAAAGATTTAAAAACCCGGAATTAAATATTTACAGATTTCAATGGAAAAAAGTACACATGCACACACGACATTTTACCTAACATATAGAAACATTTAGACTGTGGTACGACGATACGTATATTTTTACATGTATACACAATATGTGAATTCGTATGAGTGGACGAAGTGGAAGATTGTTTTTTTTTTTTTTTTATAAATTAGTCTACGACGTCTAGTCGTCGACGTCATCTACCAGCGTGACCTATATGCCATCATCATCATCATCATCATAATCATATCGGGTGATCGAGTCTACAAACTAGTTGATAGCACTTCGGTATTCGCTTTTTAATCAAGACTCGCGACTGTAATGTATGAGAAGAAAAAAAACGTATCTAGTAATTTAACACCGACCGCTGGCAATAAAGTTCTGCGGATCTTTGTTCGAATGAATAAACATGGACAGAGAGACGTGTATTTTTAGTACTTTGAAGTAGTATTTAAAAACGTTCCTTTCATACACACGCACGCATTTATATATATATATATACACACACGATTGATCTTTCAATTTGTGGAATGAGTTCAAAAAAATTTTTAAGCTTGACATGCTGAATCATGCGACAGTTTTTTCTAAATGATATTTTTTGAAAAGTATGCAGTTTTGGTACTATTTTTTCCATCCGTCCTAAACTTTTTGGAATCCGTTGTTTACAATCCTGTGCAGAGAGGCCGTTACAACCTTACAGAGCTCTTCATTAGATCCAAAACGTTCGCCCTTTCAGAATTCTTCTGAGCCACGAAAACAAGAAAAAAATCACAAATGTTTTCAAAGAAACAATAAAAAAAAACGACAAATATAGTTAGAAACAGAACCTAGATCTCACACCACAAACTATAGCCTTTATAAAATTTTAAACTTCTTACCGAAAATACAAAATCATTTTTTTTCCAATACAGAATTTAAACCGCCACATATTTAAATAGTTGAATAAGTACACACTGCATCATTTAACACATTGAATGTACATCTGACCGATTACCAAATAACGTTTAACTGACTGATTTTTCACTCTACTCATGTATTCTGTAAATATTAACTTTACGAATATTTTAACTTTATAAATATCCTGCATCCGAACTTCAAGTTTTGATCAACTTCTGACATATTTTTCGTTCAAGTAATTTAACTTTCAATGTTTTTATATGCGGGTATTTTATGTAAAAAAGTACACTTTTTTCAGTTTATAAACTAATTGCACACATAAATAATTCTGAAAAATGCAAATTATTAAACTGAAATCAGAACAGAATTATATTAATTTGCAAATTAAGAATAATAATTAGGTAATGGTAAATGTTTGAAATCGAGAATTAAGAAAAAAGAAACACATGCGAAAGGTACCTTAAGGGTTTGCAAAGAATCTCATAATTCCTTAAATTGTTTGAGATATTGGGATTAAATACTAGTTGTACAAATTAATTCGGTGCCTTTTTTATAAGAAATCAATGTGGATTTCTGGAAAAAACGGAATACATTTCAATCCTCAAAACATCTTTCATTATTTTGTATAACTTTGTTCCATCTATGTCAAGTAACTGAGAAATTTCTTGTCAAAAAAGATGGCGGCTACGAGTCTATGAACTTATTCCACTGTTTTATCATATTTAGCACGCTTTATGAGTCACAACTCATCCCCCCCAAGCCGAACTAATCATTCTTACGACTTCGGAAGCCTTCTTTTGATATCAACTTGTGTATTTATTTTTCATTATAACCCTCACTGTTAACAATACATTTCTGCCATCGTGTAACAACTTTCTTTATATTATCAATGGGGTATCTGGTGTTTGTTCTTTCATCCAATCGTTTACTTGGTCGTGATCGAACTAAATATTAATATAACAATGCGAGACCGTAATCTTTAAAACCCATCAAGTCCTGAAATGAAACAAATTTGATTTTTTCCCCGATCTTTACAGCCTATATTTGTTATTCTCTGAGTTCCACTTACTTTCACCAGTGAAGCGTGACCTGAAAAATAAGAATTTTAAATCCGACGACCAAGTCAACCTTGTCACGAAGGATCGGTTAAAAGAACGAACACCAGATTTATTCACTGTCAGAATGAAAAAAAAAAACGAATAGACAGAACGCCGACAAAATTTTATGCCAATCATTGTGATTGTGTCGGAAAAATAAAAACACAGCTTGAAAGTTTACATTCTAAACTTTATTTCCTTCTTATTTTATTTCAGTATCTTAAAACATTCGAGACGTACGTGCCTCTCTGGAAAGAGTGACAAGTCATTTGTATATAAAATCTAATAAAATAATGTGTCATTTTCTGAATCACAAACAAAAATTATACTTAAATAAAAATTACTGTCTAATATAAAATAAAATACCATTTTATTTCAGTTTTTAAAAAGGGAATGTCTTTTGATTCCGTTTAGCAGATTCGTTTAGTCTTCTGTGTAAATTTTCGTTCACTCGACACACAATTCTGATAATCTACTACGATTATTTTCGAATGGCTTATAAATGATTATCGTTTTGTTCGACATAGTTTTTTTTAGTTTTGAATATAAATTAAGCTCTACGGGAGCAAATTAACAAGTAGGCATTTAAGAAGTAAAAACTTTATTTCACTACAAATACGATTTTTATTAAGGTTCAATTTTCATAAATATTCACAACTTCTATGCACTAAATCTGAAGCTTGATAAAGTTCAGGAAAAAATGTTGGTCTCTTGCGCAGTCACTTTTGCATTTATCATAATGTTATTAAAACCAATCACTGGATTTAAAATCGAGTTTCGAGTTTTTGCACCACCCATTATACTTTCTTTTTGAGAACCAAGCGACTCTATCCTTTCGGACTATTAAGAGAACAACTGAATGAACAAAAACTTCATTCTGATGAAGAAGTTATTAACACGGTGCAAGAGTGACTATTCAAGAGAATAAACATTTACTTCCAAGACGATTTATAGAAGCTCAATAAGCGGCGGACTAAATGCATGCAAGTTAGAGGGGATCATGTAGAAAGATCTTAAAATATTCTATAGGTAAAAAATAGTTTTTTTTTTTACTTCTCAATGAAGTTCGCTGGTTGCAGAAACTGAAATTATATAATTGAATCGAACAGTGAGAACAATTTTCAAAAAAATATGAAAGCGTTTTACCAGTAGATTTTTATTTGTTTCCTAGCAGAACTTTTAAACTTTCTACGATACTTGTTTTATGAATGTGTGTAATAGAAAGTTTAAGTGTTTATTTATTTCAATAATGTAACGAAATATGGATTCGATTCGCTGCTTTCATTGAATCATATAATTTGTATTGCTTCAATTTAGAAAACTAGTTATTAATTTCATTGAAATTACAAGATCCGCGATTATTAAATGAACATATCTGTTGATTGATTCGTAAAAGGTTAGTATTTGTAGTACGTTCATCAAATAACTCACTGTTTAATGAAATAAATAAACAAATTGCAATGTAAATAGTGAGCCGGTGCAGTTTAATGGATGTTTAATAGATTTATCATTTATTTATATAACTTTTGACGTGTAGACACACACGAATTTGTTTACTGTAACACTTCAATTGGCGAGATCCACAGAATCATCTTTGTTTGTTAAAATAATTATTTTATTTTTAAACTCGGTGATTATATTTACATACACACGGAAAAATACATGTCCGCATATATATATATATATATATATATATATATATATATATATATATATATATATATATAGAGAGAGAGAGAGAGAGAGAACGATGAATGTGAAATGAAGTTTAGAAAAATGAAAATATGAGACCATTTACAATTCTGTTAGAAACTTTATACAAATGAATAAGATAAACGCAATATAAAAAATATTTTTTTTTGACTGTATCAGTGAAAATAACTATTAGAATTTAATCGGGATTAGTCATCAGCGGTGAGCGATTTTTGACGATGTATTTTCTTCTTATCTTGATTAGTAATGGCGGTGGTCAGAATTTAATTCATACACTTTTGATAAAAAGAATAAAATATATCTTTATGATACATAACAGTATGTTCTCCATATATGGATCGGAAATTAGCTCAGTTTATACATTTCGGTAGATATTTTAATCGGTTATTTAAAACTGATCTGCGTTATTTCCAGTGATTTTGCGGTATGGCCGATTTCTTATACACTGTATTCATTTGATATAATTTTTATTGTTTCTAGTATGTGGAAAATGACATTTCTTTGTATGTATATTTCATATGAGATGATATGAAAATAGTATTTTCTTTTAATAACATACGAGGGAAAAAAACAAAAAGATAATACTTCTGAACAGGTTTAATTTGGAGTTGTTCTCGCCTAAAGTACCTCTGTGTTCGACTGAAGTACAACAATACACAGAGTAGTGTCTTACAAAGCGAGTCGGTCAGGTTAAAATTATGCCAATAGTCGATAAAACATTTTATATTGAAAAAATATATTCAAATTCTATCTATAATTCATTGCCAGTAATTGAAAGCGCGTGTACTTCTATGAAAAAACGCGCGCCCCGAATTAGAATAAGAAAAATATCGGTTTCTACTCTTAGAAAAAGCGGAATCAATAAGAATCAGCACAAAGTGACGTGCGACGAAACCTTGTTTTTTTTTAAAAAAAAAACAGTAATATTAACCACATAATTAATTAATAAAACTTTTCATTTTTTTTTTGTTATACTGAAATATTATTTCGAGTTAATTAAAGAAAAGTTATTGAAGAAAAATCGACGTTTGTAACCAAACCGCACTCACTTCCGATTTTCAAGTGAAAATATTAGAAAAAAAATAAATATTCCGTTCATTTAAATCTCTCCAGGCGCACAGAAAATGTTTTCGGAAAAAAAACCAAATGTTTAGTGCGGTCGTTCATCGGATGAACGAATTTCACCTGAAACATTCCGCATCCCCAGTACATCCCTGTACGCGTATGACCGCACCGGGGGGTAAAAATACATATAAATACGAGCAGGAAGGGTAGCTAGCGGGGGTCGAACGAACGTTATATTAAAGACGTTCTCGTTACAATATCTCTCATTTGATAACAACATCGAATTTGCGTTACAGTGGTGACTTGTGTGATATAAGTGCCATTTCTTCTATTCCTTCCAGTAAACCAGTTTTGGACGAAGTCAACGTAAGTACATTTTTTTCCTCACATTTTTCTACTTATGTGTGTTTGCATAAAGTTTATTTAGGGCTCCGTACTCTATGTTAAATTTTTCAGATAATGTAATTTATTCTTTTTTCAAATTTTAAATAGATTTGAACAGAAAATTATACCACGATTAGGGGTTTTATAAATTTGAATTTTTTGTCCATCTACTTGAATAGTTTTTGTGAGTTTGTTAAAAATATATACAAAGATATAAAATAGAAAAAAAAACATTATTTTTAAATATAAAGACCATATTGTAATGCAATATATAAGGTTTACTTTGTGAATTTTGGCTAAGAAAATCTTATAAATTTCACCAACACACGATTATTATTCATGTAAATCACAGTTGTCTTTTTCAATTTTGCAGTGATTTTCAAAATACATGTATGTCATTGCAGTGAAGGGATATTAATAATTTCTTAAACCAACTTGTATATATTTAATAATTTTGCAATAAGAAAATGTCTGTTTTCATGGACTAACTTTTAAGATTTTTTACTATAAGATCGGTTTACAAAACTTAGGATTAACAATGTAGAGTTAAAGTTAATATAAAACCATTAATTAATATCGAGTCGTTTTATTTAATTTTCAATTATTATTAACATTCGAGTTGTATATTCTGATAAAAATGAAAATGTTTATTTTGAATTCAAGAAATATAAAGTTTAATTAAAGTACTTCTATCAGTACTTTTTAGATTTTGATAGAAGTTTGTATTTTTTATTTTAATTTACATCAAATTGAAACTGACATGCTCAAAAACAACATTTATAGAAAAAAAAAATGAAAAAATGCAACAATTACAATCAAAAATTTAAATATTGTCGAATAGAAAATAACGGTTTATATATATATATATATATATATTTATTTAAAAATGACATCGATTCAGTTCTTGTCAATTGAGTACAATGCACATTTAAATTCAGTTAATGCTTCAAATTGTTCTTGAATACATCAGAAAAAGTCCTTGGATAAAATCTGAATATACTGAAAGTGCTTATATATTTGTAGCGAAACAGGCTTCCTTTTTCTAATGAATTCTTCAGAAGTTCAAACTAAAATCGGATCTGTTTAAAGATGAATAAATACTAACTAGCTGAACTTGAATATAATTTGTGTTGACACTAACTAATTTCGTTGCTCAATTCAATTAAATCGAATCTCATTAATTGATATAGATTTCGAGTTTGCATTTGGAATTTTGTTCATAAAATTAATTCTAAACCAACTGACGATTTTTCATTGTAATAACAGAAACTGTCAACACCTTTTAAAGACAGGAATCCATATGCTTGCGGAACGGATGGGCCTAAATGGTTACTCGGTTACATAATATGAACGATTTTTTTTTATTGTGAATTACCTCACGTATAGAAAACTAACTTTTTTATAATTTAATTGTTTTATAACTTAATTAAGCCTTACTATTATATATATATATATATATATATATATATATATATATTTATAAACGAGTAAAAATTGGCATACAATATTTAACTAACATTCAACAACATGATTTTCATACACTTTTCTAAAAAATGTGTTGAAGTTATTCTTGATTTAAATGACCCTATTTTTTTATTGAAAAAACTAATTATACAGCGATTATTCTATACATAAAAACAGTTTTCTTTTACTTTTGTGTAGTGAAGTATATATAGATACGAAAAAAAGAGAATTTTATATTTTAAAACTGATAATGTCAATTGCATTACGAGCAATAAAGTGTGTGTTTGATAATTTCCACCCGTGCCAATACAACTAATAACTTGGCACTGAAATATTAATCCTTTAAAATTTGAACATGTTGAAGCTCAGATACTGAATAAAAAACGGCAGTAATAATCTACAATTTCTAGAAAACGGATTCTCTTTTAAATACAATACAAGTACTTGTCGATATTCTTCTAAATAATATCGAATTTCAGTTATGCATTTAAAAAAAAAAAAAAACCATGAATATTTTTCAATAACTGGACGTCTCAGTAACGTTTTCAAAGAAGATGAATATAGTCAGCTTGTCAGACATCCACCAATCGCACCCGTATAAATTTCAAGGAAGTGTGGCTTCCTTTATGTAAACTTTAACGAAAAGATTAAAATATCGATATTAATTAAGATAAGACATCTGTGTTTTAATTTCAATTTTATATTCATTTTTAGCGAATAAAAAACACGTTACTAATTTTAATTGATTATCGCAACCATTCCAATCTCAGCATGGAACAAAAACAAGCACCGTTCTTACTGAAAATGAATATGATTTACATGAATATGTCATGTTTATTTACATAAATTACAATAATAATCAAATGATAAATAGAGTTCGTTCAATCAGTCTCGACGGTTACAAATTTGAATACAGTTATTAACGCACAAGAGACATTTATAAAAATCGTCTCAAGACATAAACGATGAAAGCTCGTCTAAATCTCTTCTTTGCGTTACGTTTATGTGAATTTTCAACACTGGCCGTACATTTTTATATATTGTCATTTCAATGTATAAGAACGCACAATCAGGTTGATAATATTTACAACGACAATTAATATACAATTCATTTGATTGGTCTAGTTATAGAAAAGAAAAAAAAACATTTAAATATGAGGACAGAGGGTGTGAGACGTTCTAGTGTTAAATATATTCATGTGATTCATTCGTTTGTTGTGAAAAGTAATATATATATATATATATATATATATATATATATATATATATATATATTTTTTCTTCTATCATCACTATCTTTATAAAAACGGTTAGAATAGAATTTATTAAATTATCTGTCATTATTGCTGATGAAGTGTTAGACTGAAGTAGGAAGAAACGTCAAACTATAAAAATTAAGACTACTTAATACATGTTTTTATAAACTGATTGATATTGTTGTGTTTTGTCTGTTTTCTGATAACATAACAGAAAGAAGAACGAATCATACTATATATATAAACATACATATATATATATATATATATATATATATATATATATATATATATATATATATATATATATATATACTAGGAGACTGCGTCCGCCCATTTGTCATTTATAAACATATCATGTCACCGAATGAAACAAGAAACATATTTTTTAAAACACATTTATGCCTATATAATCTTTCTCGTAGATATATTGCAACGTGTTGTTTAATATATATATATATATATATATATATATATATATATATATATAAATATATATATATATATATATATACATACATATCTAAGATAATTTAAAATAAACACATAGATATGAAAGTAAGTCTCAAACTGTAAAATTGGAATGTTTAATTTCTCCAAATCAGATATTACATCGTCTTGTTAGTTTTAACATTTAGGTTTATAGTATGTGCATTATTTTACAGCTGCCCCTCTGACAAAATACATACAATTCCCCTTGAAACATTTAGAGGAGCTCTGCTAATGCTCATTTTAAAGCTTATCGGAAAATTTTTGCTCTTCAAACTCACCAGAAAGTTTGTACATGTAATAGGAATTCCTCGATATCGTCATATCTTAAAAACAGTTGAAAAGTAAATCAGCAGGAATTTAAATATGAGCCGTTTTCGAAAAAAAAGACAAAGATGTACGTTATAGTACAGGATGGCGCAAAAGAACGAAGCGGTTTAAATGTTTTTTCCTCCTTCTTTTCTGATTTTTATAAACAAAGCGTGGGGAAATTTTGAAAATTAGCGTTCGAATATTTGGACGGAGCGAGCATATCGTCGTTAATTCATCGTTTGGTCGCACGTTTTCGACAAAAAGGTGCAGTTAGTAACCGTCCAGGATCTAAAGACAATAACGAGAAGCGTTCAGCCCAACTTGGAATATCTCGGAGGTTACTGATAAACGATAATGCAATCAAGTTATTATAAAGTTTGAGTTTTCAAATCATCCCGGAAAACTTTGAGTAATTTAAGTAGATACATATATATATATATATATATATACAGAGAGAGAAAAAATTTAAGTATAAATTTTTCTTATTATTTGGCTATTATAATTTTCAATGTTTGATCAGAATAAAAACATGTATTTAAATGAATGTTGAGCTGTCATTGATTTTATATATTTTTTCAATGTATGGATGATATATATATATATATATATATATATATATATATATATATATATATATACAGAGAGAAAAAATTTAAGTATAAATTTTTCTTATTATTTGGCTATACTCGTATATAATTTCCAATGTTTGATCAGAATAAAAAACATGTCTTAAAATGAATGTTGAGCTGTCATTGATTTTATATATTTTTTCAATGTATGGATGATATATATATATACAGAGAGAGAGAGAGAAAAAATAAGGATATATTTTTCTTATTATTTCGCTATATATAATTTCCTATGTTTGATCAGAATAAAAACATGTCTTAAAATGAATGTTGAGCTGTTATTGATTTTATATATTTTTTCAATGTATGGATGAAATATATATATATATATATATATATATATATATATATACATATATATATATATATATATATATACATACATATATATTTATTACAAAAAAATCTAAGAGATATTTTCAGCAAACAAAAAATGATTTCTCGAAAAAAAACTGTTTTGAAAGTTGAATAGAATTTAATCAAAGCTGTCATTTAACTAGCGCGGTTAAATTGGTAATTAAAATTTATCGTCGACGAAACCTGTTACTCCGATGGGAAAAAAAGAACTAAAATCAATTATGAATAAATTTCAAAATTGCATGTACCGTTTGTTCAATTTTCATTGTGGCGAATATTCAATAAATAGAGTGTTTGGATATAAAATGGAGTCTATCACTTGTATAGAAAGTTTACAAAACGAATTTTAATCAAGCGAAGAATTTGTTTCACGTCCAAGAATTACACTGGTCAATGAAACGGCGTGCTGTCGAATGACATTTTTTTTTTAAAAAAAATTCGCTTAGAAAGAAGGATTACAATTCATGTTATCTTATGAATGCAAAATGATAAAAATGAAAATTTCACAGAAAATCGTGACGCAGCTGATTTTTCAAAGCGAGTTTCTTAACGAAGTTTTAAGTGTTAAGTGGAAGAAAGCACCATAAAAAAATTATTATTAGACGTATCAAATATACACAGTTGAATTCTATTGTAACTGCAGGATTGTCTTTCTTCCTCGTTATAACAGATGATTGTTATATCAGTAACAAAATACTGCTTACATTTTTTGTTTTTTTTTTTCTACTCAAATCCGAATAATATGATCAGAGCAAATTATAGTAGAACTAATACGTATATTGAATATGAAATTTAAATATAAATTAGCACCAATATAAATTGCAATATTTTGTTCGGCACGCAGACACTTTAGATTTTAAATAATTAGACATTTTTGTATCTGGAGATGTGCAGAACATCAATCATCCGTTGTTATAAAATCTAGATTTACTGAACGGACCAAACAAGATTTATCCAATCAAGCAAAGAATAAATATTCAAAATAATACCCGATTTTATAATTCTTAGTCGGTAGTTCTTAGAAGAAACGAAATTTTCTTTGTATATCCGTGAAATAAGTTCGTTATAAAAGTGAACAATTTGTATGAAAATGTGTACGAATCAAATCTATGTGAACATTCGTTTCCTATAGCCATCTTTTATATAATCTGGTCGGTCTGCATGTCCATATCAATTCTTGAAATGAAAAAGTAAACTTTTATTTCAAGTATCGGACACGGATATAAAGAGCAAACGTTCGCATCGATACGGTTTATGTTTTCAAACAAACAATCGTTTTTATAATCAGCTTATTTTGTAGATATATCGGACAAATGAAATCTTCTCTAAGAAATATATGATTTTCCAAAACGGCAGCAGGCCATGTTTTTAGAACGATTAGAAGAAAATCATCCCCCGTGTATATACAAGTAAAAAAATGTATATTTGTGTCTTATATTATTTTTATTTTAATTAAATCTTTGTTGGAATTTTACTCTTAAATATTACAGTAATAGTCACGTTTTGTAAACAATAAATTTGTGTATAAACAGTAGTACGAAAATAATCAAAAGGAGCGAGTGAGATGTCGGAGACGCGTGAAAGAAAGATATTTAGAAGTACAGGGTGTCTGATTGAACTTCGGTCGATTGTTTCGCCGCCATTTCTGTTTGTTGCGTAGCTGTCAAGTGTAATTTGACAGTGGTGTAGTAGCTCGGACGCAGGCAAACCGTTATAGAGAGTTTAATGCACACCGACGTGTTGTGGCAATTAAAACATTTTATCAAGATGGATTGTCATTTTTTTGAAAATTTCTGACTGGCGAAAAACTCATTTCGACATGCGTGGACATGTAAACAAACGGAACAGCAGTTACTGGGGATCGGAAAATCCAACACTGATCCATGAACGGGTTCCTCATGCTAATAGAGTGATTGTTTGGTGCGCAATTTGGATTGGTCGGCGTTATTAGACCGTTTTTTTTTAAGATGCTAATGGAAATGTTGTCACCGTCAGTGGTGAACGATATCGTGCGATGCTGCAAAACTTCTTTATGTCTGATATTGATGAACAGGGTCTGCATCATATGTGGTTTCAACAAGACGGTGCCACATCGGACACAGCTCGCGTTACGATGCATTTCCTGGCCGAATAATTTCAAAATTTCGTCACATAGATTGGACACCTCGTTCGCCTGATTTGATTGCGTCAGATGTTTTTCTTTGAGGCTACTTAAAGGAAAGGGTCTACGCTAACAATCCAGTAATAATTCAACAACTTAACGACATCATTCAGCGAAGAATTCGCTCAAACATCACCAGAAATATGCGGAAAAGTCATGAAAAATGCGGTTGAGAAAGCCGGTACTTCTAGTTCGGTCAGTGACGGCAAATTTCATTTTTCATACCTAATACCATGCGCGTTAAATAAACGATTCATAAAAAAAATGATTAAAAGCGTTCCATTTCTCAATTATTAAGAAACAAAATCGACATAAGTTCATTCAAACACTCTGTTTGTAAGAAAGATTCGATTTGAAAAAAAAAATGATCAGTAATCATTAAACGAGCGAAAATTTCATTTGTGCGACACTCGATACAATCGGTGAAGGGGTTAAATAGAAAATGGCCGTCAAGTTTAAAACGCTCACACGTTCGTCCGCACCGTCGGATGTACGAGCATATCAAGACCGGCCCATGTATTCACCGCACGAGAAAATATTTCAGCACACTTACAACGCAATAAAATGATTTCCTGTTTAAAAATAAGCATACAATTTCTCGACCGCAAATATTTGAACGATTTTAAATACATGCGAACATGACCTAAGACACTCTAATGCTGAACGCGAATCGATATATCGAAAGGAAAACAAAAAAAAAGAAAAGAAACAAACACGCGGACACATGGGAGGAGAGGAAACAAAAAAAAAAAAAAACAAAAACAAACGAAAACACTTATACAGGTAACAACGACCAATAGTGGTCGTCCGACTGATCGCAACGCGTAAACCTGATCTAGGCGGCGACGGCAGACTTACTGCTAGAGCGAGGAGTTCTTTCATAATCTCTGCCATCGTTGCCGATCTGTTCGCGTCCAAAACGAGAAAATCGAATTTCTTTTTTACGGTTAATTCTCCGGCGTTGATTTCGTCGATGAGTCATGATATATTTTCGGATATTTCGATGATATCATACGTCAACAATGGTGGTGCTTCGGGCGACGCCGTTAGACATATCCCCGGTTCGATACCCGCATTTCTGAATCGGTCGTTCGCCATCTCGATCGTGACATAAAAATTATATACCGGCGAATTATACACAACACACATGCATTGATATCTCTCTCTCACTGTCTGTCTCTGTGTGTGTGTGTGTTTTTCACATGCGTTCTACGTTCTCTCAACTGTTTTAGCGAACACGTTACGCGATTGTTTCAAAAATGAACGATTTCGAAAACGACGTTCATCTTTTTAGATTTGCTTCGAATTATTTTCTAGTGAAAGTATCAGAAAATCGATTTACTTTTTTCAAATGTATTTTTAACCGATTCGGCACCAATACTGTTAGAGGACGGGAAAAAAGTTTTTCTTAACCGCTAAACTGTCCGAACTTCAAAAAAATTACAGAGTAATATTTGCAAATATTAATAAACCGCACTGTATTTCTATAGATTCAATGTAAAATGGTTTAACACGGTTTAATAATAGCAGAGTTCTGGAACTGTTGATGAATTCTCGTTTTTTTTAAAAAAAATGATTTTTTCACTCAGTCTAATATTATAAAAATATTTTCTGACTAAATCTTGTTTTATAATTAATTATGTATCATTGCCGATTGTTGTTTGTCTGAATTAGATGGCGATGTTATTATTATTGAAGTCAATTTGTGTACCTTAGAACTTTGAGGAATATAGTATCGCCATTAAAATGCACACAGGCAACAGTCAAAAATTATTAACAGAAAATCATTGATCATTTTTAATCGGAACAAGTGGTGGTTTACAGAATCAGTGAAGAGTTCATTTCTGAAAGTGAAGATTGTGAAAATGAAGTGAATAATCATAGTATCAGAACTATTTGGTATTATATACAGCGCAATATCAATAAAACGCAATATATTTTAGTACATATTTTTAAATTGTTAGGCGTTTAACAGAGTTACGATCGATTCAATTTAAAGGCACAGAATCAATTTTCACAGCTTATAATATTAGATGTGAAAGTTAATTCTATGCTTTATGCACCACAGCACCTTCCCCAAAACAACAAATCATTCCCGTTGTTTGGAAAGCATTTTTTTTTAAATTGGAGTGTGAAACGTATGCAACGTCTAATATGATGTTTTTCGGACACAGCCGTGTTCACTTACTGTCTTGTGAGGTTATGCCCAACTGCTTGGCCAAGATACATAGTTTTTAATAGTTGGCACTTAAAAGTCTTAAGACGGCGAGAAAATGTTTTAATTTAAAGCAGAGTCATTACTGATTCAATTTAAAGGCACAGTTGTACATTCTCTGGAAAATATAATACACATACAAAATACCAGATGTCGAATATTTATCCGGTACACAGTACGTTTATTTATCTTATAATGAAATCACTGAAATTAATACATAAATCTATCATTGAATGAATTTCATGACTTAACAACTCTGTGCTTTTTCTATACGCTTATGTAATCTGCATGTTGTTCTTTTTTACAATAAAAAAACCAACAGAACACCGAATAAAAATGTTAATCCTAAAACGACGAGAAAATACTTTAATTTAAAGAAGAGTCATTACTGATTCAGTTTAAAGGCACAGAATTCATTTTCACACCTAATATTATACACTCGTTTATCTAAACAGTGGCAAGAATGTATGTCATGAAATATCACAACATTGGTAAACATAACATATTTTCATTAATATACTGAAATTGTAAAAAATCTATTTTATGTATGGAAGCACTTTTATTTTTGAACATTATTTCAAGACATCCTCGTTTAACGAGTCGATGTGAAAAAAAACATGCTTGATATGTGCAATGGCTAATAAGTTACACGTTTTTACATACTTTAAAAGTTCTGAAATTCCATAAAATCGGATCTGTTAAACCTGCAAAGTACATAATGTAAGAAGTTTAATAAATGAAAAATTTTATAGTAATTTCTGAAATAATTATTTAAAATCTAAGAATAGGCGATTTTCACTTCGTTAACCGATTAAGAAATTTATGAAAAAAAACTAATTATTTTTCATCATTGACAACAGATTTCTATATAAACAACTGTGGCCTGCTCTGATTACCTGATGTAATCTTTTGCGATTTTCATTTATGTAGATATTTCGAAAGAACATGTGTACGCATATAATTCACAAATAATTGGAGATAAATTTCTTCTATTCTATATTCTTTCTTCTATTCCAGTCTATTCTCGAAATCATCCCTGAAATTTTACCAAAAAAAGTCTACTAATTAAATAAAGACAGTTCGGTTATGTTTGCATTCTGAAAGAATTTCTGCCCAATACAACTTTCATCTCCATAATGTTTTGTGTTACAAAAATAATATTTTTTTTACAAACTTTCATAATACACACAAATTATAACTTCATGTCTTTGTTTGTGCAGAAAACTTTTAAGTGATCACAGGACGATGGTTCCGTCATCGAAATGCGCCCGAGCAACAAGTAAAAATGACCAATAGTCAATTAGTGAACATTTTTTTTATCAAAAAACAAATTGTTAGTTTATGGTGTGAGTGAAAAACTCATCCGTGGAAATTTATTATTTCACTTATATTTAAATTGTTTACACGTCTTGTTCATAATGTACGATATGAGGATAACAAATTGACACCTTTTAAAAAGACATACATTTTTTAATGAAATGAAAACGATACGATTAAAGGTTGTCTTCTATATTATTATTATTAGTATATTCTTTATTGAAATATACATCGGTTAATCTCGTATACACGTCACATTTCACACTACTTTTACAGGTTAGTAACAAAATTTAAACGTGATAGATACAAAACTCAGCTATTCCACTACTTTGTAATTATAATTCACTTATAATACTTTACTAAATCTACATAATTATTTATTTATGACATTCTATTTTTAAACTATATTTTAATTTCCAGTCTTTTGAAGGAATGCTTTAAAAATTTTACTAAACTGACCACAGGCACTGATTCCATAAATACACTGATGCTTATCTGATTGATATTGGGATACAAGCTTTCTTAATAGTTCCAGTCCTTTACAATCTTTGAGTATATGAATATTGTTTATGTGCCCATGACAAAGTTTGCATACTTTTTTCCATACTTATCTCTTTCATAGTTCCACTCCTATCTACCTAACCTAAATTTTGCAAATATTCTTCTTTCTGACCTTTTTGATTTGTGTATGTAGGTCGCCCCCTCTTCTTTTAATAGCAAAGTAGTAAAAAAATTCAGTGAGCGCTTTGTATTTACATCTTTCCACTTTGTATCTTCTGCCTCATTTCTCACCCGTTCTACTATTTTTTTCATAATTTGAATTCGCATCACTCATCCAGTCTTCCGATAAATTAAGATTGATCAGTACATAGAATATTAAATTTACTCAATTGTTTCGATTCTCGCTCTAAAGCTGGCTTAACACACACTTGTATTGTATTGTCTTTTATATAAAGTTTTAAAGAAGACACAAAATTTAATCAACAGTACAGTAAATGTGTTAATAATCAGTATAATATCAATCAAAGATATATTTCCTTCGATGCAAGTTAAGTGATATTAAGGAAAAACTGAAACACGAATATTAGTTGATTGAGCACGTTTTTAATATAAATTCAGCGAAACTGTCAGTTTTTTGAAACATAATTAATTTAGAGAGATTCACTCGCTTTTATACGACATAGATTGATTATTTTAAGAAATTTTTAATATATCAACAACATAAATAGATTGGTTTATGAAATATTCAATTCGTATTTCAATTTTTATAATTATCTCGACGTACATTTTATTTATTTATTTTCAATTTTACTTTAAATAGTTTTAGTGTAGTGAAAGCACTTTCGCATAAAAGATAAAATAATTATAATGCAATTTGTAAAGGAAAAGACGACGTAGTGTTGTATAATAACATATTTTAGATTGTCGAAAAATAACTGGCAAATTCTAGATTAGACTGATTTGCGGTGTGGAGAAATTAGCACAAAGGTGCAAGAAAACTTTTAACAGCTATTAAACAAATATATAGAACTATGTTGTAATCAAATTAAGCATTTTTATTATTATTAAAATGTATATGTTTTTTTTTCTTAGAGAATAAAAAAAGAGTACGGGTAAATTTATTTCATGAACTTTTTAAATATTGCAATGAATTTCCATACAATTTTGTTATGCGTCGTTCTAGATTTATAGTTATAGAATTATTTTGAGAAATTCAGTTGCAAGTAAAGGTATGCTGATTAAAAATGTACCAGTGCTATCCTATCATTGAAATCACTAATTTTATGACATGCTTTCCTATGACTTTCATACTTTCTGCTGATTATTTTCAATATCTCGAATAAAATTTCGACATATCAGATATGATTATTGGCATTAATATATTTTATATTATTTTATTCCCCTTAGAGTACAAAAATATATGCATAAAAGTACATAATATGAGGTGTAATTAGAAAAATCCGGTTGGCTGTGAATTCACAACTAATTTTAGAGTGGATCAAAATGTAATTCAAAATTTTAATTCGGAGATTTTCCTGATTATATGCATGTATAGGAACATTTTGCATTCAAAATAATAGTCCACAGTACGTAACCCCTTATTTTTATTGGTTACCACATATTTGAAACTTCGTGAGTGGCTTCATTTTGACGAGTCTATCACACTTTTTCTATGCGAAAATAACGCTGTGTTTTCAAACGCGTTTTTTTTTTGTCGAACACGGCAATATTCGGTGATAAAATATACTCATCTATCACGTGTGATTTTTGGCCGACACGTGGTAATCACTGTACCGGTTATCGTAAAAATGACACTTACTTATTAAACAATCTTGCAAAAATTAAACCTATGGTAATCACAAAACACAGCCTCGTTATTTCGACATGTAGCAGGCGGTAGACTTATCGGTCGCCGGATTGTTTCTGTAGGTCAAGTTTTGTTTCGTATTTTTCATCAAATTATCTTTCAATTTCACTGCAAAAAAAGTATGTGGTCATTGCATTGTGTAACGTTATAAAATTGACATGTTTCGGAATCACGCGATTGAAAACGCAGCGTTACCGAGAATTTTCGCAGAGGAAAAGTGTGGTAGACTCATCAGAATGAACCCACTCACGAAGTATCAAATGTGTGGTAAACAATAAAAACAGGGGGGTTACGTACTGTGGACTATAATATAAATGACAGCAAATTGAGTACTAGAAATCAATGTGGGTCATTTGAGACCCAAGGATCTTAAGTGTTACCTATTTTATAGCGGTGTAACGGTTAATCGTAATTTATTGAATTTTTGTGTAATATATTTTTAGAACATGTCAGACAAAATCGCCGAGTTACATACTTGTAATGTTTATATTTTTGAAGATATTCGGGTGGAAGTAGACCCGACGGACGGATGGAGGTTAATTCAATTACAGTTGTTCGAGTTCAGATTCAAGCAGCGGCTGTTTTATTTTCAACGAAACCGTAAATTAACGATCTCGAAGGTAGAAAATCAGATTTAAGAACAGAAAAAAAAGTTAATTCGGGCCGTGCGTATTCCTGCGCGGTTCTCTCGCGCACAGCAATCCGAACGAGAAACAAGAACTCGACTACGCTCTGCCAAATGGCGAATCGAATGAATAAAAACGTGCACCGAATGTTTCTCGTTCGAATTCTTTGACACGTACCTTAATTACATATCACACACACACACACACGGAGATATTTACTTATTATATTTATAACAGATAAAATATGACTTTTTAATTTATCGCTTCGAGACAAATACTAATTTCTTGAATCGGCCGTTTGAAAATTCCACGCGTAAAGAGCGAGAAAGAATGGACATCGAGAAGAGAGAAAAAAAAAAACACACACACACACGGAGAGAGAATGAAGTAATGTACTCATATGTACGTTTTAGATTTAATTGCGTGTCCTCGGGCTGCATTCGCCGCGAACGGAAATCTATATATCAGGTGACAGGTTTTCAACCCGCTCGCCCCACGTTCTATAAATAAACATCACTTGTGTGTCGGCGACGAAAAAGAGTAGTGGCAGGTGTAATTGCTGTGCAGTTATCCTGATCAGCCGATTAATTAATATGTAACGAGTTATACTCGCTGCTGCGTATTCCGAGAATATATATATATATATATATATATATATATATATATATATATATATATATACATATGTATGTATATATATATATATGAAGATATTAGTCATGCTAATGGACACATTCGTCTCAATCAATCGAGAAATAATAAATCGAAACACTATTCGATTAGATAGGTAAAAGATGTAAATGAATGTTTATATATATATATACACGAGCCGTTGTTTTTGAAAGTGGTACAAGTCCATTTATTCGTACATTGAGATATTTAAGGATTTGCGTTTGAGTCAACTTAAAAATATTGGCGAACGTTAATCGATTCGGGTAATGTTTTTAGAACTATGAACTTGTTAAATTTTATTATGCACTAATAATTAATAGAAAATAAACGATTTTCTGGCTACAAATGTATCAATACCACTTTCAATAATAACAAATTATGAAAACTATAAACAATAGCAATTTTAAATTTATATTTTAATTGAAGTTGGCTTTTCTGAAATGTATTTTTTAATGTAACAAATAATAATTAAAATGAAGACATGTAAGCGAACGAATAATCGAGTTTATTAAGAAATAATTTCAATTATATTACAATGAATTTATAGATAAACAAGTATGAAAAGTAAATTACTTCGTTAAGATAACTAACGATAACAAACTTATTAATATTTCAATCCTATTTCTCCTTTACACTTAGCATAGTGAAGTATTTATGGTGAATAGGAGGTATGTAAGGCGGTAAACTCATCATGTCTCTATATTTCTCTCTTGTTATAGGTCTTGAAGTTGTGTACAGTGATAACATAGTAATTTTGCTGAAATGTTTAGACCTTCCTCGTTTTCCAAATAAATCAAGAACTTTAAATTGCGCATTTTCTTCCATAGAGATTTTGTTGAAAATTTCGTGCGGCTCATCCCGTTTAAACCTCATCCAGCGTATCTTCCAGCCAATGTATAATTTCTCCGTTATCCTGTTTATGACGTTGTATTTTTAAGCCATTAGCTATTATCAGCTGTAAAGATTTTAAGGGCAGTGCACACTGAAGTCGTAATA
Organism: Acanthacorydalis orientalis; assembly: GCA_034766995.1. NCBI lineage: Eukaryota > Metazoa > Arthropoda > Insecta > Megaloptera > Corydalidae > Acanthacorydalis > Acanthacorydalis orientalis. The sequence goes on from CM068315.1 coordinate 979,364, forward strand.
ATTAATGCCATTAGAAAGTTTTTTCAATTATCATTATTACGAATGGACTTATTCCACTTTCAACAGAACAAAAACATTCCTGCGATAACATTTTACAGTTCAGCTTCTTTTGATTAATTTATGAGGATATTGTACACCACTGACTGTGTGATTATAAATATAAAAAGAGGATATCTATATCTGACTATAACTGCCATTAACTCATTTTTTCCAAAAATGGACTTATACCACTTTCAAAAAAACTGCTCATATATATATATATATATATATATATATATATATATATATATATATATATATATATATATTAGGTTGTAACATATCAAGTTGCAGAATTTCAGTCAATCAGAGGTCGACCGCGATTGAGAAAGGTTCTGTGCAATATTTTACAAGTTCAGCTATTTGGAATCGACTAACAAGGGGAGGATACGATCTCGGAAATTGAGTTTGGGATCGAACCTCGTGTAGTGGCAGCGCACCCCAAAGGTACTAATATAGTCACGTACTATCTCTCACTATCCGACCATTTCTCGAGAGAAAAAAAAGACTCCAAAGTTTCTGCATCTTACAAGAGAAATATTTTCTTCAACACTATTTCTACCACGATTCTGTGTATAGCTATTTCGATCAAAACGTGTCTTTCGACACCTTTCCGTTTGAATGCAAATAACTGTGGAAATGATCACTGAAAAATGTTCTCTCTTTAATTTTTTTCATTTTTATCAGAGAAATAATGAAACAGTGTGATATTATTAACTCGACACGCTTTCAGTCTTCATATACAAAAGTTCAATCTTCATAATAAAAAATAGTGCTAGAATTACAGATACATATTATATTTTTTTACCTGAATTTTACAATAAATAGAAGAAGCGATTTTTTTCTATACGACGAGCATGCTCGAGATAAACGCTCAAGCGGTTAAATTCATTATAAAAGATAAGCGCCGAAACTGAAAAATCACCACATGTTTCAAATTGACCCGTTTCGGTATTCTATTTGTTCAGTGTTTGTTTTTTTTTTTTTACTTTCTGCCGTCACTGAATCCCTCCCTGTCTTCGCTCCATTATATTAACAAACGTTAATTACACAATAAGTTCACTCATCATTCAACTAAATAATTAGATTTATTTGTAACGAACATCTACTATAATTGCGAATAAAACTCCTTCATCAACGATAACTATTAAGCAGCCATTTCGATTGACAATACTTAACCCACTTATAGTTCTAAATACAATGTCTTACGCAAAAGAAACTATTATCCACGAGCGTATTCAATCGGACCGTCATCTATAAATCTGTATGTGTCAGGTAACAAGTGCTGCTATTAAAAAAACATTTCGCCGATTGAATGTTCATTCAGTTTATGTTTACATCGGAATTTGTGTCACATAACTCGCATACGTATTTACGGTTCTATAATAAATTTCGTTTTGTCTGTTTCCTAATTTAAATGTCTGTTGTCGATTGTACGGTAAAGATTTCAATGAAGGATAACGGAACAATACGATTTTCCACTGATTAATTCATACGGACGATTTTATGAATCGTTTGTATGAAATTTATGTACTGTTGTGTAAACGAGATCCATAACAAGTGGAAAATTCCATCGACGTTCTGGAAAATAATTAACAATACGAGGTTTATTTGCGTATCTGATGAAGTTACAAATGTTCTTTTATAAACGGATTCGATTATCTTAACGAATAGGGTCGTTTTCTATATTTTTCAGCGATAAGTGAATCAAAAGTTTCATATTTTACAAACAAATGTCCCTTTCATAAAGTATATTACAAACTAAACCTATATATGTATGTTTCTTTTATAAAGTGAAACCTATTTTCAACTTTACGATAATTGTCATTTATTCATGCTTAGAAAATCTTCAACATTGTTTTCATTCTGCTTGTATTAACCATCTACGTTCGATTCAAATGGTTTTGTACATTTTTTTTATTAAAAGAACGATAACCTGATGAATTAGGGGAAAACTGTAAATCATTTATTATTTTTTCAGTTAGATTTTGTGCGGTCTCCTTTAGCCTCAAACACCGTCGTAACTTTTAGAATGGTTTCCAACAAATTCTTCCAAATAATCTATTGTAATCATTTGAAGTTTATAGCAAAGTACTGGTTATCCCATTAGTAATGCGGTTTTTTATATAGGTGAAAACGGATGATGCAACACTTCGCAATTATTGCAATAACTTATCAGACGCATACGCTGCTCAATCGTGCATAATGTTTTCTCAGTCTTATCGCGAAAGATTAACAGCGATGATCCAAATTTACAAGAAAAAATATCAGTTATCATGGAAGTGTCGAAATTGTATATTAGGCATATTTTGCTTTGGGAGTTTCTTCAGCGCAACAACGCTACAACTGCAGTGAAAAATTTGTAGGTAATTTATTGTTAAGATGTTATTAGTCAAGGGCAGAGATGGTTTCAACGATAACGGTCCAGAAACTACATCCTTGAAGATGAGGAAACGTCAGAACGTCCTCAAGAGTTCGATGCTGAGATCCTCCGAATGCTGGTGGAACAAAATCGTATTTCAACTGTAGAAGAATTAAGCAAGAAGCTCAAATCAACTATTATTGGGACTTGAAAATGATCAGTGAGATTTCTAGGCTGGGCCAGTGGGTTCCGCACGAATTATCAGACGTTAATTTAAAACAACGTGTGGACATTTGCACTTCTCATCTGTTCCGATTACAAAATGATCAGTTTCTGAATAGGATTGTTACTGGCGATGAAAAATGGATTGTTTACAACAGTATTAAACGTCAATGACAATGGGTCGACCGCACGAGAACTGTGAAAGGAGCGTCTGATCCACAAAAGGTTATACTGTCTGTTTGGTGGATATAAATGAGTTATCAATTACGAGCTATTATCAGAGAATCGAACCATCACAAACGAGTTGTGTGACTGGTACTGCTAAAACAATCGATTGATAGAAAACGGCCGGCATTAGCCCCAACGGAAGAGGCGTAACTTTTTACCGCGGCAACGTCCGGCCTCCAAAGAGTGAAACGAATTGAATGGGAAGTTATGACTCGTCCAGAATATTCCCCTGACCTAACACTATCGGATTATCATCTGTTCCGAAGTATCTAAAATCACATCAATGGAAAACCGCTTGATACAACGAGCGATGTCCGGAACGGAGCTCGACTCTTTCTTTAGTGTAAAGCCCGGAAAGTTTTATCGTTCAAGGTATTGAAAATTTAAGATGAAGATGGGAACAAGTTGTGAATAATAACAGAAAATATATTTTCGATCGAAATTAAAACTTCAGTTTTCGTTCGCCGTTTCAAAACTTTTTTTTAAAAAAAAAACGCATCACTAATGGGATGACCCGGTATGTTAAATTTTTCACATTCAGAGCGGTTATTGAGTTCGGTCTTTTAATCGCAAACCAAAAACAGTCTATGGAACTTTGATACCTAATTGAGGACTACGGCGACCTTTCTTATAGTTTGAAACCATTTTTCATAAGCCTGATTTAGCCACTCCTTCATTATCCTCAGGATCGTCATCTTATTCGAACGTCAAGTCTTTTGTAAAGTCACCACGTTATCGAAGCCGGTCGCGCTGTTTTTTTGGTCTAAAATTTGAATGCGGAATCACCGTTTTGAAAATTTCGCAAGTATTCAGATTTCATATACTTTCACAGCATCAATCTTCTCCGTCTAAATTTTACTACAGACTGAAAATCCCATTAAAATGAAGTTCTTTTTATTTTTCTAAGCCGATTTACATTGAATCTTATCCGATTCTTTTTAACTATTTTACTTTTTGGCTGTGAATCCTCTACGTTCAAGATTTACATACATTTTGGAAATTTTCTGCAATACATGTGAATGCATGTTGTTGTTTTGATGGATACAAATCTTCAAACCATGCTATTTCTTCTTCCGATGCTTTTTAAATTGTTATTCAGTATAAAATCAAGCATAATATGGTTCATTAGTTAACTATAAGACATTAATTTGTGTAATGGCATGGTTAGAATTCGAAATCGATAGTTTTATTCATACTTAATCAAATACGGAATAAAAATTCCCACCAATGGAATTCTTGTTTTGAGCGCGACATTAACATTTCTCTTATACTACGAAATTGTTTACAATGTTTGACATTTTAGCACAAGAATAACATTTATTGACTCGTTACAGTTTTCATCTGATACGTTTCATTTCTGATAAAATAAAATTCAAATGATAGTCCGTCAAAGTACTGAAAAACCTGTGTAGTCGCATGGCCTCCGATTGTCGATCTGCTGCTGATGATATCGATATAGAAATCCAATTAAAAGTGATCGATAATTTATTTAATATTTGATAATTTTAATTGATTTTGATTAATATTTAATCTATCTAATAATTAATGATTGAACAATTTACTGAATGCTGTGGTTTATTGGATGAGTGAAAATTTATTTGTGAAAACATTGTACATGTTTTAATAAATGAGTCCTGTAGAATCTTTAAGAATTGTATATTGAAAAAAAACTGTGAGAAATCGTTTAAAGATTAGATGTAAAAATATTTAATCGTTTGTTCCTGGATTAAATACAAGCCATATTTAGACCCCTCTAAGGATTTTCAGTTATGAATACAACCGTTCATATTTCCTCTATCCGGATGTGCATATGCAGCGATGAAAAATTCCATTGCACAATTGATATTTCCGAGAAAGACATCGGTGCAGTCCATCCACGATTGGTATTTTTCATTCCCTATATATTTCAAGGAACGTTAGTTACAATACACAACTTGTTTCAAACAGGTAAATAATTAATTCTGCAAGAGAGATTAAAAATAACTGAACTAATTTCTTCTGTTTCTGTATAAACTTATTATATAGAACGAATCTTTAGTAAGAATTCAATTGACGTCATGTCTGCTAAACATTTTTTTTCCAATATCGTTTCGAATGCGTTCCGTTTAAACGAATGCACGTTTTCTAACAATAATAAATGTTGTTAGCAGTTAAATGAATTCTAACAAAACTAATAGTCACACGATATCGAGATAATACAGACATGAATGCCCTTTAAAAATCTATAGTTTCGTTGTACGTTCTCTGGGAAATATAATACACGTACGAAATACCAGATGTCGAATATTTATCCGGTACACAGTACGTTTATTTATCTTACAAAGAAATCACTGAAATTAATACATAAATCTATCAGTGAATGAATTTCATGACTTAACAACTCTGTGCTTTTTCTGTACGCTTATGTAATCTGCATGTTGTTCTTATTTTACAATCAAAAAAAATAAAAATAAAATAAAATAAACACCGAATAAAAATGTTAATCCTAAAACGACGAGAAAATATTTTAACTTAAAGCAGAGTCATTACTGATTCAATTCAAAGGCACAGAATTAATTTTCACACCTAATATTATACACTTGTTTATCTAAATAGCAGCAAGAATGTATGTAGTGAAATATCACAACATCAGTAAACATAACATATTTTCATTAATATACTGAAATTGTAAAAAATCTATTTTATGTATCGAATCACTTTTATTTTTGAACATTATTTCAAGAAATCCTCGTTTAAGGAGATGATATAATCGATGTGAAAAAAACATGCTTGATATGTGCAATGGCTAATAAGTTACATTTTTTTACATACTTTAAATGTTCTAAAATTTCATAAAATCAGATCTATTAAACATGCAAAGTACATAATACAAGAAGTTTACTCGTAATAAATGAAAAATTTATGGTAATTTGTGAAATAATTATTCAAAATCTAAGAATAGGCGATTTTCACTTCGATAACCGATTAAGAAATTCATGAGAAAAACCTAATTATTTTTCATCATTGACAACAGATTTCTATATAAACAACTGTGGCCTGATTAGATTACCTGATGTGTGATTTTCATTTATGTAGATATTTCAAAAGAACATGTGTACACATATAATTCAGAAATAATTGGAGATAAATTTCTTCTATTCTGTACTCTTTTTTCTATCTCAGTCTATTCTCGAAATCATCTCTGAAATTTTACCAAAAAAAGTCTTCTAATTAATTAAAGACAATTCGGTTCTGTTCGCATTCTGAAAGAGTTTCTTTCCAATACAACTTTCATCTCCATAATGTTTTGTGTTACAAAAATAATATTTTTTTTTACAAACTTTCATGATACACACAAATTATAATTACATGCCTTTGTTTGTACGGAAAACTTTTAAGTGCTCACAGGACAATGGTTCCTCCATCGAAATGCGCCCGGGAAACAATTAAAAATGACCAATAGTCAATTAGTGAACATTTTTTTTTATCAAAAAGCAAATTTGTAGTTTATGGTGTGAGTGATAAACTCATCCGTGGAAATTCATTATTTCACTTATATTCAAATTGTTTACATGTCTTGTTCATAATGTACGCTATGAGGATAACAAATAGACACCTTTAAAAAAGACATATTTTTTTAATGAAATGAAAACGATACGATTAAAGGTTGTCTTCTATATTATTATTATTATTATATTCTTTATTGAGATATACATTCATTGTTAATTTCGTATAAACGTTACATTTTCACACTACTTTTACCGGTTAGTAACAAATTTTAAACGTGATAGATACAAAACTCTGCTATTCCACTACATTTTAATTATAATTCACTTATACTATATCTACATATTTATTTATTTCTGACATTCTATTTTTAAACTATATTTTATTTTCCAGTCTTCTGAAGCAATATTTTAAAATTTTTTTCTAAATTTACCATGTGCACTGATTCTATAAATACACTGATGCTAGCTGATTGATATTGGGAAATAAGCTTTCTCTTAATAGTTCCAGCCCTTTACAATCTTTTTTTATTTTTTAATGAAATGAAAACGATTAAATGTTGTCTTCTATATAAAAATATGAAAGAAGAAGTAAAATTTGATCGTCAATACAGTAAATGTGACAATAAACAGTATAATATTAATGAGAAATATATTTTGTTCAATGCGAACTAAATCATATTAAAGAAAAAACTGATACATGAATATTAGTTGATTTAACGTGTTTAGTATGTTTTTTTTAAAAAAAAAACAATTCATGTAATATGATTGGTTTAATTTAAAGGAACAGAATTGTACACCTAATAGAAATAGCAAGAAATTCAGAGCATTGAGAATAAAGATGGCCGAACACAGTTAATATACATGAATCAGGTCTCATTTCAATTGAATGGTATTTCTGTTTTACATGTTTTCTAATTATGTAACGCAAAAATATTTGGAACACCTATTTTATGTATAACCAAAAGAATAGTATATGATAGAAAAAGAATAAAAACGCATGATCATGTAGACATCACGATAAAATCGATTCGATGACTGTATTAAACTGGTTCAGAAAAATGAATCGACACTTAAAAAAGCACTGATATTTTTAATAAGATAAGAAATATTATGATCTTCAAGTCACAAACTTGCCCCTGTAATGAAATTTACTAATATGTATTTCGATAGCAGATACTCTTTTCAAAGCACAGACACAGGACAAATGTATAGAAATAAAGTTACATAATATTTATTGAGAAGGATTTCTCTATTTAAAAAAATCGAATCTACTATTAAAAAAAATCTAAAATTCATCAAATACTGACTCAACGAGAGAGGTACGTTTTTAAAATAAATCCAAGGATACTTTTTTTAATCAGTTTTTTTTAATCGAATCGTCAAGAGTTCTTATTTAGAAAGTATAATTGTGATTTGACCAAAAAATAAATACTTCTAGTTTTCGATTTGTTGCATAAAAAACACAACAGTTTTCTTTGAATTCGTCTTTATGACTTTTTCCTATCTACGTAAAAGGTAAATTCTCAACCGCAAGAATAAAATAAAGTTCACTCATAAAACGATCATTATTTCAGTTTATCGACCTCGTTCCAGTTTATGTGCAAAGTCTTTTCCCTTTACATCTGATCGTACACGATCGTTATTCCAGGATTTTCGTTTATAAATTTCACAAAGATTCTATCGAATCAGGTCCAAGGTAACGCGGTAATTCCTTGTGCCGCATGCAAACCAATTCAGACATTACATCAGCTCGAACGACGTCAGTAAAGGACGTCGAAAACGAAAGTGCTGTGCTTGCCAGCAGAAAAAAAATATGTATACACGATCGCGTGTCAATCAATGCCCTACAAAACGCTGTTGACAGACAGCATGACTATGTTGTACGTGGTGACGTCTTAAAGCAAAAACTGTTGAATAAAATAAACGCATTTAAGAGGCCACATCGGCGAACGCGACCGTACAATTGGTATGGACGAGATGTAGCTGGTTCTCAGTCGATCCCATAATTGCTTTTTGTGCTGTGTGTGCGTTTTTTTTCGCTCCCTCATTAATTACTGCATTTTCAAGGATGTCTAAAATGTATCCTCGCAGATTTTTAACACACACACAAACATAAAAATATGTCTGTTATGTTAATATATTACAATACTATATGTTCAGGTTAACTGAAGAACGTTTTGAAATATTTTTTCTAATTTTTTTACAATAGTAATTTATATATTTGTACGAGAAAATGTGCAAATGACTTGTATAAACGAATATTATATATATATAGGGGAGACCGGAGCTGATCGGGGCTGTTTTTTTTAAAAAAAACGTTTTTCATTAACAAAATAAATGTGTTTCTCAAAATAATCTATGCTATTGCAAAGGTCAAACCGCTAAGTACAAAAATGTGTAGGCAGTTTTAATAATCATTTTGTATTTTTATCGTTATTTAAGAAAAAGTGAAGACGTGCAAAAATTGACATGACAACATTTCCGAGGATAAGTGAACCGCTGTATTAAAAATCAATTAAAAATAAAAATAAGGCGTTTTTATCATGAAAAATATTTAATACTAGCCTTTATTCCATAGTCTGCATGCGTTGAATGAATTTTTTTTCTAAATCAAAGCATGAAAAGGTATTCAGAATCGGATAACTGTAAACTACTGTTTTTTTTCGGTCGTTCTTTCTTCTTGGAAGCCACTCAGGTATGGGCTTCGAAACTACTTTCGTAGGAGCCCCTTTTTCCCTTCGTTTAATCCTTTCCTAATCTACTACCAGTTCCTTCATATCAGGCGAGTCTGTTAGGACGGCTCTCGTTCGCCGCTTACGTCCTTTCCGAGTCTGCTTTCTCGGACCGGCCTTCGGGTATGCTCGAATACTTTCGAGCGTCGATTCGAAATCCGTTGATTTTTCGAAAGAAGGACGAGGCGTTCCAATAGTCGTGGGAACAGATTCGGCGATTCCAAGTTCGGCTGTGATGGACTCGTTTGCGACGAAGTCAGTGGGGTCAGTCCCGGCTGCGTCGAATATTTGATATTATAATAAATGTATCTTCTTATTGACGTCATCGATTAATAATATGAAAAAAACCGAAATCATCATTAATATGTGCTTAAACATGATGTTACAAACTGGCGTTCCCAATTCCTAGAAGTGAGTACGAATACTGACATCCTTCTATTGTGCACAGTCTTAAAAAGTGTATGTCATCAAATTGCGTAACACTGCATTATTAAACCACATAATCGAACAATTTTCATATAAATTAATACAAATGTGATTCATTCAATTTTCAGACGGTTAGAAAATTCATGTGGTTTTCAAATCAAATCGGTTTATAGAAAACGACGAAAACAGTTTGTTCTGATGAAAACGATAAACTTTTGGGAAGTTCGACGGGAGCGAAAAAAGAACTGATTCGTGTAGATCGGCGAAGATTAAAGTACAGTATGCGGAAATTCTGTCTGTGCGTCTCTCTTTTTTTTGAAAAACGATCCGTTATAAATTTTCTGTTACGGTGTGTTCATTCAAGAGAAAAAAAACTGACAACGAAACGAAAAGATTATTTACCATGCAGATAAATAAAATTTTGTTCAGCTCGAATTCTGTTCTTGTTTATGCAAATTTCTGCTTCAAGTTTACAAAACTAGATGAAAAATTGTGTGTTCGTATGATGATTTCTCTCAGAGCGCTGTCACACACAGATCTAATATTATTGTAAACGACATATCTAGAGCATGTCATAAATAGATGGCACTATGTTTTAAAATAGCTAAATAATGAACACATTTTTTAGATTTCTTAAATTCCAGAGATGGACGATTTAGGAATAGTCGGATATAGAAAACTTTATATATATATATATATATATATATATATATTTGCATATATATATATATATATATATATATATATATATATATATATATATATATGCAAATATATACAGCTGTATTCATATTTGTGTGGGTATCTAATTTTAGAAAATAATTATAGTATTTTAGCGACAGATACTATTGTAATATCATGTGGGTATTATGATAATTTTCATTAACGTCAATTGATTAGCTAAAAAATGTAATTCGCAGAAACCATACAGCTTCATATCTTTTTTCGGAAATCGGTCGAGAGGTTTTTGAAACAAAACCGAAAATAAATACAATACACCCATTTGTCTCTTCGTAAAAATGTTTACTGTTTTTTTCCAACGCCGAACGGAAACATTTATATATTTATTATAAAAACATGAAGTGTGTTACTGTGTTGTGCGATCTTAAACATCAGATTATCTCTAGATTAAATAAAAAAAAACAAAACATTACACGGTGTAAAAACGTTTTAAAACTGAAGTCTCGATCACTGAAAATGCAAAAAGGAAGTAGAACAATTAACAAATCCATTTCTGCGTGTTTTAACATGAAAAATTTTTTCGAATTAAACGAAACGAGAGAGGAATATGATTAATGCTTCAATTTCTCACTATTTACCGTCAGGTAACGAAATAAATGAATAAGACTAGTATTGAAAACTGTGCGTTTCGTTTTTGCGTGCGTTATGTAATCAGAAAAAATGATAAACATGGCAATAACATGCGACTGAAGTGAAATCGGATTCATATATTATATTGACTGTATCCATCGGTCTTTCTAATTAATACTCTGCACTTCTTCTGCTTCTATCTAACATCACTATCGACGATGACAGATAAATTACATTCTAATCATTCCATACGGACAGTAAGGACAGAAGAATCGTTTTCATCTGTTGATTTCCTCAATGCCATATCTACAAACTAGTATTGTGTACAAATAGATATACTATTGACGATGACATAGAGCTAATATTTTGATTATTTTGTAAGGATTGTACAGGTGCAAGATTCATATTCATTCGATGACTTTCTCTCCCTTCTATGTATTAATCAGTATTAGATATAGTTATAATCTGTTATGTAACGCAAAAATTAATGGAATTCACTGTATAAAAGATCATCAGTTGATAAAGATGGTGTAGAATTTCTCAATTAAATGTGTCACAGTTTATGTAACAGTAAGACTAGAACGTTAGCTTATTTGGAATGTTAGGTATTAGATAAGTGAATTAATAGATGTTCATGTTTTAAATAATTACAATTGAACAAGACATGGAATCAATCAAACAAGATCTAATCTAAATTAGGACTTTGGAAAGGGAATAATCTGACGTGTTTGAATAGCCGGTTTCAGATTCAAAATTCAGCCTGTAAATATATTATTTATTATATGTAAAAGAGAATTTTTCTTTCTCGTTTCTTCCTATCTGTCTGTCGGCGTGGGTGCGGTCTCGGTCCATCTCTGCTACTGGTCAATCTCTTCATCTCCTGCGTGTTGTTTCTTCGCCGTCTTCTAAGCTGTTCTATGTATCGCTCGTATATAGTTCTCGGTCTCCTTCTTCCTCTTCTTCCTTGGGACCTCGCTTCTAAACAGTTTCTCTCTTTACTTTCCTCATTCGATCTGCATGCATGCCCATATCACTTCAACTATCTCTCCTCTAGAATATTTTTCATGGCCCTTACCTCCAAGTTTTCCCTAATCCTCTCATTTCTTACAATCTCTTTTTGTTTTCCTGCTACTCTTCGCAAGAATTTAATTTTCGCTGCCGTGTGCTTATCGAGTGTCGTCCAGCTCTCTGCTCCACATAAGATTGTTGATAGGAACACTCACTTATACATCTACAACTTGGTCCCCTTCTTTACCCTTTCCTTTCCTATTACTGTTTGATTAAGCTGATAGTAAATTCTGTTGGCCTTCTGAACCCTGCTCAGCACTTCCTGATCGATCTTTCCATCCCTAATAATTTTGAATTCTAGGTAATTGTACTGCATGACCTCATATAGCGTCTGATCAGCGTATGTTAATGCAGATCTCGATCCTTATCCCTTCCTATTTTCATTACTTTGCTCTTATTTGTACTGTAATTGATTTTCTTTTAAACTATATGCAAAATTTAAAGTCAATTATCAACACTGTTTAGGAGAAATTATAATCTGAACTCTTTGTATTTTATTTGTGCTCATTTCATTCATATTACTTTTGTACTGTTATGGAAAAGTGTCACACTATTGAATATAAAAACCAAAAGCACTAAACAGTACAAACAACTGTTTGTATTTTTTGTGCTGTGTTGATAATGAATAGTGGACTGTTTCTATAAAACTTCGTATGAGAAAAAAATTAATTATAATTCAATGAAATTCGGTTCGGTCGACGGTTCTAATGTTACGAGGATGCGCAAGTACGTCAATATCAGATGATGACAGTTTTATGTATTTATATATTTGAATAGAAGTACAAGACGTGCGAATCACTTTTTGTCTCGCTCGCTGTTCCTTTCAATTCTTTTCTAATTTTCCTAACAGTTTACACATCTGCTGTCTCATGAGCTAAGACAAGATTGCTATAGTGTTGGTACAATTAATACTTGGAAAAATATGCGGGATATTGTAATTTGTATGATGAAACATATACATGTATCGTAAAGAGAATGCTTAGATTGTTTATTGATATCTAAATATCATACGTTCGTTCTCGCCAATAAACGGCGTCATTTAAATTTAAACATTCCTGATTCGTTAACTTAAAATCAGACCATTTTCATGCTTGAACGCACTGTCATAAAGTAATCAAATGAACGACACTTAGACTTGAATTTAAAGGCGATGTTCGAATTGAAATCATTCTGAAATTATACTCATTTGACGGTTGGTAGTTCAGAAACGTATCTAATATTCGTATCTAATATTCGTATCTAATACTCAAAAATACATCGAATGTAAGTGAAAGATAGAGTCGGACTGCCGCTATCTTAAGAAAACTCGTTTGTCATCGTCTTATTACGAACTGGAATTGATATAACCTCCATTTGATCTTCAGTCAATTGACTAGCGTCGTTTTGACGTCAGGCACCCACGTTTCGCTGCCGTAGATAAGGTCTGGGAGTATACATTGATCGAATGCTTTTTTCTTCAAACAGGGCGGGATTGTTGACTTAAATATCGAGGTGTTTCGTCCGAATGCCCTGCTTTAAATCACATGAAAACCGAACAACATAATGATAAGTACAGGTTTTCGGTACTCTAATCCCCACGGATCTGTCCGCACATTCAGTGTGCGATTCACTAGACGATAGAGCCCCTCAAATGTTTAAAAAAAATGTTCGAATGCCCTCCAACCCGTTTTAATTCTCCTGTTTACTTCTTCAATGAATGACCCATCTTAGCCGATGAGCTGCCTAGATAGACATACTTGCTGACTTCTGTTCCTTTTATTTCAATTTTCTTTAGTCAGACAAACGCATTGAACAGCACTTTTTTTTTTGTGTGGTTCGTTTTTAAGCCAATTATTTGGCTGGCATCTTCTAATTCTTCTATCCTCTTTTGTAGCTCTTCCGGAGTGCTTGCAAAGATAAAGATATCATCAGCGAACCGAAGGTGGCTTAGTTTTTCGATTCGTTATATATATATATAATATACACATACATATATATATATATATATATATATATACACACATATATATATATATATATATATATATATATATATATATATATATATAGAGAGAGAGAGAGAGAGAGAGAGATGTGTATTCGTATAATTGTTGTAGCTATTACTTTCTCTTAAAAAGTAAATCGACATGATTTTATCGTTTCGTTTGAGAAAAACTGCATGTCATCTTAAACAGGAGTGGTAAAAATTGTTTTTCTTTCTTGATTCCTTTGGAAAAAACTATGACTCGTCTCATAATCAGGCTAGTCTTATATTCGATCTAATACGGTATACACACGAGACTCACTTTACATTAAAATACATATCATACTTTGTGAGTTAAACAGATACTTGTGATTTTCAAAACGGTTCGCGCTGATGAACTGTTTCACAAGTTCGAGAATTAAAATTCGATTCCGTTGTTTCAGAAAATTTCAAGCGAATACCCGTTACAGTTACAACATTTCTAATGTTCGAAAAAAATCACACGATTCTCGACTTGCGTTTAAATTTATTTTGTAAAATATCAGAAATATATATATATATATATATATACAAATATATGCCTGAATTTACAAGAAACCGAATCGTCCCCAATTTGAACTCTATGCAAATAAACTAAAAGTTATGATTTCCAAATACTGCCGTGATTAATGTGCGCCATTTCGAAACTGATTAAATAATGAATGTGCACACAAACACGTTTTTCCTCGTATAATTCTGAACGTTCTTACTTTTTGCATTGACGTCGCAATGTAAATAAAGTTAATATGTGAAATTCTAAAAATATCTGTAAGTATATATAACTTTAATATTTATATACACATATTTGTTTTTATGTGCAATAAAAATTCCATTATCTGAATAACAGAGAGGTAAAAAATGTAAAGGTACAACACACACACACACAAGAGCGCGCACAGACAAGCGCTATTAGTCAATGTGTATTCGAAATCTGAATATTTAAATGAGTGGGAAATAACATTGAAAAAGTCGTTAACAGATTTTCGAAACAAGTCTCTATAACTATGTTATTATAGATATTTTATCGTAGGTCAGTGTTTCGTGTGGTCGTTCGTATGTACTTTTTTTCTACATGATAAATTTCATCGACGTATGTTTACAACAAAACTATTTCGGAAATATCTGCTTCTCTGTCGGATTTGTTTCAGTATATACAAGCAAGTGTCTATAATCGAATACGAATCGTTCATTTGTTTGTATGGAAAATTAACACCGGCCGTCATTCACCGTACACGTCTAGAATGAGTTGCAGATATTAGAACGTTAAAGTTTCCACAGTAAGTGAAAACGATCTCGGCCGAACGGTGCAGGGTTTTCCAATAAGGACACATTTTTTTTAAATTTGAGATGAAACGCGGAATTTGAGCTGAAATTCCGCGCTTCTTCATTATAAACAATAGTTGGGTCTGTCTTTAAGAGTTTCATCTCTTTTCATTTTATTTTTATATGCGTCGTCGGATCAAGATTAGATATTTTACCAGTCCAGACCCTTTACACGCGTTTCTGATCTCTTTCTGAGAGCGACAATGTCTTCAATGGACCATTTTTTACATAACGTTTTGCGTTCGAATTACGGTGTGATTCGAATACGAGTGCACGAAAGGGATGCGTTTTTGAATTGTACTTGTGTTCGGGCGCTAATGATCTAGTGTCGAAGCGCCTTAAAACACCAAACAAATAATTAACTAACTAGAAAAAAAAACACTTTTACTGAAAAGGTGTACTTTTTGAAAAGTACATTAAATGAATTCAGTTCTTTGTTTCTTCAACTTCTGTTCCAGATTTTATGAAAACAAAGTATTTCGTTGACGTTTTAGTCACATTAAGTATTTTCCAGCGTTACCAATACTTCTTTATCTTTTATGAACATACAAGTCATTTAATAACTTCCGGTTATTGTCTGTGATGTATACAAAGTAAAAAAAATGCTTATTTGTTTATCTCGTCAATGTGAACGAGTAAGATAAAATAATAATCAATATATATATATATATATATATATATATATATATATATATATATATATATACATACACACACACACTAGATATTATGATGTTACAAAGCAGTGTGCAGCTAGCAATTTATATAATAATTGTAATTAAATTTACCCGGAACTGACCGAACAGCCTTCGTCGCGTCAACAAAAACGGATTTTTGCAAAAAAATGATTTATATAAAAATATTTGCGTGAGAGCGTTTCCTTTACCACAAGATCTGTGAATGTGAGCAGGTGGTGTAGCGTCATTATTACTGTATTATCGTTCGATTATTCGCCGGTAAATGTTACAAGAAATACATGCTCGGATGAATAAAATATTTATAGAATACCGGAAATAACAATATTCAAGACTGCTGACATTCCCGAACGAGTTTCAGTATTCGGTTTAATTTCGCACTGCTCGCTCGTCGACAACAACGAATGTATTCTTTCTATGATACCGTTGCATCTTGTAAATGTTTCATTACACTAAATGATATTCAATTTATTGTTAAATATTTCTAAAAAAAAACTTCCCGTGTAGAACGGTTAATTATTCATTCCGGTGTGTTCAACAATCGTTATTTTCTACTCGGTTGTACTCTTTGAACGAGACAGGTTTACAGAAAAAAGTATTTGCATTTCTTTGAATGTTTACTATTTTTCTGTTCGTTTACAAGCGCGACACTGCTGGTTTATTAAAATCATTTAGAACTGTATGCCGTTCGCACGAATGTTATATTCGAATATTATGATTCGAAAGCCGTCGACGTCACTTGTATTTATGAACGTTATAAAAAAAGATACCGAGATTTATTAGATGGCGGTAATAACTTTGAAGGACACGCACTGGAGCAACGACGCTAATAAATTGTAGCTGGGGGCTCGTCTACGTGGAAGCACTGGAGCAGAATGAAACTTGCTAAAAGAAGAAAGAAAAAAAAACAACGACGACAACAACGTACCGAGTTAATTATTTTAATTGAAGATCGGACGATGTTCGTTCAATTTTCAGAACTGTTGAATAATTACACAGTGCAGTGTGCGACTGTGTGAAATAATAAATCGTCGCTCGGGTCATTTTTAGACACATGTCCGTGCGTAACGAACATGTACGTCCATAATTGGATGACAGCAGTAAACAATGTGCCCGAGAAGCATTCGCTCGTACGAGCCGACGTCCACGTATCCGCGAAATGTTCTCAGAACCGTTTTCATTAACATTTTTTCTGCGTGCACTTTCACTCGCCATATGTGTTCGCCGCCAATGTAGGTTAAGCTATTTCAAAATTATTCCTGGGCCGTTCGTACGGCTATACATTTTTTATACGGGGAAATCTTTTGAACATGTCTTACGTTCTCGCAGACTGCAAACGGCGCTTTCAGTCGAACGATACTTGCCCGTCGATTCTTCAACAGAATTCAATGTATGCTGAATTCGTCACGTGCTTCGGTTCGTTTACACGTTTTTTTTTTCGCTGTTCCCAAGTAGATAACCGAGCTTCATCATCACACGGATCCATTTGACTTATGATTTATTCTTAAAGTACCTATACACTGTACGATAATAAAAATCAGTTCACTATAAACAAATCGTACAATTTATACACATTTCATAAGATGTTCATTTGAGATAATTGTACATTCATGTTACAAAGGGCTGTTCATTATGTAATTGATTAATTCTACAGTGTATAAAACATGAATATACACTTCTGTAAATACATCCTTTATCCACTTGACAACAAATACGAAATGTTTCATTAGACTCCATCCAACTAGCAGTCATTCTACTATAAATCTGATTTACATCTAACGCGTAAGAAAATGTATTAAAAAAACTAGTGCTAATTTAATTCTCGAAACATAGAAAAAAAACGCAATTACTTTTTGGCCAACCCTACATATTGTCTCGCTACGAAGAAAATTATTGGGTCCACCTATAAGTAATGCGGGTTTTTTTTTAGAATAAATTTTGAAACAGCAAAAAAAATGACGTTTCAATTTCGACCGAAAAATTTTCTGTTATTATTCACAACTCCCTCGCGTCATAGTCTTAAATTTTCAACGCCCTGACGATAAAACACGAGCTTTGCATTAGAGAAAGAGGAGGCGAGCAATCTTCGGACATCACTCTCCGCATTAAACCGTTTTCCATCGATGTGATTCCATTCAAAGGCGCCGAGTTAATTTGTACGCCTAATAGAACACTTGTACAAGAATGACAATCATATTGTCGAAGGAATGGCGTGCTATTAATAATTTGTTACACGAACCGTTCGGCTATCCTTGACCACAATGATTATAATCGATGTTTGACAAAAAAATAAATAGCTAATTAAAACAGACAATTGCGAAAAGCTCGCCGAAACACACCTGGCCATCTGTGGCCTCATGCATGTAGTGTATATATATATATATATATAACATTCCTGATAATCGCATGTATCGTTTCGTATTAACGTTCGATTTTTTTATTTTTTACTACATAGAATTTTTACTGCACATAAACATGTATTAGGCTCGTGGATACATATTCGCAAATTCGAGTATTTTGAATATGAGAATTTGGAAAGTATATATGGAAGTCACAGTTAATACAAGTGGGAATTTATTCAGTTAGTTGTGTATCCAGTACACAATTATTTTTTATAGCTATTAACTATATTGGTCCCGATTTTCAAAAAAAATCCACTCAGAAAATATAACTTCAACGAATGTTATCATTTAATAATCGATATTTTTCTACCGGTAGCTATTTCTAGAAGAAGTCCTCCCTTTTTTGTTCAATTGCTAAAACAAGTCTATATATCATATCAATATTTTTTTTCTGTTTACATTATAGACACACACATATAGTGTACAACATACAGAGATGAATTTCGAATCATAACATAGTTCTGGCACTGTGGCTAAATTCAATTTGACGAATGAACTTTTCATTTATTTCAGAAACCATGAAAAAGATTCTACAAAAAAGTGTTTTTATTTAATCGATTCTCGATCATTCTTAATCCTTGCTTATGTGCTTTTCGATGGCGATGCCATCATTCTCAGAGCACTAAAGTACAGAAAAAGAAGATGATGGCAACATCGTCGAACTGCGCATCAACAAGAATTAAAAATAGTCAGTAATCAATCATTAAACATTTCTGATCGCAACAATTTATTTCAGTTCAAAGAATGAGTGAAACAGTCATTTTAAATAGATATAATAGACCGGTGTCAATGTAGGAAGAAAACACAACATAAAACGAAGAAAAAAAAACAGAATACAATATTGCACTTTTTCAAAATAATCTAAAAATGTATACACGAAACAAAACAGATACGTTTTTGAATCTCATCTGCTTTGTTTGATTCGGACGAATGTATTTAAAATGTATCATTAATGTGCTAATAATAATAATAATAAAGCATGTGCGTCTGTCGAAAACACCAGCAGAGTTGAAATTTATGATCATTGCTTGAGGCCATTTTAATCTCGAACGAGTCGTTTTTTTTTCGCTTGACAGTGAGTCATAATTAGGGAGTAAAATAGTTTTGCAAATCACGGTTAATTTTGTAAGAATAGTACAGATAATGTAACGTGGATTACATCATTTGTACAACACACATCGCTGTAACAGAGGTGTGTTGTATCAATAACTGAAACGATTAGAATGAATAAAACGTCTGAAAAAAACAGTGTAATTAATTGGAATAACATGTCGGCTTACAATAGATCGAATGATATTAATTAGCTGTAATGTTGGAGTGTTTTTTTTTCCCCACAAGATTTGTTATAATGTTTTATTTTTAGACACGGATGTGTCTTGCAAGGTGTGTTGTATCGTGACCAATTGATGAACTAAGATCGTTCGAAGGATGACATTTGTGATGACAGAGTGTTTTAAAATGTTCCTACAAGATATTTCACTTATTGAAAATCGACTTTAGTTTTTTTTTTAAAAGAAAACACTTGTTGCCTACCGATGATAACATTTCTTTAAACTATTATTTTACTATGACGCATGATATAATAGAATCGTTTTCTGTAAAAATAAAAATTTACTTCTCAATCATAAAGTGTTAAAAATCAATTCAGTTCCTTTAAATCGAATCGATCGTAGTTCTGTTTTAAAATAAAAATATTTTCTCAACGTCACACTCATAATCCAATTGGATGCCATTAAGTTTAATAGCATAATTAGAATCAAAATTTTCCTCTCAGTTATTAATTTCTTATGAAGTCCATAAAAAATATACAGGTATTCTCGGTTAAACGTTTCAGAATGATCGAATAAAAAGTACAGCGATTAAAAAATCTATTACAAGCATTGACTTTTTAAAATGTATATTTATAAATATTTAATGTCATGTTACATTTTATAATTATATGACACGGATTTTAAACAGTAATTAAGTTTTTTATATTAAAACATATAATAGAATTGGAACTGGAGACAGTGAGTAAACTTATGTATATATATATATATATATATATATATATATATATATATATATATATATATATATATATATATATATATATATATTTGTGTGTATAAACAAACAATTCGGCACATTTATTGTACGTTGAAAGTGAAAAGGCTACCGAGTTATTACAGTTTCCGGGACCAATGGACCCGTATATCCTTGATGCATCTGAAAATATCGTCCGGGTTAACATAACCTTGTGCAGTATATAATTTCAAAAGTATATAATGATACGTAATCATCGTGTAAAGTAAATTTATAATTTATGTCCTTTTTTATTATCGTCGGATAGTTTTCAGTTTTAAATTATCTGTTGATAACTTTTGCGGTTTTTTAACGAAGGTACGGACGGTTTAAAATAGAATATTGTACATCGTTACATTTATTGATTTTTTCGACGCCCTAAAAAAACTATGTCTATATTAATGTTTGTACATTAACGCAGTTTTTTCCCCCCATCGAATCGTACCGATAATTCACAAATCGTTAACCGCGAATATTTTAATAACCACCTGCAAGTTATTCTCGACGAATAAATTGGTCAGGATGACTTTCAGCAATTAATAGAATAAAATATTGTGGAAAGAAGATCTATTTGTAAACGGAATTAAATTGTATCGATAAGATTCTTGTTTTGCGGTTACTGAATGATTAAATGTTAATTGAATATAAGTAGATAGCATGTAAAATATATTTTCAAATGATATTTAACTCTAGAAACTATATAATGAGAACTATTTATTGACATACTGTTAAAAACAACAACAGGGAAATGGAATATAACAGGAAAATGAAGTACTTGTATGTATACTTAGTCTCTGTTCATAAAATTATTATTTTGGACACTCAGCGATTAGATATTAAATGAATTCTAGTAGATGTGTTAAATATTGTAGCAGGACAATTACAAGCCCCCTGGACAGAACCCCCGGTCAATAACCCCCTGTTGTACCCACCCGGGCATTAGTCCCTCGTATAAACATACAAGCTAAATAAAATTTTTGTCAACATTTTCATTTTGTCAAATTTATTTATAAAATGTATATATTAATAATATTAAACTACATTTCCTGTAAAAGATTTCGATATTTTAAATGAATTATTTCTTATCTCTGTCTATCGAAACGTGTGCACATTAGGTTTTAGTATAATTATGAATAATAATATTAAACTGGATTTTCTGTTGGAGATTTCAATATTATGAAAGAAGTTGATTTTTCTCGCTCCCTCTATCTCAAAATGTGCACATTAGGTGTTAATATAATTTTAAATTTATATCCGTATTCTGTTGTGTCAAATAATTTCTCGTTAAAATTTTTATTTTGACAAATTCCCTTTAAAACATTTATTTTGTTAAATAAAATTGTGTATCAAATGTTTGTTGTGTCAAGGAAATTTTAATTAGAGTTTATAGATTTAAAAAAGGGTTAATGTCCGGTAGAGTTGTATATTTATGAATGTGCATTAATATTTATTAGATTTCTTTTAAAAAAATCGCATATAATAGTATAAAATCATGATATACATATATATATATATATATATATATATATATATATATATACATTATTCTATATTTGTCTCTTTGTCTTTTCATTTTTCTATTAAAAAATTCATAATCATTTCAACTATTATTTCCGTCAACACTGAGTGAAGGGTGCAGGACCCCTAAATCGTTCAGTTCACTTGAAACGCCTTTTTGTCGAAACGGCATAATAAAAACTCTTTTCCTGTACACTCGTTACTGTGCAAATATCACTGCACATTTCAAGAAAATATTGACATTTCTGCAACATCTATAATATTTTTTATTCGCTCCTTTCACTACTCTGCTTGAAATGACGTTCGGTTCTGAAGGGTGGCACTGGTCTACCGGGTCTCTACCCAACGTTCCTCCTTTCCATCTCTTTTAATTTCACGGTCACTCGTATTATTATTGAGACTGTCATATCATTTTCCTATTTCACTATGCAGCAACACTGACTAAAAACTGTAAATTCTGTAAAATCGTTCAATTTCTTGAATCCTCGTTTTCTTACCATAATTAAAATAAAATTAATTTCGTTTTCTATATGCATTCATTTTTATAAAATCTTAAATATAAAACACTGTTTTTTTAATGCTATTCATAAATAACGAAATTCATTTTTCCAATAGGCATCTATTATAATTTAAAACTATACTCTCTCCCTTTCTATCTCTCATACACTTTATATATATATATATATATATATATATATATATATATATATATATATATATATATATATATATATATATATATATATATATATATATATATTGGCGTGTATATTGAAATCTTTAATTCATTCTAACTAACATGACATCTCTTTTTCGTTCAGAATAATGTTATTCACATTCTCGTACTTCCATTCATCTGTTTGACTAACGTCTATTCATCGGTTCAAAGTATAATTTTATCAAGAGACCGTAATCATGCTTGTGAATAAGAATCATATTATCTAGTAATTACTAGACATGTCTGTGATTTTCTTTACAAAACATGCTAATAAGTGCACGTTTCATTTTCGAGTGGATTACATCAATTTATAAAGTGGATTTTGTTATGTAATGATTACTTTTTTTTTAACAAACAACATATAAACGACCCATTCGCGTTTCATAAACTCATAAGAATAATTTGTTTCAAGCAGTTTATGAGCAAGTTCGTTTCAAGGTAGGGAAATATGATGATTTTTTTTTAATACCAAGGGACTCTGCTCCCTATTCACTGCGTTTGACACTCCTTCACCACCAGAATGGGAGGAGGGTATCCGTCACCGCTCGCTCCCCTCTAACAAATAACAAAAATTGATAAATTATACACAAACAATCCGCATAAAATGTGTCTAGAAATTTTTATTAGGAAAGGTTATAAAAATTAGTCTAACAAAATACAATGTTAAAAAATGTGTGACAATTTTTTTACTCTGAAGCTTCAGTGACTACAGTATTTTCAATAAATTTCTTATCAGATTCACACTGAAATCGAACAGCCTCTTCCGTTGTACACCGTGAAACTGAACACTGATCATGTACTGATATCAACAGATCAGAAAGCAAATCATACGATCACCATCAGGCAATCAGAACACGGATAGAAAAAGCGATTACACGACGACGATCACGGTTTTGGTTTTTATTTACGCAGAGATTATGCACTGGACAGATGAGGAACCTTCATTCATATTTATGTGACTTTATACAGACTCAATCTAAATTGTTGACTGTGCTGATTCGTATATTTCTTTTGTGTCTCTTGCAGCGTTTCGTATTGCCAGTTAATGTTGGAAATCTTCTTTCTTCTTTTCTTCAGTTGTAAATCAACTGCTTAGAAAAAATATATTAAACTATTGAAAAGTATATTTAATTATATGCACTTAATCTCGTGTATTCGAACACTGGACATTTTTAATTGAGAATCAAAAGAATTCTATTAAATATCAATGTGTTTATTTTTTTTTTATTTTCGCTTGCCTGTTGTATGTGACCAACTAATTTATATTGAAAATGTAGAGATGTCAAATTTTATTTCCTAAAAACAAAAAAAAAGAAATCAAACAGTGAGGAAGAAAAAGATTTCGCATTCGTAAAATGGAAAAGTAACGGATTCGCATACTTAATATTAAGAGATTGTGCTTAAAATAAATTTTTATGTTAGAAAAGTCTGTATGTAGTTTAACTAGTTCAAAAAAATTTCATTCCATACTTGAATTTTAAGTTTTCTTAAATTTTAAGCATCACTAAGACGTGAAAAGATTTCAGTAGAATTTTAAAAATTGGTCATCAATCATTGTTAAAGTACTAAAACGATTGAAACATTTACCATCTTTTTCAACAAGAGCAATTCTATGGTATAGCCTGCAAGAAAATGTTTCTAAATTGAAAACAGAATAGAAAATAAATCTAAAAATACTAATAAAAATGCAAAATGGATATGATAAATGCAAGATTATGAACGTAAAATACAGAACACACTGAAGATTAGTGCTCCACGACTGACTAGTCACTGTGAACTTTATAACAGGTTTTTTTTTTTTTTTTTTTTATAATCAGTATTACAATTTTCAATGAAAAATATTCGTCCACTAATTAAAATCTTCTGGTTGTAAGCAACTACACATGACGGATACAAATAAACTTAAAAGTTTTAATGAAACAAACGATCGACTTTTAAGATGTTTGAAAGAACACAAATTTATTTATAGTTTTTATCACTAGCACAACAGTTTTTGTAATCATCCTATTCTGCTCTCACTATTCATTGTTTTCGAATGACTACTGACATTTGTTTATTCATGTGTGTATTAGTATGACTGTCGAAGGTAACAGTGCAATAATTTTTTTGGGAAAATCCTGACCACTAATTGTTATAAAATTTACGATATGACTAATTATTAAGATATATAGATATATATATATATATATATATATATATATATATATATATATATATGTATATATCCATATATACTCTTTGTTATTTTTTTCTTATTTAAAATTAGAATAAATAAAATATATTTTTAAATTAATAATTATATAAATAACGTGTAACCATAATTAAGTACATGTTTTATTTAGTGACTTTCGACATTCAAACTTATATGTCAATCATTAAAAGTATTTGTTTTCTCTTAAATTAAATGTAGTATTAACCAGTTATGTACTACATGAATGTGTTTCTTTTTTGTTTTCTTGAAAACTGTGTGTTTAAAAGAGAACCAATGGACTATGAGGCATGAACAGTTAATGTATTCGGTGTACAAATTAATTCGGTGCTTTTTCTGTTTTACAAAAAATGAATGCTTATTTATAAATTTCATTCCTCGAAATACCTCCCATAATTTTGTTCTAAATAAGTTTACACCCTCCCACAAATTACAAAAAAATGATAAATCACTGATCATTCTTTCATGTTGTTTATTTGCATTTGGACGGCGATGGCGATGCTATCATTTTCATAGAGCTGATGTATAAAAAGCCTGATTAGCTTGAGTGTCGATTTTGATCTGTAAATGTTTCTGTAACTGTTCTTAAAATTGATTAAAGCATGCTTTCCCATCTTGTGATCAGTGTGTTGATTGTGTGAGCTTAAACGACAGTTTACCTTATCGATGCTCACCAGTCAGTTTTTTTTTGCATTTTTTTATCTTCAACTTCATATGAATTTATGTTCTATTCTTTTTGTTGAAATAGTAACGAATTGAATATAAATGTTTTTGTATAAAGAAGTTCTTTTTTGGTTACTCAGAAGTATAATCGATTAGAAAAGTATTCCATCTTCGATAAATAGTAATGTGACTTTTAATAAATTATATTTTATCACTCCGAAGACGATGGTATCGCAATCAAGATGAGCGTCAACAGTGATTTTTTTTTAAAAAAAAAAAATAATTACTGAAACGCTTCTGATCAGAAAAAAATATGGTTAGTTGGTAGTGAAGAATACATTTCGAAATCGGATATTTCAATAATTTTTCGACGATAAACTTTATTGCTGCGTTAGATTTATCAATATTAGTAATAATTACAATATATACAAGTGTATATATTCGTAAAGTTGCCAATTTAACGAGGATGGGTCTGACAGCCTTGTCTCCTATTGTGCAGTTCAGTAATGGGTAAGGTTAGAGTGCAGATGTTTCACCAGTAGTTGACAAAATGAATGAATCTGCTTTATAGACATGACATATTATCTAAAGTTTGTTTTGTTGTTTGTACGAACATGCATGTAATTGAGTTGCTGAACGGAGATAGAAGAGGAGATTTATTCTCACTATTTTACTCTCGTTTCGTTCTATTCTTGAATCGCTACTCCACTAAGTGCACGGTCTAATAGTATTTGATAATAATTTGTATCCAGTTTAGAATTTTAAACGGTACAAAATTCATGATTCAATGAGTGCGATCCAAGATTCTGTATATAGAAATATGTAGTCAAATATCAACGAGAAGAATTGTCACAGAGTGCTTTCTATGGAAAACTCGTGTTGATAAAACTTTGAAATTTATAATAAACAGTTTACAAAGAGTGTACGGAAAGGAAAAATAATCATAAATTCTGAAAAGAATGAAAACAAAAAAAAAACGAATGTGAGTGTTGACGTTCGTTTTCTTTTTCTCATTAATTGATAAATATTTTAATGAATTAGTGATCATACTCTATTCTACCTTACATCATACTCATACAGTGATACATCGACGGCGTGAATCAGACTAAAAGGGCACTAAAAATATTCTACTGTTTCAATAAAAGTCAACGCTGACGAGCCGGATCGCGATACTTTATTGAAGAAGATATCGAACTGATTCATATACGAATGAAAAAAATGATTAATTACAATAAACTGAAATATATTTTTAGACATGAAGCTATTCTTAGCAACCAGGATAAGTATTTTTATTTCGAGTTCCTAGAACACATTGAGCAACGCTCGTGTGTTGCGTTACAAAAGATAATTCAATTAATGCTATTTTAATTCGTGTGGATCTATAAGCACCGACCTCAAAACGTACGAACAAAAAAAACCGCAGACAAACTTAAACTGTTAAATTAATAAACTATTTCCTCCGCTAACGATCAGTATTTATAACTTGTATTATTATGAAACAATTCGGATACAAAACAATGAAACCGGTAATACACTACTGGACAGTTTTTTTTAATAGTGTAAATAACCTTTCTACTATTCACCAACATTTCGAACCCGTGACTCATGCAGAAACGCATTTAATTCTTATTGTAGAGTAAGGTCCTTTAGATACTATTGAATCACGGTTTACACTAGAACTGTTAGTACTGCATTAAATTAATAAAATGTATACATTGTGCGTTTCAAATGGGCAAAAATTATATGTGTATATATATATACATAGAGCAATTTACAAAAATGATTGTATGCCAAATGTTTTTCGGAAATTTCAACTTGTACTTTGTAAAAAAAATATATTTCTAATTAGCTCTGAAAGTTGTAGATCTAATCAAGGATATTGTTCAGTAAAATCTAGTAACAATGAAAACCTGAAGCCTTAGAGAAATGCACTGAAGAATTCTAAAGAAAATTCAATTCCAAAATTATATACATATCACCATTTTCGAATATAATTTTATAAATGCAATCACATTTTTCAATATAGAATTGTAAATGTTCTACAATGAGATTCTTGAGAAATACTAGTAATTTCAGTTCGAATGTACCAGAAATACAAAACATATCTTATCCTCTCTCTGCATGTGTAACCGGCGGAATTCATTCCTCCCTCTCGAAGAATACCTTCAAAAGAAATAAATCCAAGCAATTGTTATGATTTTTATCGCAATTTTTTTATAAGTTATCGACCGAATTAAAAGATACTATCCGTTTTTGCTTATAAAAACAACTAGTTCATTTGTAAATATATTAGTTTGTTCAGTCAATTAATGTCACTGTTATCTGTGACCTATTTCGAACGTATATTATGTTTATGTTTGGGCATCACTGATTTATAGAACGACTTAAATGATTTTTTATTATAAAAAAAACAAATAAATAAATATATGGATTGAAAAGATTTAGTCGTTTTGTAACTTGAAATCAAAATCCTTTTATTATTTTTTTAAATAAGTAAAGGTTTGTACATAGTTTGAAAATAGTAACGAGAAAAATTTAAATATACTATTAAGTAAATAAATATATTTTATTTTCTAACTCATTTTCATTGAAAATGAGAAAAAATCTCGATATAAATTTACAAGATAATACTTTTGAGAAGAGAGGTCTTTCAATATGCTTTCGAATAAATTTAACTTTGAAATTTCTCTAATCGCTCTGATAAAGTTGAGAAAAACCGTTTTAAAATCAGAAAAAGATAAATCTATCAGTCTGAAGTATTCAATCAGTGACTATACATGATACAAAATGTTCCACAGTGAATGTTAATGTTATATTAATAGAGCTCAGGATTAAATAACTTGCTGGTTTCATGAATCGATGATTCTCTCTAAGTGGTAGAAAAGTCGTGTTTTTTTGGGGTCGCGTTTCACACTTTAATTAACGGAGCTCCATGGTACCAGCGAGGGTATCTTTTTACGGACTATTTGAGCACATCTAACAACTTGGACGAATTGAATCAATATTACTCTGCGACGGGATCATTCCTACGTTATGTTCTCAGGAAACAATTAGGCTAAGAACAACTCCCGCCCCCGGTTAACGCACGAGACTGAAATCACGTTGATTTTATTTTCTGTTCTCTAACAGAACCAATGAAAAAAGAAACTGAATTCTGTATGTGTGAACTGCACTCGAATCACTGAATTCCCAGATCGGTATACACATGAATGTGCTCTCACATTCGAACGACCTTATCACGTATTTTTGAACAATTGCTAGCTGCGAAGGCCGCGAAATCGGAAAAGAATTATAGATTTCATTTTCTGATAATATGCAACTGATTCGTTGCACATGATACATTACGAGTCGATATGTCATCAGAATTAAATTACGTTTATACATTCAGGTGATCTCTTTTCGATTGTCCGTGCAATTTTACACTTTTTGTCCGATTAGAACGGTTTCTTTCATTTAATTAGCGAAAGTAAAATGGCCATACGTTCGAACAATTAGACATGCAATGATCTGTTGAGTCAGACGAACGCTTGTTAATTGAAATGAATGCAGAACAATTTCAACATTATAATGATTGTCGTTTCTTGTCAATTTCATCATGGACTTGTACTTAGAGTCCAAACGTATTCTCATACACATTCGACACTAGTGAAAAGTGGTTTTTGATTTTACAACACTCACACATTTTCTCATTCTAAAATGTCTGTTCAAACCGTTTCGAATCATTCGGATATTGTTCTATCCACCTTCGCGCTGTAAATTTTCTGAATATTTTGAAGAGAAACGTAAGAGATGTTCTTTATTATATGTATATACACACTCTAGACATATATCACTATAATTTCCTGTCATTGTTTATACTTTTATGTTTGTGTTGTTGTTTTGGTAAGATATGAAATTTATTAAAAAAAAATCTAATATTAATGAAATGTGTGGCTATGACATAAAGTATTGGTTATATATTTTAAAATATTTCTTTGTAATGCTAATATGTTCTATAAACATTAAAACAACGTGGATGAGGCGAATTCGTACATTCTGAAATGGGATTTATGTAGGTGGATACATCAAAAAAAAAAAAAATAAGTAAAGAGAATATACGCGTTTTTTCCGTTTTGTACGTTTATTTTTTGTGTTTTAGTCGAGTTTCGTTCTTTATTTTTACTTTTATCTTAGTTTTTATATGAATTTACGGTTAACTGCGCGAATAAAGAAAATAATTTCGATGAAACTACGTACTACAGACATAATCAATGAATTTCTGACAAGATAATAAGAAAAGAAGTTATCATATTTCACATAGAAGTAAAGATTGCAATACGGTCACAACCAGTTAAAAATTATAAGATGCCAACTGTTGTATCTGATCAGTTCGATTCTATTCCATTACACGGAGAAAATAGACAGGGTGAAGGGTAATACTGTCGACAGGATAAATGTTATTAACATGCCAGGAACGGATCTATATGGAAACTAATGAAGTTTAAGCTTCGGGGCGCCGTTTTGCAAGTGGCACCACAATGGTCGAAAATTTTAAAAAATGTACAAATAAATAAAACGTATCGAGAGCAAATTATTATTGTTTTCCCAAATCAGATAACTATTTGAAAAATTCACATGACTTTACACCAATTACACGACGCGAAGCTGAGAGGATTTTTTTACAGAATTATCCTTAATCAAAAATAAATTTCGATCTCACGCCCGCTTAAATTTTCTTTCTATTTTATCTATCGAAGCAGATATAACACGCTCGCTATCTAATGAGGATGCAATAAGAGAGTGAGCGATAAAGGAATCCGGCAGAAAAAAGTTCTATAATTTTGTTAATTTTCCAATACATACATATTTTTGTTCCATTTGTATGATAGTTGGTTTATTTTTTTGTTCTTTGTTGTACATACACACATATACAATATATGTGAATCTATAATATTGATATATAATATAATTTCCTTCTGACAGTTGTGAGTTAATAATATTATACATATCTCAAAAAAATAAAATAAAGTATCATTTGTAGCGCATGATTTTTATATAACTTCTCTCTTTCGTTAATTCCATGAATTTTGCTAAATGCAGGAAAAAATATATACATACATATATATATATATATATATATATATATATATATATATGTATGTATATATATATATGTATGTATATATATATATGTATGTATATATATATATATATATATATATATATATATATGTACATATTCATGGAGGCCCCAAAAATGATACAGGTTCAGGGCCCTCTGATGTACATATTCGTTTCTGTACTGTCTTCATTTATTTAAAAATGTTAATGTTTAGGAGTATTAAGTAGTTTAGAATATTTAAGTGTTGTAGAGTTTCTGAATGTAGTGACGGACGCTAATAACTTTAGTTGTCCATGCGCCCTTACGCCTCAAATAACCAACCAACCATCAATGTAGTGATACTGGGGAGGAAACCTTTGAGTGGAATTCCAAATTAGTTATTAAAACGTAGTTGAAGATTCACAAATTCTGAATAAATTAATTAGTTTTATCATAATTAAATTCGCTGGAAATTTAGAAAACTGAAAATCGATTCGAATAGACAAAAGCTGGGAATTACCGATTGACTGTTCTTTGATTATGCCTGGAATTTAAAATCTAAATTACGAAGATGTAATAAAAGTTGTTTAATAAACTCAACGTCAAACAGATTCTCGGGTGACGATAGAAACGGTATTTTTTTACAAAGAAAATTGTCGGTAGAACAATGGTAAAAAAAGACAGACAGTGTGTAGAACAACTTTTCGATTTAAAACATAACAGAAAATATTATACAGTGATCTCAACTGAAACAGAAAATACGGGCAAAACTCAATAATCGAAACAGAGGACTGAAGTTAAAAAACCACTGCGTCAATCAATATAATTAAAAATGTATAAAAATAATGGTCAGCGAAGGTCAAACATTCAAATTAATTTCAAACACATTCGCGTAAACTGTTCGAAAATGGAGATTTCTCGTTCAATGTTTCCAAGAAAAATTGTAACGTTTTAATTAGTGGCTAATGAACAAATTAGTATTACGAACTCGAACGATAAACAGTGTTTTTATTGTTCATAAATACACTGATCATATTCACAAAACTGGAATTCAAACGCTATCGGTATGGAAATGTATAGATTCTAATAATATTCTTCAAATCACAAAGCGATAAAATATCAACTATAAATATAACAGATTTCAATGTCCGTCGTGGAAACAGATCTAAGAATATGGAAACGGAGAATACGATTTTTTTATTCTGTGATATCTGCGTTTAGGCGGTCTACTTGTGAATAATATTTATCGGAATTAATTATATTATTTCTTAGTAAGTATTCAGTCGATTCTAACTTATTTTTATACTTACATAGAACAAACAGAACACAACATAGAAAAAATATGAACATTTCACATATTAACATTCACTGTGGAACATTTTGTATTATGTATAGTCGACAGGAGAGATATCAATAATTGTCAGACCACATACGGCAAGGATCACACAAGAAAAAATCAGGCACGTCTAATGTAAAGTTTTACCATTCACACCATGTTTTCAGATGTTGCTCCACTGATTATGATTTGTTCCAATCATTAGAGAATTCATTGTCGAACAGTTTTTTTTTCAAATCGGTAGGTAAACCACCTAGAGTCTTATTTTACATCACGACCGACAGATTTCTTTCAAAAGAAGATTGAAACTTGACAGAAAAGATGGCTAAGAAATAAAAACTTAAATTTGTCTTTTTACATAAAAAAATGATTATTTACTGGTACCTAATATATATATATATATATAAAGTGTGATTGATCATGTTACTTGTCTTTCAATTTTGAAAATTAATAAGCCACCTTAATTCTCAATAATGATTCTCAGTTGACAGGTAAAACACGCCGATAAAATATTCATCGGACGTTTTCAATAGAAATTTGCATAAAATTTAAATATTTAAATATACTATAGACTTTCCTGATGCTCTCTCATCGTATTCTTCGTATAACTATGAACAAGTACAAATCAAACAGTGTGCATGAATCGAATTTCTAAATGTGTCATAAAGATTACATAAAACAAATAGACGGATCGGTTGGAAATAAAATAATGAAACGGTTCTAGAAGATGCAGTGAAAGAAACGATTCAACGTTCGATAATTACATTCGGCCGAAGACACAATGCGACGGATATGAACGGAATGAAATTTAGACGTGACGATTTTCTTCCTCATGGCGTTGCTGTGGACTTTTTCAGGATAATCCGTTATCTTTTAGAAGTGCCTGCATGCATGCAGTACACTTGTTCGAATATCTTAATTGCTGAATATAAATATTTATTTTATCATAGATGCTGTCATCAAAGTCACTTCTAATGTTTCCTGTTTTAGTTGACATAAATGTCATTCCTTGATTTTTATTTCGATGCCATTTTATTTATTTAATCTGTATTAGTAGTCTGTAGATTATTTTAATTGCAAACTGCTGAGACAATAAATAAATTCCGTACGTACCCCCTCACTCAGCCATCGGAAAGAACACGGTTCTATGTCAAAATAAAAAAAAAAAACAATTATATTTATACTCACAATCAGTCTACAAACCGTAAGAGAAATGACCATTTTTGATCGTTATTTATGCGCGCTTACATGACAAGGCCATCATCATCAGAGCGCTATTTTCTACATCATAACGGTATGAGGACAATCGCACTTCCATTACCCTTAAAGTGCATCGGAGAGAGCCAATAACCAAGTATAAAAAGGTGCGATACTGCGAACCACAGACAACCCGGTCATTTGGAATTCATAAAAGGAAATATTAATAAGAAAATATATTCTAATTTATTGAAAGTATCGTAAGAAATCGATTTGTAAATTCGTTTGGTGTACATTTCTAGAAATAGACTCGTACATTAAATGCCATGTTGCAAAACATATTTCATTTTTACCAAAACAATGACTTCGGAATGATTTGATTGTGCAATCACATTATTGTTTTACAATCATCATAAATTTATAGGGAAGCCGCCGAAAAGTCCCAATATTTTAACCACCGATCGAGTATTTACAAGAAAATTTAGATTGGAAAATATGCGGCGTTAACCATGAATAAGGACAATGATACAATTGCAACAGGTAATTGTGGAGGAGTGGTTGAACATTTTATCGCAGTTCAGACTCTATCCGAGATAAACTAAATACTGTTAAACATTACGATATAAAATTTAAAAAAATCGCCGATTTGTGTCTTGAAAAATGATTTCGTATACAAACCGAATGAGTGTATTTATATGTAGAGATAATACATTTTATTTTATTTTTTAATGTAATATAAAGAACTATGCATATATATATATATATATATATATATATATATATATATATATATATATATATATATACATAATATTATATTTCATGAATTTCACAAAATAAAATATGATTAGAAATGACTATATTCAATACACACGAACATTTTAATTATGCCTGTCCATACACTAAAAATGCTGCATTGAAGGACAAAACTAATAATTTTTTAAAAAATCAATAAATTGTTAACAACAATGATACTTTCAACATATGTGTCTTTTCACATGTGGTTAGTTTGAAATGTTCCTTAGTTTAAAAATAAGGATATGATTAATAAGTCAAATTATGACCAAACTCTTTTATATTATTGAAAAAACGGAGGCTTCTATTCAATAATACAGAAACATATTAAACATGATTTAAAATGAGTAATAATAGAATTATACTTAATAAAATAATCACAATTATCAAACGATTATATATATATATATATATATATATATATATATATATATATATATATATATATATATATATATATATACACATATATATATACATATATATACACATATATATATATATATATATATATATATATATATATATATATATATATATATATATATATACTTTCTGCGAAAGAAGACTCATCTAAAAATATCAGACATATATTTATAACTGCACGTGGTTATTAAACATATATATTATTCAAATAATGTATTTATGAATTTCCAATGAATGACTCATAACATTATTTTGATTTAATTTAAAGAACAAACAGGCGTCTGTATAGAACACTTACGTATGTAACATTCAATTCGAAATCATTGTATGAATAAAAACTACGATTTGAAAATAACAGGGAGAGGAGGAGATCGTAAAATCTCCAGCATTCTGTGCCGATGACGTCCGTTTGATTTATATCTGTTTTAAAGCGCATTTCAATTCGAATACATTTATGAATGAAATCACAATTCATCGTTCCGAGAATTGTGTACATACTGTCTACTCCTATTTGTTTTCGTGTCTAGTATGTGTTCTATTGAACAAATAGTTTGTTTTTTTTTTTTTTAAATATAAATGTTTGATGATATGAAAATGTATTAACATGTTTGGTTGTTTCTTTTTTATTGATAACAACTGTGTTGTATTCGGTGTACGAATTAATTCCGTGCGCTTTTCATAGGAAATGAGTGTTCATTTCCTATGAAAAACGGAATACATTTCAATCCTCAAAATATCCTGGATTATTCCGTATAACTGTGCTCTATCTGACGGGTAACTGACGAATCCCTTGTCGAAAAAATAGCGGATTTCAGTCGATGGAATTTTCAATGCATTTTCGGATCTTTTCCAGTTTTATTTGCATGTTTTATGCGACACATCACAAACTGAAAAAATTAAACCCCAGCTTCGGCGGGTTTTTTTTTTCAACTGTAATACTAAAAGTGAACAATACTTAATATGCTGCTTTTCGGACGCCATCGTGGCCATAACTATCTCGTGAGGTTATGCCAACTGCACAACATGTTTTATATAAAAAAATATTGATAATTAATAAATATCTTTCTTCTAGTTCAATTCTTATGTACAAATTCTATTTTAGATACAATTTCTATTTGATTTATTCCTTAGTTGTTATTTAAATGTATCAACTTTTCCATTCTTTCAATGAACAGAATAAAAAAAGGTCAATTCAAATGTCTTTCTAAATAAGAGACTTCAATTTAAAGGCACAGAATTAATTTTTACACTTGATACATTGATAATGTTCTCTTCTTCGAACTAAGAACATTCTTAGTCTTGCACTATACGAAACAAGAGCGCTGCAACAGTTTTTCTTCTGTAATTTTCACGTTAGCTACTCGAAAATATTTAAATTCTAAAGGATTCTCTTCCTAAAGGGGCAAGGATTTATTGCTGAAGGCCTGAATGGTTCAATTAACACAAGAATTGAAGCCGGCAGGCAATTCACCGCATCGGAGATTTGTTAACTCGATGCTGGAAAAACAACACGGTTTTTCCGAAAAAGTCATCTTCGGCGATGAGGCCCATTCGAATTCTCTGGCTATGCTAACAGGCAAAACTCCCAAATCTGGGGTGAAGAAAACTCGAGGGTGATCGTCGAGAAGCTACTGCATACATAAAGAGTAAATGTTTGGTCCGGTGGAGTCACTGGTCTTTACTTTTATGAGAATCAGTGAATTTCATTATAACTTTTTGAATCTATTATGTGGAATATCTTTTTTATTTTCAGTATTACATATAAGTGTTTCGAAATAGTCATCTTAATTTTATAAAAATAATTCAAATTGTATCCTGTGTTGCTTATTACTATACATATGTATATATGTATATATATATATATATATATATATATATATATATATATATATATATATATATACACACACACACACTTATATGTGCATGTCATTAAAGTAAATGATTATAAATATCCATTGTTCTCAGCCATACATATAAAAAAATGTGCCAATTTATATTGGAGGTCATTGTTTACGTACATTGGAACATTTAAAACGTGTATTAAATGACGGGCGTGTGTAATATTGGACAAGATGTCGATAAACATAACCAATCGGGTGGGCGAAACAATAACAGAGCAGTTAGAAATAGCCTCCTCGCACAGAAATAGATCCCGTGATTGCTCTGAACGTATTTATTTCAATCGAAATTTACATTGCAATATATTAACATATTTTATTGTCGAATCTAAATTCTGATCTCATTAGTCAGCCACAAATATAAATGGAATCGTTGCACGTCTCGTAATTAATTCTGCGGATCGTTGTGAATCGCTTATTAAAATTTATTTTCGAATATAGGTCGATTGTGTGTACGTCGAAGAAGTGACCGAAAAAAAAAACATTGAAATATTTAGAGATAGATATAAGTGTTTGAAGGAATTAAGTAAATGTGAATTCCTTGAATGAAAAATAAATAGAGACCAAAATGTAAGTACAGTCAGCCCTCTTATAACGTTATATGGAAACCGCGTTAAGTGAAACTCAGAAGTACGCACATACACTGGATCAAAAAAAGTCTCCTTATACACTTGTGATAATTTTTTAGTTATTTGTTTGTAATAACCATAATAATGTATTTGTTATTATGTGTTCTTCGGACGCCATCGACATGTCATCCTCAATCTAAATTAGAGATAATTCGTGTGGTTTGATTTCAAAAACTAAATATTCAGCATGGAAAAGTTTTGAAAACAAGAACGTGATTTGCACACATTTATAGTTGCAATCATAAATGCTCCATTTATATTGTCAGTGGCCGCAGTTACATTATTGTTTTGTTTAAATTTTCACAAGACAATCAGTAGTATTAACTAACAATCCATTATGATGATTACAATAAACGACGACGGGCTGCTAAAACTGAAACTGCGCACACTCATCACACGAATTTTTCTTTTGCATGCGAACAACCGAAATAATTCAATAAACGCACTCGACGGCGATAATTAAAAAAAATACTCACATCTAACAAACACAAAGTTGTTTAATATCAACAATAAAATATAATAGAAATAATCGAGTTATAAAGGAAAATGTACTGATAAAATATTGGTCCTCACTTACATGAATTCAAATAAAAACATTTTCCGCGTCCACCTCCGAACAAATTCACAAATGTCAAATACACACACACATTCGTATATAAAACACAACACAAATAAAACAGATCTAGTGATTTCGTGTTCGGCCGTATTAGTCTTATGTAAATAACTATGTGTTTTATTTAGATGTCAAAAGGGTTTTTAATTAATTTTCACCATCATTTGTAACTTTGTTGATAACAGTTTCAATATTTACACGTTAAACAGTACGAACGAAAGTGTTTCATTTATAAATTGTATCAAATGTTTTAGAGTAAACAGGCAGAGTTTTTTTTCTAGCGTGTTTGCATTTCGATAAGTGAATTTTGAATAACATTTTTATAGTACGACACTGACTTACTAAACAGTGATATAGATACAAAAACTTTAAGCTATATTTTTATGCCGCACTATAGGACGGCTAAATTGTAATTCGATTCTGAAGGCAAAACAGTATATTTTATTCCAACTGGATACCAATTACATAACAACTATTAACTTTTCTATGCAATGCGGCATATTTTAAAGGGTTGTAGGATAATTACCATCTGGACAAAAACCCTCCGGATAGTAACCCTCCGTCAATAACTCTCGTGTAAAAAACCCAGACATTAATCCCCCGTATAACAACAAAAATTCTTTAAAAAAATTTCCTTGACACAACAAACAATGGCTATGTTGTCGGCTATGTTCGACGACCAGACCGAGTCCAACTTTGACTAGTCAATACATATCCTGATTTAAAAAATTAAAATTAAATCACCCTCGCCCTTTTTTGATCCGACCAAGCTCAGAAATACAGCTCCGAGTAGAGGTCCTACTTCGGACTTTGCTTGGTCGTCGGACTTTGCCTACGATAGATACAAAAATCTATTATAATATTTATATATTTTAAAATCATATTATTAATATGGAAATTCCAGTTTTTTAAAATGAATTACTATACCAGAAAGTCAAAGGTACGGAAAAACCCTGCATTTATTCGAAAGGGTCAGTGTCTAGTATTAATAATATTAAACTGCATTTCCTGTAAAATGTTTCAATATTTTAAATTAATTAATTTTGCTCTGCGTCTACCCTAAACTGTGTATATTACGTTTTAGTATAATTTTAAATAATAACATAAAACTACATTTTCTGTTAAAGATTTCAATATTTTAAAAGTAATTAATTTTTCTCCCTCTCTTTGCCTCAAAATGTGCATATCAGGTGGTACTGTAATTCTAAATTTATATCCATATTCTGTTGTTAAAATTTGTATTTTAACAAATTTATTCCAAAACATTTACTTTGTCAAATAGATTTTTCTATCCAATGTTTGTCGTGCCGACGAAATTTTCTACACTATCAGTTCTTTGTTTAAACGGATCCATCTCCCTGTAAGAATTCAAACCTTTCACACCATCCGCGAAATCCATTCCTGTGAAGATATGTCGATGAACGCGACGTGTAGTGCATAATTCCAATACGAGTACCCCGTGCATTGTTTAAAGATGAGCACGAAGGGAAAAAACAGACTCACCGTCGGTACTGCATCGCAACAGACCGCCTTAACAAGTGATATCCTGTGTTCCATTCATTCGTTCTGACTAATAAACCCACTATATATGAACCAGTACGACGAAATAAGGTGCGAAACATACACGAAACAGATTTATGTCTCACTCGAACTCCATATAAATTATTGTACTGTTAATAGCGTCAAAAATATTTACAAGTTCCTCATTTGAAAGAACATTTATGTGTCGAAAAGGTCGTCTACAGATAGAGTGGAATGAAGCCGTTGGCGCGATAGAAAAACGCAGCTATATTTGGAGGAGACGTTCAGTTATCTCTTTTTTCGTTTGGTTAATACGGTATCGTGTCATCTATCGAATGATTTCCACGGTGGATTAAAACGGATATTTTAATTGTATTTAGTGGAGTTGGCTTTAGTGTGCGGTACAGATGAGCAACGCATGTAGTTTTCAGTGCGGTGGATCTTTGTGGAAGCCTGTGCTGCCGTTGAAATATCTTTCTGTCGTTTAAAATATCGTAAGAGAGAATTGAATTCTTAATAAAACGTGCAGATGGTATTGATATTCTATTTTTTTTGGACACTGTGTCCAAATTCGATTTCAAAAATCGATTTTCACTCTACCATAAACGATTTCTGATCAAACACAAGCCATACACCTGTATACATTACAAATAGTTTGACAAATACATGAACAGTAAACGCTTTTTCTCAAATCTAAATTATTGTAGTTCAACATAAAAAGTATTCTCGAATAAAGAACAGTTGGATATATATATATATATATATATATATATATATATATATATATATATATATCCAATATGGAATTATATTTTCTTGATTCGATTTTAAAAATTAGATTTTTTTGGTAGTGTCATTAAAATGGACAATAATCAATTATTGAATATTTTGATCAGAAATATTTTCTGTGGTTCATGGAGAACGAAAATTTATTTGTGATAGTGGATAATGTTATATATATATATATATATATATATATATATATATATATATATATTTATAACATGAAATGATCCTAAAACAGTTCCAGTTCGAAATACTAAACGCTACACCAGCATTTAAGAAAATAAAACCTCTGTGTATGATCGATTATAAACTGATTACCATTGAAACTTTTTGGTCGTTTAAAGGAAAACCCCGAACAACTTGTCAGACTTTTCAATCTTGTTGAACAGAAACCAATGATATGGATTTAATAAGAAACATTGCGAAAATGAATAGAATGTCTAGTGAAGTCAGCGAATCGATATGTGTTTTAATGTGCTTGTGATCGGAATCTCTTGTACCAATATGTTTCGAAAATCGATAAATTCGACGGGATTTGTAAAATAAAGTAGGTAAGTTTATATTTTTTGCACGTATGGAATACATGCTTATTTATAAATGAAACAAAGATAAGAACCAATGTACAAGGTGCGCCAGAGGAACGGGAAACATTCAGAATGCAATAATTGAATTGACTTTCATTTTCATACAATTCTGTTTACATATTCTTGTTAGTTGTACCGGGTGATCTTATATTTTTTTAAAAAATAACGCCCGATAGATCAACAATATTTCGGTGCACGCATTCTTGTAATCTTATTCAGAAATTCTTCATCATGAGATCTAATATGTTTGGTGGAATCTTCACAATTGCTTCTTGGGCTTTTAATATAAATTCAGGAATAGTATGTGGACAATCAATACATACTTCTCTCTTTAGATAATCAAAAAAAAAATAATCACACGCCTTCAAATCTGAGATCTTGCTGACCAAACATGTCCATTTTTGTAAATGACACGGTTCGGAAAGTACGTTCTTACAGCAGCCATTGTCACTCGAGCGGTATGACTTGTTGCCCCATCTTGCTGGAACCATGTACTTTTCGGAAATCGAATTGATTCTTGCATCAGAAATGTTGTGATCACGCCGT